>CM059187.1:61461047-61913547 GCA_030323885.1 Branchipolynoe longqiensis | reverse complement strand
TTTATAAGGTTAGGGTTCTTGATTTCTATTAATTTTGATTAAAACTAATGTTTTGCACTGTGCGTACCATCAAACTCAAGTCATTGTCAATGGTGGTGAGCAATCTTCATACAGAAAATCCAGGAAAAGTTAAATATCTCTAAAACCACACCACCTAGAAACAAATCGCTTGGTACACATATAGAAAACATCTTTACCAAAAACATTATATTAAATTTATAAGGTTAGTGACTTAAGACCATTGACAATGCCTTGAGTTTGAGTATAGGTACACGGCTGAGTACGGGACACGGCTGAAACCGCCACACCGGTGGCCGAATCGGTAGAGCGCAGGCTTCCGAGCGGAAAGTCGGGAGTTTTGAAACGTAGCCAAGTCAAACCACTGACTTACAAAATTAATACTTATCATCACTACCTAGCATGGCACTCGGCATTACTAGAATAGGACATGGACTGATTAGCTCAGTATCAGGATAATGTTACTGAGTGGGAAATTGGGTCATGGTGCCAGCAGCCTGGTCTCCCAGTCCCAGTGAGGCAGCACTATAACGTCCACATGAGTGTGCACTGTCACAATTTTATACCGATCCCTGTTTTGACTTGGCCAGGTTTCAAACTCTCGATTTTTCACACAGGAAGCCTGTGTTCTTACCGCGATTCACCACCACATCTGGATAAAAGATTCCCCCGGTACTTGTAGTACACGGGTGAAGACCAGCCTTATATAAATACGGGCAAAAATAGTGTTAGTATGGAACAAGAAGTAGGATTCCTGGCACCAGTGTCAAATGGTTACTTATATCAGAACAGAGTTGGTGAAATGGGAGAGAATGCAAAAAGACAAGGTGGCGGCCAGAGAACGCCACCGATTTCACTTTTAAATTCCATTAAAATATATGTTTTATTATATTTTACAACTCAAAAGTAGCGGGTAAACACGAAGACATATACAAATAATAAATGTTGCTTCTTAGATTGTGAAATTAGGCTCTCACATAAAGACTCATTTCATTAGCCCGATTTTTCGAGCGTTTTTATATAAGGCTGGTTTTCACCCCTGTACTGGAAGTACAGGGTGAATCTTTTTATATACACCGCATCCTGTAGTAATGTAGCAAGCTTGTCTTAATGGTGGCGCTAAATAGACATGCCCCATTAAAACAAAATGTGCATTACTTTGAAATGAACCAATCGTTCAATTCTGTCTTATCATAGATTAAAAGTAACAATATTGCTTGTTGGTAAAGTCAGTGTCGCTTATTTGATTTAATCTGCGTATCCTTTTTATATAGCAGAGCATTGCACATATCAATAGCTGCGTTTACACGGGCGAGTTAAAACGCCCCAGCTGGAACCAGTTGCCTAGATCGGTTTACATTTGCCCATGTAAACGCGCCGCTGAGGCGTTTTAGGGCTGAAACGTTCCAGCTGGAACGTTCCACGTATACCACCTCTGGAGGTGGTTTACAGGAAAAGTTTCAACTGGTTCCCGGGCAGCGATTGTGTACAATAGCAGTGCTCGCCGGATACAGGCTCAGGTCTATTCACTGGTGCCCAGCAGTGTTAGGGACCGATTAGGCCGAAATCTAGTGAATGCGATCATATTTAACAGAATTACAGACTCAAATAATGAAATTTAATTAAATTAACCTTAAATTCCAAGCGATATTAACGTAGCAGCTACATCTGCGTCGAATCGACTTGTGTAAACTAAACAAATAGCATTGCTTGCCGGCTACAGGCGCCTGCTGGTTCCCGGTGCCGACACACTTTCAAACTCCACCGTGTAAACACGCCTCTAAAACGCTTCATATAAATCACTTTGTCTAGATCGTTTCACAATTCCCTGTGTAAACACGGCTATTGAGATATATCTGTTCCGATTCGATCACCTTACAATCCATTTTCCACATGTACTGAGAAAATAACCGTATTCAAATGAATAGCATGGAACCAGACCCCCCCCCCCCCAACACACACACACACTCCTACCCCAACTCCCAAAGTGCTTCATATTGGCACTGGCCCCATAACCCGGGATATGTTGTCCTTGACTTGTATCGGTAATTCATTTGGAGGGTGTGTGTTATATGTTCACGCCTGAAGCGTGAACAAATAACTTCAACCTTGCTTGTCCGCCCATCGTGGTTAATTACCACCAACAATGCCACTGGGGCAACAAGAAAGAGGAGAAACAGTAGAGTAAAATTAGGGCTCAATCGTGAGCACTCATAGTCCTTTATAGTCCTGCCCCACTGAAAAAACAGACTGTCAGCACTATGACCTCATATCCCCCAGTCATATTATCCGGATACTGTACAGGAGCGGGACTTAGCTCAGGCTGTAGAGTGTCCACCTGTGGAGGTGTGGGTCATCCGACTGATCCTGCTCAGTGGACCCATTTGCAGTTTGGGCTATTTTCCGTTCCAACCAGGGGTCCACCACTGGTTCATCAAAGGCGATGTCCTGTCTCTGGGAAAGTGCATATAAAAGCCCCCTTTGCTGCTTATCGGAAAGAGTAGCCTATGTGGCGACAGCAGGTTTCCTCTAAAGAAATATGTCAGAATGACCATATGTTTGACGTCCAATAGCTGATGGTAAAAATCAATGGCCTCTAGAGGCGTCGTTAAATAAAACAAACTGTGATAACCAGTCCTTATTCTATCCTATTAATGCCGAGTGCCAGGCTAGGAAGTGACAAGTATCAATTTTAAAAGTAATTGGTTTGACTCGGCTGGGACTCGAACTGCCGAACGTCCGCGCGGGAAGCATCCGCTCTACCAATTCGGCCACCGCATCCGGTCTATATAAATATGGAATTTTGTGGGGTGTTTGTGACCTAGCGGTCACTGACTGCAGAACTCCAGCATTGATTAAACGGCGCCGTTAAAACGGCCCGTTTTTGGTAGTTTTATGGGGGTTTTTTGGTTGTTTTTTTAATGGATATGTATATAATATTATATATACAGTAAAACCTTTCTAAATCGACCGACCATGTGACCGATTTTAAATGGTTCATTTAGAGAGGTGGTCAGTTTAGGGAGTTTTTGTTATCGTTACAATGGTATTGTATGGGCGATCGTTTGGGACCCAAATAAAGCGATCGATATAGGGGAATGGTCGATATGTGTAGGTGGTCGGTTAGAGAGGTTTTACTGTATACAGTACAACCCCATTAAACCAAGCTCGGTTAAACCAAGCGATCGGTTAATCCAAACTTTTTTCGGCGGCCTGGCAAAATACTACCATTTGTCATATAAAAAAGTTGGTTAAAACAAAGTCAGTTAATCCAAAGTATCGGTTAATCCAAACAAAATTGTCGGCCCCAGGCCACTTCCGGTACAGTTAAACCAAACTTTCATGTGGTTTTAAGGTCATCTGAGACTTTTTTATATGATAAATGGTAGTATTTTGCCAGGTCGCCGAAAAAAGTTAGGATTAACCGATCATTTGATTTAACCGATGTTGGTTTAATGCGGATAGTGTCCACGTACATTGTACATTCATAATGCACCCCCGTTTTTGCCAAAGCCAAGTCAAAGTCAAAGCTCGGTTAAACCAATGATCGGTTAATCCAAACAAATTTCTAGGGTCCCTTCAAGTTTGGTTTAACGGGGTTATACTGTATATGTATATACATATACATAAAGGCTGTGAAAACATGCAAAGTGATACGCCATTGTCGTGAGATTGTTGAGATTGTTGATGTGCTGTTTAACACAAGCTAACTGCTAACAACCCACACATAAGTCAGCCGACCGTCTTTGAAATAATCATAATCTTAATATGCCAGATACGTGTGTCCTTTAAAGGGTCGCTGTGTGGGGTTATTCGCGACTCTTTGGTGATACGACACACGTTAGTTTGTTTGTTGTTGTTTTGCGTCCTATCAACATCTAAGGTCATATCAGGACGAATACCGACTTGTGACAGTGTGCACTCATGGTGACTTTATAGTGCTGTCCCACTGGGAAACCAGGCCGCTGGCACCATGACCTGGTATCCCACTCAGTCACATTATCCTGACACCGAGGACACCAGTCCTTGCCCTATCCTAATAATGCTGAGCGCTTGACTAGGAAGCGACATGAGTAAATTTTTAAGTCATTGGTTTGACTCGCCCAGGGTTCGAAAACACGACCCCACGATCTACCAGCACGGGAGACGGACGCTCTAACTCATTCGGCCATCCCGTCTGGTCCCCACACACGTTAGTTAAGCCCCAGTCACACTTACACGGACGAGCCCCGGATTTTGAGCCGGACCAACCCCGGACCAGTTGCCCGGACTCTCCCGGACAACCCCGGATAAAATCGCTATTTTCATCGTTTTTTTGCCTCGCGGTCACACCTACCCAGCTGGTGCGGTCCGGGGTGGTCCGGGGGTGGTCCGGGTGTGAACCAGGGCCTGTTCGGGGTTGGTCCGGGGCTGTTTTGCTACTACTACTACTACTACCATGCTGGATTGAACCCGGATGCCCCAGATGTTTTAGACATTTTAAAATATCCGTGGCAGACTCCGGACCAGCCACGGATCACCCCGGATCGGCACGGACCACCCCGGATGACGGTCCGTCGCTCTTCCGGCCTCTGATCCGGGTAGGTGTGACTAGGGCTTTAGTTTGGCGGTATGGTGTGGAGGCGTACAAAAGCATAGAAGTCCGTGGCTGGCCCCCAAAGTGATTAATAGCCGGACTATTATTCCAAATAATGAGTCCAAATTGCAGATCAATGGGGTATCGTGAACCAAGGCTTGGCAACTGCCACCGTGTCCGCTACACACCTAGGGAGTATTCGATTAATCAACTCGGGTCACCCAAGGCACTTTTTGGCGCATGCGCACATCGTACAGACTCAGGTTGAATAAACCAACACGCTTCTCCACTCTCCATAAGCATATTCAGCACTCTACGGAGCGACCCAACCAGCCACGGCTGCTACCCAACCAGCCACGGCTGCGACCCAACCAGCCAAGTTTGAACTCGTTTGAACTTGTTTCCGCTACAAAGGTATTCGGGGTCAGCGATTGGTTAATAATATATCAAAACAAATGCTCGCTGCCATAGATATTTTACTCAAAATTAAAAGAAATAAAGAACAATTTGGCATAAACATGGTGCACAAATGCAATATTATTACTTTATTATTACTTTATTCCACCAAAACGATGGTTGTATAACAGATTGCAAATGGCCGCCCCCATAAGGGGTGGCCATTTGCAATCGAAAAGAACAGCTCTGATTGGCTAAAATTATGGAAAGATCACATTATTATTTTAGTAGTTTCTTGTTCAGACATATTTACACATATATATGTATCTTTTGCACAGATTAAAGTGCTTGAAATATATTTTTAATTTATCAACATTGACTTCTGTTTAAATCACACAATATCAGGACTTAAAGAATGGGAAACTCATCCTGCAAGGGTATGCTCAATATGACCCAGTGGTCAGCCGTTTTTGCTCCTTTCGTCGCTGTGGACCCTTCTCCCACACTCGGGATGAACAAAATGGTGGCTTAATCTAAAACTTGTTCTCTCTTTTAAATAACCGATAAAACTACAGCAAAATAGGATTTAAAGTAATTTTTTATTGTATAGTTTAGTTATATTTCCATTTCATTAATCTGATTTTTTTTTTTAAACACACATTAAAAAAACCACATAGGACTTGTACTGCTACAGGACGGTACCAGCACACATGTTTACATCATCGCTCCTAGCCAACCCCAGCCAAGAGGTGGGTTGCTGGGGGTCGGGTCGTTTTGCACACGGCACGTGTATTTTAAGACACCACTCGCGGTGTTCGATTTAAAATTCTAGCAACTCGGATGACCCGAGTCGCCCGGGTCATGTTAATCGAATACGGCCATATTGTCCGCGCATACATGTTGGGGTGACTTCCAACTAGTCCAAATAACGCCGCCAAACCCGGCGATTACCGCCAATCTATGCCCGCCATACACCTCACGATGCACGCATGTTGTCTGAACCCTTGCATGCTCGATTTGTCGGTATGACGGGTTTCTTGATAGTGGAACACTGACAGAGATATGATAGTTATATACCAAAAAAATACAAACTGTTTTATTGTTAGGTGTCTGCAAGGTCAGAGGGTCCAGTTCTGATTTGACCATATATGTTGCGAGGACGTAAAGGAACAACAAACAATCAAACAGCCAGGTCAGACGGGATTATTGACAGCGGATCACTGCCAGGGATACGGTAGTTATTTTGTTCAATTACAAGCTGTTTTATTGTTAGGTGTCTGCTAGGTCAGAGGGTCGAGTGTTCTGATTTGACCTTAGATGTTGCCAGGACGTAAAGCAACAACAAACAATCAAACAGCCAGGTCAGACGGGATCCTTGACAGCGGACCACTGCCAGGTATGTCGTAGTTTTTTAAATATTTTAAATTACAAGCTGTTTTATTGTTAGGTGTCTGCAAGGTCAGAGGGTCGAGCATTCTGAGTTGACCTTAGATGTTGCCAGGACGTAAAGCAACAACAAACAATCAAACAGCCAGGTCAGACGGGATTCTTGACAGCGGACCACTGCCAGGTATGTCGTAGTTTTTTAAAATATTTTAAATTACAAGCTGTTTTATTGTTAGGTGTCTGCAGAGGGTCCAGTTCTGATTTGACCTTATATGTTGCTAGGACGTAAAGCAACAACAAACAGTCAAACAGCCAGGTCAGACGGGATTCTTGACAGCGGACCACTGCCAGGTATGTCGTAGTTTTTAAAAATATTTTAAATTACAAGCTGTTTTATTGTTAGGTGTCTGCAAGGTCAGAGGGTCCAGTTCTGATTTGACATTAAATGTTGCTAGGACGTAAAACAACAACAAGCAATCAAACAGCCAGGTCAGAGGGCATAACTTTGGATGTTCAGGTGGTATGCAGATGGAATAAAATGTTATTGGAATAAAACGTGATGGAATAAAATGCTATAAAATATCATATGAATTTCAATAATTAAACAATATAAAACATCTCAGAGGGTATGTAGCTGCCTACTGGAAGCAAGCTCATGCAGTTATAAACACTGGTAGTAAATTGTAAACCTTGTACACTCTGACCATACTCCCAGAACAGACAAAGCAGCAATGTTTCCATAGGGTAAGTGTCTGGTGTCCATAATATCCAACAAACAGGACGGCCAGTACAACACAGAAAACTATTGCTAATAATGTGTATAACAGGCAAGTTTTGTATAAATGAATACGCATGGCTACTTATATAGACCTATTCAATGCAATGCTTCAGTCACAACAACTGAGACCACTTACTAAGCATAATGTCATTTCTTTCTCCAAATGTGGCAAAATTCTCCCCAACTGGGTAAAGATGTTATTTTGTTGTTGTTGTGATAAGTTGTTTTATTCTGCCCATAACGGATAAGCTCACGTGAGGGTGCTTGTTTTCAACGCTGGACAACGTTCCATTCAACAGGCAACGTGAAAGCTATCGTTTTATTGGCTGACTTTAAAATTGGTTTTATTTTAACAATATACGAAAGGAAACTGCGTATGGAGCGTCTAAGCTCTTTGTTTTATATATTTTTGTATTGAATACCATTGGGAACGAGGATGGCTGGTTAGAAAGTGATTTAGATAATAATAATAATAATAATAATAACATGATAATGCCGGGAATGTGAGGTAATATTGCTGTGGATGCTTATGTGATTTTAAGGCCTTTTAGGATTTTGGTATGTGTGCTTAATTTATGGATTTTATGTTTCTGCTGCATGAGCTGGTTAAAGGGGGGGGGGGGCGAGTGGAGGAGAGGGGGGGGGGAACTCTCAAGATGCCAATTCCCATGGAATGGTGGGTGTTGCTCTAACAAGGGAAATGTCCACAGCTTGTTTTGATTTTGTGAGAGAGAGAGATATATAGTAGGTTAATCATATAGGCACATAAAACAACATGCTAACCAACATACTAGTAACATACTTTAGCTTAAGAAAGTGTAGAACAAAGGCATGCACACAAAGTGGTGGATGGTGGTGAGGGAGTGGGAAGGGGTCCATTAAAAAAAAAAAAATTAAACCTTCTAAAAAAATAACAAAGACAAATAAGATGTTCTTCCTTTTTAGACATTCGCACCATTGCAACAATATTACATTACAGTTCTGCTATGTTTTATCATTCCACAAGTTGTGTGTTTTATAAGTTAAATGACATGTTTCTTTGCCACGCACAGCAAAGTTTGAGACTTTAATTTCTTGTATTAGGATTCATTGATGAGATATTACAATCACGTGTTCAAATACCAGCAAACTTCTTATGGACGAGGTTTATTGATATCGGCCAGAGGTCACAGAGGTCACAGCCAAGTTATGGAAGTTGCTATAAGTGAGAACATCAAATTGTTTCTGATTTTCTACCGCCGTGATTTATCATCATCATCACTACCATCATCATCATCATCATCATCATCAATCGCTTAACCACAAGAGTCGTTGGGGCACCAGAGATAACCTTGCAACCAGTTTTCTCTGTTTCCCCCTGTTCTCCACTGTTATATGGTACTTGCCGAACACGAGGATTGCCCATTCCTTGATGTTGTCTTCCCACCTATTCCTTTGACTGCGTTGTTTTCTCTCCCCCCCCCCCCCCTTCACTAGGCCTTGCAAGGTGATTTTGGACAGATCGGATGACTGGGCTTGGGACCAAAGTAACCCCATGTGGTCACAGATGGTCGCAAATGGTCACAAGTGGTTGTAAAGGACTCTATTTGATATTCACTGATCACCGATCACCCTTTCTTCATTTTGGTCACAAGATAGTTGTAGGTGTTGGACAAAAAACCTCTTTGCAACCAAAATAGTTGCAAGCCTAGTTTGACTGGGGTATTGAACAGGCATATGCGTGTGTATATATATATATATATATATATTTATATATATATATATATATATATATATATGTATATATATATATATACACACAAAGGAAGCAAGAGAGAGAAAGAGAGAGCCTACAACAATTAACGTAATATACTAATTGGGTTATCATTCGCAGAGAATTATATGTTTAATTAAGCATTTGTATAGATAATGGGTTCACACTGTATATATTTTAATCCCGAGTGCTTGACACTAGCGAAGTAAACTGTTTAAGGCTGTGGCCCACTCCCAACTGGTAGCAAGCCCTTGTTGCCACATGGGAGTCGGACCAGTGGTCTGTTTCACAGAAAGAAAACAATGAGCAAGAGGCAATGTTTGGGAACTTGGCAGTGTTCGATTGCCCGTGCATTTACATTTGGTGGTGTGCCTCTCTATGATACCCGGCTACTTGTAGCATTAAGGTGCGCCGCCTATTGAGTCATCCCAGAAAGCAATTCACACATCAGATGTCGCCCCTTCGCCAAAACACTCATGGGCACTGTCTACTCTTACACTTGCACTCCACCCCACCCACCCCACCCACACACGGGAAACTAGCTAGTAAGAATGCAGTTTATATATATATATATATATATATATATAATAGGATATATATGATATATAATATATATGTATAGAGTGATCGGTCGTGGCCAAGTGTGTGTGTGCATGTCATCCTGGTTTTGCTGGTTCATGTATCAAAATATAGTCCATTTGTGTCTGACGACTCATCCAATGACAACTACAAAATATAATATAACCATCTAATGTCATAAATCACTCGCGCGATTCTCATATTTAAACAATGAAATGTCTAGGAGAATATGATGCTGATATATAACACGGCGTGACAAGGATGGTAGGCCTAGATGGGTGGTGCTGTTGTTATTGGAGTTGGCTGGTGACATCTTGACATCTTGTTATTATATATATATATATATATTGATGTAGGGATATATATATATATATATATATATATATACAGTAAACCCTCTCTAAATCGACCGACGTTGAGACCCAAATAAGGCGGTCGATATAGGAGAGTGGTCGATCTGTGGAGGTGTTCGGTTAGAGAGGTTTTACTTGATATATATTGCCTTACTGACCTGGTGACCAGACGGGATGGCCGAATGAGTTGAGCGTTCGTCTCTCATTATGGTAGATTGTGGGATTCGAACCCTGGTCAAATCAAACTAATGACATAAAAATTGGTACATTGCACTCCCTAGCCAGGTGTTCAGCATTATTAGGATAGGGCAAGGACTGGTTGGCTCAGTGTCACATAATGTGACTGGGTGGGATATCATGTCATGTTACTGGTGGTTTGGTCTCCCAGTGGGGCAGCGCTATAAAGTTGCTATGAGTGTGCACTGCCACAAGTCAGGACCAGTCCTGATGTGACCTTAGATGTTGCCATGATGTAAAACTCCAACCAAGCAAGCAACTTTCCTTAGTTGTCTCAGAATTGCATTTACAAAATACAAATATTAAATTGATAATTATGATCTAGCATACTTTAGTTTAAAGTAAGTTTTATTGTAAATAGTTAACTTCGGCAGCCACATGCACAATCCACTCCTCGACCATTGCCTCAACTCGTTTCTTTCCATTCCCCTTCCTAGCCACTCACGTATGCTTACTTGCTCTTCCCTGCTCTTTATCACCTCCCTCCCCATTGAAAAAAAAACACCACAGAATAAAACCACACACACATGCGCATGGCGCACTTACATTCCGAACGTAATTGTCGCCTCAACTGTGTCGCCACAAAATGATGGGAATGTCCGGTCTGGGACTTCTCAGTGTGCGTCCGATATTGCGCAGCATTTTGTCTGGGTCCCAACCAGCGTGGCCCAGTTCACCGCTGAACCCTGGTTACCGGCGCGCTTGCAATATCCCTCAAAGATCCTATAGGGGACAATATGTAATTATTTTTTTTTCTGTTTGTGAAGACGAGCATAGTTTTATCAGAGAACATCAAACCCTGTTTAGGATCTTAAAGCTAAAATTCCATATATGCGGCATGCGAATGTGAATGCATACGTGGCATTCGCATTCGCATTCACATTTGCACTTGCATTCGCATTCGTATTCACATTTCATTCACATTCACATTTGCATTTGCATTCGCATTCAGATTCAGATTCAGATTCAGATTCACATTTACATTTGCATTTGCATTTGCATTCGCATTCGCATTCGCATTCACATTCGCATTCACATTCGCATTCGCATTCGCATTCACATTCGCATTCGCATTCGCGCTGATTGGTCCATTGATCGATCCACTTTGCCATCCACGCATTTGCATTAACATTTGCATTCACAACCATATGGAAGCACCGTGTGTTTATATGCCTTTCCATTTGTTGTCGCATTGGCATACCGCATACTGCATATATGGCCACTGCAATGCCACACATCTGTACCTGTCCTTATATGACCTTAGATCTTGCCAGGATGTCAAGTCCCGAGGAACAAACTGTAAATTAATAGCAACTGTTATAAAGTAAATGACTAAATAGTGTTGATAATACATTATCTATGGTAATCTGCATTACAATGCCCGTCCTATGTTATATTTTGGTAGTTAGGTAATTTATTCAAATACAGACAGATTTCAGTTTCTATTGCTCATCATGGGTAAAAGCCTGATCGTTCAAATCGTGTAATAAACGCGTCGTCGCTTATCCCTATGCTTTGAGGTCGTAGAGCCTTTGGAATGTGTATCGACTTCAACTACGCCTCGGTTGATACTCATCCAGACTTCATCGGGCATGAAACCCCACATCGGGCAATAATTGATGTTGCTGTCATTCAGCCATGTGCTGCTTTACTAGCAATGTCAATTCATGAAATGCCTTTCCTTTTGTGGAAATCAAACTATGGATTTAGACCCCGGAGCGTGGGTGGGGCCACCTTTGTGTGTATGTGTATGTGTATGTGTGTGTATGTGTGTGTGAATGTGTGTGTATGTGTGTATGTTTGTGTATGTGTGTATGTGTGTATGTGTGTGTATGTGTGTGTATGTGTGTATGTGTGTGTATGTGTGTGTATGTGTGTGTATGTGTATGTGTGGATATGTGTGTGTATGTGTGTATGTGTGTATGTGTGTATATGTGTGTATGTATGTGTGTATGTGTGTGTATGTGTGTGTATGTGTGTGTGGGTGTGTGAGTGTGTGTGTGTATGTGTGTGTATGCGTGTGTATGTGTGTGTATGTTTGTTTGTTGTTGTTTTACGTCCTAGCAACATCTAAGGTCATATCAGGACGGGCACAGACTTGTGACAGTGCGCACTCATGGCGACTTTATAGTGCTATCCCAGTGGGAAACCAGGCCGCTGGCACCATGACCTGGTATCCCACTCAGTCACATTATCCTGACACTGAGCACACCAGTCCTTGCCCTGTCCTAATAATGCCAAGCTCCCAGCTAGGAAGCGACAAGTATCAATTGTTAAGTCATTGGTTTGACTCGACCGGGGTTAGAACCCACCACCCCACGATCTACCAGCACGGGAGACGGACGCTCTAACTCATTCGGCCATCCTGTCTGGTCTGTGTGTGTATGTGTGGGCATGTGTGTATGTGTGTGTATTTGTGTGTATGTGTGTGTATGTGTGTATATGTGTGTATGCGTGTATGTGTATGTGTGTATGTGTGTGTATTTGTGTGTATGTGTGTATATGTGTGTATGCGTGTATGCGTATGTGTGTATGTGTGTGTATGTGTGTCTGCGTCGGGAGTGCTGCACAGACACCATTGTTCCACTTTAGAGCTTGTGCAGATGCCCTTGTGAGGTGCACATCAAATTGGCTCCACTCACATTACTAGCACTAAACAGAACACATATTGCTAATTTGAGCAGAGTTTGTTGTTTATCATGACGGCCCCATTTACATAACGCTTAAAATTTAAAAAGACACTGATGGACCCGCTCCTCTCCCCTTTCACAGTCAAAGATGCTTCCACCACCGCCGCCGCACATAACGCCCAGCCAGGCCCTTCCCTGAATATGGCAAAGTCTTCCACCCCAATCCCAGACAAATAATACCCTCCCCCGCTTTAGTTTTGTCTCGTCCTATTTAAGTTCTTTTTCTATATCATTTAAATACAATTATATGTGTGATGTATAACGCATTATGCGAGTATAACAATACGGAAGGGAATTGTTGTAATTATTGATATTAATTGATATTACTGATATTATTGATACTACCAATTGCTATACCCCGTAACACTAGACACTTGACTGGTGGCGCCACCTGCGGCCCACCTCTCCTCCAATGGGTGTCGACAAGTGCCAGTCGCACCGGAGAATAATAGCCCATTTATATACATATTCAAACACACACATACATATAAAAATTTGCCTACATACAAACAAAGGAGAGAAGCGTACTTGATATGTGATGGACACTCTTTATTGCTCGTCTTGGCTAGAAATAGATGCTTACTGGTTAAAGTTCAAAATCCGGGCCAACACTGGTGAAATATGGCGCCCAAGCGGGGGAAGCCGCCGCTGGCGCCACTATCGAATAGTCCCGGGCTCGCATGCACCGACCAGCGATTGGATATTATTAGATATTACAAAATATATATATGCTCTCGAAGAATATATTTATTATTACACGTTGACTCCGGCACTTTATATACCTATAGTATTATTATACTCCTTATAAATTTGCCTACATACACACAAAGGTGAGAAGCGTACTTGATATGGGATGGACAATCTTTATTGCTCGTCTTGGCTAGCAATAGATGCCAGAGCAGGCGCACCTGCGCCTCCCCCCAACCCGAGCAAAGTATGCCTCGAACTCAGAGTCGCCGAAACCCGCATGTCGTTTACAATCCTAGAGCCCAGGGGGGTCTTGATATAGGCATAGACGGTCTCCACGACACAATCACCCCTCACTTTCAGCTCTTCAATGCTTGCCCCGCACATGTGCAGGAACGTGCATTCCCCGCGCCTAAAGGAATGCAAAGACAATTGTGCCGTGTCGAGGCCTGCCCTGGCGGCGAACAGTCTTAGTGTATCCTGATACGTTAAATAGGGCATCGGGACGGATCCCAGTTCCCCAGGTATTCTAAGGGCTCCGTCCCCATCCCCCGCTTGTATCTGACCAAAATTATACTCGGTCCAAAACACCGCACATAGTTCCCTATCTGCATGCCTGGCTATGGGAATCTCTAGGACTCTCACACAAAACTGTATAGTTTTAGACCTAGGCATGTTCAGCACCATGCCCCAGTCATGGAATTGATATATATATATACATATATATGCATTATATACACATTTATATGTACATTTATACATATAAACCCAGCTGCACACTATCTCATTTAGATAACCATGCCCAGATCATAATTGTAGCACCAATAGTTATAAGCAGTAAGCGTATTAAATTCAAAGAAAACACAAAACCCGATGAACATCCTCAATTTTGGGACAGTTTAAGCCCCAGTCACACCTACCCGGACGAGCCCCGGATTTTGAGCCGGACCACCCCCGGAACAGTCGCCTGGACCGCCCCGGACTGCCCCGGATAAAATCACTGTTTTCATCGTTTTTTGCTGCTCAGTCACACCTTCCCAGACGAGCCCCCGGGCAAGCCCCGGACCAGAGGCCGGATCGCCCCGGACCACCCTGGACCACCTTCGCACTCCCCGGTGTAGCCATGGACTAGTCGCGGATGAGTGATACGGGGTAAACTGGGCAGTCCGGGGCGATCCGTGGCTGATCCCGGGCGTCCGGGTCTTATCCAGGCAGTCCAGGAGTGGTCCGTGGCTATGCCAGGGGTAGCCCGGGAAAGTCCGGGGGTGGTCCGGGTCAAACCATGGCTGAAACGTGGCTCATCCGGGGCGAAACAGCCCCAGACCACCCCCGGACAGCCCGGACCGGCCCCAGTTCACCCCCGGTCCACCCCCGGACTACCCGGACCACCCCTGGATCGAGCCCGAATCGCAAAATGCCCCGGACCGCCCCGGATGTTTTAAACATTTTAAAACATCCGAGGCGGATCCCCGACCAGCCACGGATCACGTCGGACCACCACGGACAAGCCACGGATGAGCGACGGATCACCCCGGATCGCCACGGACAACCCCGGATGACGGTACGGGGCTCGTCCGGCCTCTGATCCGGGTAGGTGTGACTGGGGCTTCAGAGGACTCCCATAATGACCCCACTACTAGAACTGTGTTTAACACGGAGCTGTCTTCCGGAACACCAGTTTTCAGTAGACACAAGGCACACACACCACTAAAACCGACGCGGTGGTGGTGGTGGTGGTGGTGGTGGAGGGGGGGGGGGGGCTTTTACTGCTTCGTCGCTGAATAAATGTCAGATTACTGTGTTATATAAATGTGTACTTAACTGGAAAGGCCACATATCTGTCAACTCTGCCATCACCGCCCCCGCCCCCCCCCCCCCCCTCGGGGCGAGGGTGTCCTGCCGATGTTGTTATCATTCACCCCCCCCCCCCACACACACACATACCCTTGCCCTACACATGCGCGCATGCTCGAGCGTACCCAGTGTGTTATTCAGTGCTAACCCCAACAAACATATGGCCGGCGCATGTGTCCTCTGGGTCCTTATAATGACGTTAGCGCGCCTGTCTAAAAAAAGAAAAAGAAAAAACACACCCAACACTGACGCCCTTCTTCTGCGGTGTGTGTATGTGTGTACTTCTCTGTTTGTTGTTGTTTTACGTCCTAGCAACATCTGAGGTCATGTTAGGACGACTACTGACTTGTGACATTGCGCACTCTTGGTGCTTGGTGACTTTATAGTGCTGCCCCACTGGGAGACCAGGCCACCAGCACCATGACCTGATATCCCACTCAGTCACATTATCCTGATCACTGAGCCAACCAGTCCTTGCCCTATCCTAATAATGCCGAGTGCCTGGCTAGGAAGCGACAAGTATCAATTTTTATTTCATTGGGTTGACTCGACCAGCGTTCGAACCCACAAACCCATGGGTTCGGATCCCCCCATCTCCCAAAACAGGATACGGACGCTCAACTTATTCGGCCACCCCGTCTGGTCACTTATATGTGTATAGGTGTGCATGTGTGTATATGTATGTGCTCGTGTATATGCGTGTGGGTGTATTATGTGTGTATTATGTGTGTGCATGTGTATGTCTGTATATGCATGTATGTATTTGAATGTATGTGTATGCGTGTATCATGGTGTATGTGTAGCATGTGTTTATTACGTGTGTATGTATGTGCACCTGAATGTGTGTATGTATACATGTATATATGTGTATGCATCTATGTATGTGTATATGTATGTATGCATGATGCATGTATGTATGTATGTATGTGTGCGCATGTGGGCCTCTGTATATGTGTGCATGTATGTACATGTGTGCATGTATGTATGTGTGTATGTATGCATGTGTCTATGTGTATGCGTGCATCACAGTGTATATGTGTATTATTGATGTATGTGTGCATGTATATATATATATATATATATATATATGCATCTGTGCGCATGTATATGTGTATGTATGTATATATGGGTGTGCGCGTCATGATATGACCTTAGATGTTGCTAGGACGTAAAACAACAACAAACTAATATGGGTGTGCATGTATGTATGTGTACATATATGTGTATGTGTGTGTGTGGTGTCGCGCTGTCCCAGTTGTGGTAAGAGTGGAATGGAGTGCATGTGTATATTTATTTTAAATCTGCCTGACAATAAAATGCCATTGGGTGTAGTCAGGGTAGTGGGGGGGGGGGGGGTTGAGAGTGGGGCTGGTGGGTGGGGTGAAGTGCAAGTGTAAGAGAAGACAGTGCCCATGAGGTGTGTGAATTGCTTTCTGGGATGACTCAATAGGCGGCGCACCTTAACGCTACAAACTTTGTTTGTTTGTTGTTGTTTTACGTCCTAGCAACATCTACGGTCATATCAGGACAGGTACTAACTTGTGACAGTGCGCACTCATGGTGACTTTATAGTGCTTCTCCACTGGGAAACCAGGTTGCCAGCACCATGACCTGATATCCCACTCAGTCACATTATCCTGACACTGAGCCAACCAGTCCTTGCCCTTTCCTAATAATGCCGAGCACCAGGCTAGGGAGCAACAAGTATCAATTTTTAAGTCATTGGTTTAACTCGACCAGGATTCGAACCCACAAACTCATGGGTTCGGATCTGCCGATCTCCCCCCAAAAGAGATGGACGCTCCACTCATTGGGCCACCCCGTCTGGTGACAGTACAAGAAGAAGTAGGGTGTCACAGAGGGGCACACCACCAAATGTAAATGCACAAACAATTGAACACTGCCAGCTTCCCATACATCGCCTAATGCTCATTGTTTCCTTTCTGTGAAACACACCACTGGCCCGACTCCCACGTCCAACAAGGGCTTGGTACCAGTCGGGAGTAGGCCACAGCCTTCAGCAGTTTACTTCACTGGTGCCAAGCACTCAGGATTAAAATATATACAGTGTGAACCTGTTATCTATAAAAATGCTTAATTAAACAAATATAATTCCCTGTGAATGATAACCCAATTAGTATATTACGTTAATTGTTGTAGGCTTTCTCTCTCTTTCTCTCCCTCTCTTCCTTTGTGTGTATATATATATATATATATATATATATATATATACATGTGTCTGTTCAATACCCCAGTCACACTAGGCTTGCAACCACTTGCAACCATTTTGGTCACAAAGAGGTTTTGGTCCGACACCTGCAACTATCTAGCGACCAAAATGAAGAAAAGGTGATCAGCGATCAGTGAAGATCAAATAGAGTCCTTGTTACAACCACTTGTGACTGTTTGCGACCATCTGTCACCACATCGAGTTACTTTGGTCCCAAGTCCAGTGTGACTGGGGTATTAAGCAGCAAACTATTTTCATAGCAGGGTTCCGATCATTGACAAAACTCAGCCTCCTATATTAAATGCAACATAAAAAAAACGATTGTCTAAGAAGTGAAATGAGGCCACATATAACGTAAAAGGCGTGGAAGTGGCTGAAGCTATGCCTCATGATCATAATTATATACCCTTCCATGTGGCTTCATCTATATCATTGTCTATGACGTTCATCCTTTTTTTTCTGTAGCCACCTCTGGCTTATGCAGTAGATGACTGCGTTTAAACTACTGTGACAATTAAAGCTGTCCAGCTAGTTATTTACATAGCGTTTGAATCGGTAAAGCGCAGGCTTCCCGTGCGGAAGGTCGGGAGTTCGATTCCCAGTCAAGTCAAAGCAATGCTGTAAAAAACTGATACTTGCGACGTCTTAGCCAGGTGTTCGGCATTATTATTAGGATAGGGCAAGGACTTGTTAGCTCAGTGTCAGGATAATGTGGCTGTGTCCCACGCCCATCACCACCACGACCACCCAGGGCTTTCGGCGCTTTGAAATATAAGGAACCTGCTTGGTCCCATGAGTCAAGCATGTTTTCCCCTGGCGGAGGTTGTGGTTCAAATCAATGACTTATAAAATTGTATATAAAATATTCATCCCTATGCTAAGTCAATTTATTACAAACCTGTTGCTACTGATTTGTTTGTTTGTTGTTTTATGTCCTAGCATACCGACTTGTGACAGTGCATACTCATGGTGACTTCATAGTGCTGCCCCACTGGAAATCAGGCCGTCCACACCATGACCTGATATCCCACTCAGTCACATTATCCTGACACTGAGCTAACCCATTATCCTCTGCCCTATCCTATTAATGCCAAGCGCCAGACTAGGAAGAGACAAGTATAAATTTTAACGTCATTAGTTTGACTCGATCGAAACTCGAACTCCCGACCTTCCACACGCTATGCCCGTGCTCTACCGAAGCCTATGGTGTCAGAGTTTTGATAAGCATGCCAACATTAAGGGGCGAATGACGACCATGTCTAAATACGAGCAAAAACTGCTTCGGTATGATGAACCAACTATAAACAAACCAGGCGGGATGGACGATTGAGTTAGTAGACCGTGTTGGTAGACCATGGGATCGTGGGTTCGAACCCGGGTCGAGTCAAACCAATGACTTAAAAATGTATACTTCTCACTTCCTAGCCATGCGCTCTGCATTAGTAGGATAGGGCAAGGACTGGTTGGCTCAGTGTCAGAAATAATGTGACTGAGTGGGATATCAGCTCATGTTGCTTGTGGCCTGGACGCCAAGTGGGGCAGCATGAGTGCGTACTGTCAGGAGTCGGTACCCGTCCTGATATGACCTTAGATGTTGCTAGGACGTAAAACAACAACAAACAAACTATAAACAAGCTGGGAGGGGGGTCCTGGTAATAATATAATAAATACTTTAGAATGCCCATGAGCTCACCTCATAACTTCACTGTGTCATTGTTCTTTCCTGAGAAGCCAAACATAATTTCAACCCTGACATGTGTTCCGAGTTACACTTGTCCCACAGGAAGGACTGTATCTGCCACCCAGCACGCCAGGTCACAGCTACAGCTTACACACAGGAAGGACTGAAGCTGATAATCAACATGCTGGGTCACAGTTACAGCTTACACACAGGAAGGACTGAAGCTGATAATCAGCAGCCAGGTCGCAGCTACAGCTTACACACAAGAAGGACTGAAGCTGATAATCAACTCGCCGGGTCACAGCTACAGCTTACACACAGGAAGGACTGAAGCTGAGAATTAACACGCCGGGTCGCAGCTACAGCTTACACACAAGAAGGACTGAAGCTGATAATCAGCACACCGGGTCACAGCTACAGCTTACACACAGGAAGGACTGAAGCTGATAATCAGCATGCTGGGTCACAGCTACAGCTTACACACAGGAAGGACTGAAGCTGATAATCAGCACGCCGGGTCACAGCTACAGCTTACACACAGGAAGGACTGAAGCTGATAATCAGCACGTCGGGTCGCAGCTACAGCTTACACACAGGAAGGACTGAAGCTGATAATCAGCACGCTGGGTCGCAGCTTCAGCTTTCACACAGGAAGGACTGAAGCCTATAATCAGCACGCTGGGTTGCAGCTACAGCTTACAAACAGGAAGGACTGAAGCTGATAATCAGCATGCCGGGTCGCAGCTACAGCTTATACACAGGAATGACTGAAGCTGATAATTAACATGCCGGGTCACAGCTACAGCTTACACACAGGAAGGACTGAAGCTGATAATCAGCACGCCAGCTCACAGCTACATCTTACACACAGGAAGGACTGAAGCTGATAATCAGCACGCTGGGTCGCAGCTACAGCTTACACACAGGAAGGACTGAAGCTGATGATCAGCACGTCGGGTCGCAGCTACAGCTTACACACAGGAAGGACTGAAGCTGATAATCAGCACGGCGGGTCGCAGCTACAGCTTACACACAGGAAGGACTGAAGCTGATAATCAGCACGCCGGGTCGCAGCTACAGCTTACACAGCGGATTTGAGTTTAGTGCCCCTCCCACTCCCATCCTTCACTATAGGCCCTATACTTTAAACTCACTTTGAGCTTCTGGTGACCAACCTTCGTAGGGTCATTGCCATACATTTGTGGTACATTGTTCTAGCAAATATCGTACATTAGATCAAATACACCAGCGTGGATGTATATTCACCACCTCCTTTACCTGCCGGCATGCAAGCTGAAACTGCTACCCGGCATGCTGAGTCCCGGCTTGAAAAGGGTCGGACATAGGCCGTTGGGACTGGAGCTGTACTTAAATCAATGCTCTCCAAGCACACCTTTGCTATATTATTTAGTTCATGCAACCAAATATGTGGAGGGAGAGGGTAAAGGTAGGAAATGGATCAATTACATCAATGGTGGGATTTCCTCATTGCATGACCTAGAGGGGTTCCCCACCGACCATGGAACATGGGGGAACTCCTCTAGGTTGCAATTGCACACTAGCCACCTTGGACACTGACCTCAGCACTCTCCCATCACATATTCAGTTGAACAAACCTAAAACGTGTGCTTGGAGAGAATTTGTCGGAGTACAGTTCCAGTCTCAGCGGGCTATACCCGATCCCTTTAATCCTTTGTGAGGGAGCAACAAAACTCGAAACAGGCCTATTAATTACATGCTCTGACATGTTGCAGCTATGCACTCATATTGTCATAACCTAAATTGAGACTAAGCCAATTATTAATCAGAGTTGAACCAGTATATTAAATGTAAACGAGACATTTCCTTTGTAGCGTTAAAGTTTTTGATAAAGTTTTCATAAAACTGTAATAATAAAATTCTTAGGATTCGCTGAAGAATATTATAAATCATACATAGTTCACGGTGCATAATTACACACTTAGTTCACAGTAGCAGGTCCATGGGATTCGGACTTTGTGTAGTAAATGTCTCACAGGTATTATTAAAATTGCATAATCTGATGGTTTTGAGGTTTTGCCATTATTTCATATAAATATATCAGGTTGATTGCCATTTCTTCATGCCATAGTTTGAAGTAAGGTGTATATTGTTTGTATGTTGTAGTTTTATGTCCTAGCAACATCTAAGGTCACATCATGACCTACTATCCCACTTAGTTACATTATCCTGACACTGAGATAACCAGTCCTTGCCCTACCCTATTAAGTATTAATGTTGGGCGGCAGGCTAGGTAGCGCATGTATCAATTGTCTAAGTCATTAGTTTGACTCGACCGGGAATCGAACTCCCGATGTCCCGCACGAGAGTCCTTCGCTCTACCGATTCGGCCACCACTTCTGAACTGACAAAAGAACTTATTCAACAGAATAAACATATTTACAAAAACAAACAAAAAGCTCAATAAATGCACCGGTATCTAAGTGGGATATGCTGAATAGAATCTAGCTAAGTATTTGGACTTCGAAAAGCGGATATATTCATTGAAGTATGCAGCTTTAAGTTTTAACATAACCAGCCACCATACACAACATTGATAAGTGAAGCTTTTCATGGTAAATAGTGCGGATCTAGGCGAGGAGGACTCTAACTTGTCTAAAGCCATGTTTACACGGGCGAATTAAAATGCTTCATATAAAACCACTAGCCTAGATCGATTTACATTTGCCGTGTAAACACGACGCTGGGGCATTTTAGGGCTGAATCGCTTCATATAAATCGGTATATGTAAACCACTTTGCGAGGTAGTATAGATGAAGTGATCTAGCTTAAGCGCGTCACACGCATGCGCAGTCGAGACCTTAGTTTGTTGACTTTCTGGTCGATCAAAAGCGCATATTATAGAATTTAGTCTATGAAACCGCTAGCTGTCCACAGATATTTTTTTCATCATTTATTTTTAGGGTTTCACTGCCCAGCAGAAGTTTTGACCATTGCAAACCAATACGATTCAGTCCATACAGATCTAGGTCGAACCCACTCTCTACTGGCGACGTCGACTAACCGAAACTGGCGCTGGTTCCTATGGACTTGATCATGCGCAGATATTGATTTCCGCCTTCAAACTCGGTGCGTGTAAACGCGCCACTAAATCGATTCATATAAATCGCTTTGTCTTAAATCGGTTTGGAATTGCCCGTGTAAACACAGCTTAAGTAATTCCACATTGGTCGCCAATCCTATCGCTTCACATTCATGCAAGCCCATATATATATACATATATAAATATATATTTGGGCTTGAATATATATATATGTGTATAATATATATATGTGTGTGTATAATATATATTTATATGAATTCAATCCTATATATATATACATGGGATATGTCCAGATGTATATATATATATATAAAGTAGGGCTATGTAATGAAGGGAGGGAGACAGACGAGTGTTGGGTCGGACACTTTTATTGAGCGTCTGGGCATAGCACAATAAACAGGCATGCCGGTAAAAGTTTGAAATCGCGTATGGAAGTGACAGCCCGGCTGAGCTTGGCGGGGCAAACGCCCGTTGGTGGCGCTAGTAGCGGGCAACCGGGGCAAATCCGGGCAAGTCAGCGATTGGACAAAAATATATCAAAGTAACGTAGTGGCAAATAAATAATAATAAGATACTGTGCCTATTTATATCTGCATAATTAATTATACATCCCATATATATATATATATATATATATATATATATATATATATATATGTGTGTGTGTGTATAATATATCTATGTGGATTCAATCCCATATCTATATATATACATGGGATATGTCCTGATGTATATATATATATATGTGTGTATAATGTGGATTCAATCACATATATATATATATATATATATATATATATATATATATACATGCGATATGTCCTGGGATATGTCCTGATGAATAAATTACTGCCATCACAAATATATATATAAATTTCGCTCCAAGCCCTATACATAGACATTTATATATGATATATGATATATATCCCATATATATTTATACATATGTTTGTTTGCTGTTGTTTTACGTCCTAGCAACATCTAAGGTTATATCATGATGGGTACATGATATCCTCTGACAGTGCGCACTCATGGCGACTTTATAGTGCTGCCCCACTGGAAGACCAGGCCACGACACCATGACCTGATATCCCACTCAGTCACATTATCCTGACACTGAGCCGACCAGTCCTTGCCCTATCCTAATAATGCCGAACACCAGGCTAGGAAGCGACAAGCATCAATTTTTAAGTCATTGGTCTGACTCGACCAGGGTTCGAACCTGGCACTCGGCATTACTAGGATAATGCAACCAAAGGTTGGCTCAATGTCAGAATAATATGACTGGGTGAGATATTCAATCATAGTATTGGTGACATGATATCCTCTGACACAGCACCATAGAGCCGACATGGCTGAACAATGTACCCGTTCTGGTTCAACCATCCATGTTGCTAGGACGTAGAGCTCCAATTCATCGAATTCAAATCAGATCAACCAATCACGCCCTTCTATACAATTCGACAGACCTGGCGACGTAAGCTGAGTATAATTGAACTATTTAGTATGTAGTGTCGCCCCCCCCCTCTCTCTCTCTCTATCTATCTCTATCTATCTCTATCCCTCTCGATCTCGCTCTATCTCTCTGTACGACTTATTGCGCCTCTATTGCACACTGAGATAAAGGTACAGCGCATTTTGCTGTTCGCTTCTCAGCATTACCGATTGGCATTGTTGTGTGAATTGCATTCAGAGTTCAGGACCTCCCGGTGATTAAATTCTATGATCAATAATGGTCTGGACCAGGGATATTAACTGTACATCGGAGCAGCCGACCTTCTCTCCACCCTCCCTCGCCCACCCACCCTTCACCCCCTCTCTGCCCTCCCTCACCCACCCACCCCTCACCCCTCTCTGTCCTCCCTCACCCACCCACCCCTCACCCCCTCTCTGCCCCCCTCACCCCCTCTCTGCCCTCCCTCACCCACCCACCCCTCACCCCCTCTCTGCCCTCCCTCACCCTACCCACCCGTCACACCCTCTGTGCCCTCCCTCACCCTACCCCCCCTCACCCCCTCTCTGCCCTCCCTCAACCTACCCACCCCTCACCCCCTCTCTACCCTCCCTCACCCACCTACCCCTCACCCCCTCTCTGCCCTCCCTCCCTCACCCACCCACTCGCCCACGCATCCCACCCTCACCCCAGCTCTGTTCCCCGCTGACCCTCGTCCGACATAGATCCCACAACCTAAACATCTATGAGACTAATGCTCCGTGTCAACTGGCTCGACAGGTGCCGACTAGGCCCGATTCAGTCAGGCGCCAACACACTGCTGGACAGTTGCTGTAGTCGATCCGGTCATGTGTGCTCTGGGCCACTCAATTATTTGACTGACTAAGTGATTAGTAAATGTTAACCAGACGGGATGGCCGAATGAGTTGAGCGTCCATTTCCAATGTGGGATGTCGTGGGGTTCGAATCTGTTGATTCAAACCCCGGCTGAGTCAGACCAATGATCTAAAGATGCTATGCTTGTCGCTATCTAGCCTCAAGCTCTGTGTTACTAGGATAAGGCAAGGATCAGTGTCATGAGGAAGAACAATTGTCCATAAATAAATTGCCTTGCTTAATCAATGACTGCAATAAATACGATAAAATAAAACAGGTGGTCTGACAATTTATGAGGGATTGGCCGAATCGTTTGTTTGTTGTTTGTTGTTCTTTTATGTCCTTGCAACATATACGGTCATATCAGGATGGGTACCGTCTTGTGACAGTGCACACTCATGATGACATTATAGTGCTGCCCCACTAGGAAACCAGGCTGCCAACACCATGACCTGATATCCCACTCAGTCGCATTATCATGACACTGAGCCAACCAGTCCTTACTCTGTTCTAATAATGCCAAGCTCCAGGCTAGGAAGTGACAAGTATAAATTTTTAAGTCATTGGTTTCACTCGACCAGGATTCGAACCCACTAACTCGTGGGTTCTCCTGATCTCCCAAAACAGGAGACGACGCTGTACTCATTCGGCCACCCGTCTTGTTTGGCCGAATCGAGAAGAGCACTGGCTGGCTTCCTGAATGAGGTGGGGGTAGTAAGTTTGAACCCTGACCATTACTAGGATAGGACACGGACTGATTTGCTCAGTATCAGGATAATGTGACTGGGTGGGATGTCGGATCATGATGACAATATCCTGGTCTCCCAGTAGGGAAACACAATAAAGATGCCACGCGAGTGTGCACTTTCACAAGTCGATACCCACCCTGACATTACCTTACATGTTGTTAGGATGCAAAACCCCAACCAACAAATAACAAATGATCTCTCGTTGTCACCAATTATTATATCAATTTGCATCTTAATTCTTATGCAGATCAGTTGACTCCGAAATGAAAAACGCTAATGTGTTTGGGTGGTTTTTGCATTTTTACGTCCTGGCAACATCTAAGGTCATATCAGGATGGGTACCGACTTGTGACAGTGGTCACTCATGGTGACTTTATAGTGCTGCCCCACTGGGAAATCAGGCCGCCAGCACCATGACACAATATCCCACTCAGTCACAGTATCCTGGCACTGAGCTAACAAGTCCTTGCCCTATCCTATTAATGCCAAGTGCCAGGCTAGTAAGCGACAGGTATCAATTTTAAGGTCATTAGTTTGACTCGCCGGGAACCGAACTCCCGACCTTCCACACGTGACGCCAGCAGTCTACCAATTAAGCCACCGCACCCGGTCCGCAATGTGTGAGCGTCGTATTGGTCAGAACTTAAATTTGCATAGTCCGATGGTTTTGAGTTTCTGATATTTTCTGAGATAAATAAATATATTAGGTTGATCGCTATAATCTACCTTACTTTAATTTGAAGCAACGTTTATTTTAAATGGCTAACTTTTGAGATATTTGTAGTGTAAGCATGCAAGATTAATTTTGGCAAGCACACCAACATTGTGACACCATAGGCACAGTAAGAAGTTCTATTAAATTGACTCAATCTTCCCTTGTATGTAGTGACACATGTTTAATAAATACACCATTATCTAAGTTAGATATGTAGAAGCAAATCTAGATAAATCTTTTGGTTTTGAAAATTTGATGTTTTCATCGGACTATGCAGCTTTAATGGCTTCTTGTATATGGCAACAGGTAAAGAAGGATAACAATAGCCCGAACAACATTCTCCAAAATGTATAGAGTGTTAACATCAAGTAAGATATTAATACAAACAAGGAAGCGTATTCTTCAGTGTTATGTGTGGTCTACTCTAATGTATGGGGCTAAGACATGGACAATCTCTAAGAAAATGTACAAACATTTAGCAGCATTTGAGATGTGGACTTATTGAAGGATGATGAAAATATCATGGACAAAGAAGATCACCAACAAAGAAGTTCTCAGAAAAATTAAAAATAAGAAAAGTTTGTTTGCCACTATACAGACAAAGAAACTTATTTATTTTGGCCACATCATTCGTCAGAGTTTAATATACCGTACATTGTTGGAAGGGAAGGTGAATGGCAGCAGAGGGAGAGGGAGACCAAGAACATCATGGTTTACAAATATTTCACAGTGGACAGGCTTGAATTATTCACAGTCTATCAGAACAGCACACCATCAGGACAAGTGGAGAACCATTGCATCCAACCCTCGACTAGAGGACGGAACTATTGATTGATTGAGATGTCACCATGGCACCCCGAGAGAGGTGTGGTTAAATGCGCAGTTCCTTCAATTGGGTCAGCATCGACACTGGAGACCGGCGACCACACCTGCTCAGAGCTGACAATTAATGTCCGGGGCTTCTCGCCTTACCTGGCCCTACGCACTTACCTGGCATCAGATCCCCCCACCCCACCCCCCGCAGTGGGACTGCCGAGAAGTCCTCCTTGAAGCTGCACATATTATTTATTGTCATCAGGTTTATTTAAATCTCATCCTTTGCAGTTAGTATTTTTGAGAATTTTGTTTGTTGAGTTGTTTTTCATTGCTGCCATCATGTTCTGCTGTAATTGTCAATGCTAATAGTGTTATCAATACCAAATGCCAATGTAATGCTACTGTCAATACCAATGCCAGTGTAAATGCTAATGTCAACACTGCTGCCAATGCCAATGCCAATGCCAATGCCAATGCCAATGCCAATGCCGATGCCAATGCCGATGCCGATGTTGATGCCGATGCCGATGCTGATACCGATGATGATGCTGATGCTGATGGCGATGCCGATGCCGACACTGATGCCGATGTCGATGCCGATGCCAATGCCGATGTCGATGCCGATGCCGATGCAGATGCTAATGCCAATGCCAATGCCAATGCCAATGCCAATGCCAGTGCCAATGCCAATGCCAGTGTCAATGCCAATGTCAACACGGCTTTCAATGCCAATGCCAATGCCAATGCCAATGCCAATGCCAAAGCCAAAGCCAATGCCAAAGCCAAAGCCAATGCCAATGCCAAAGCCAATGCCAATGCCAAAGCCAATGCCAATGCCAATGCCAATGCCAATGCCAATGCCAATGCCAATGCCAATGCCAATGACAGCAACCAGCTGCCATCTATTACCAATATTGAAAGTGGAGGAACTTTGTTGCTAAGGGTACTCAAACGATATCGATACATTCGGGGAAAGCCCTCTCACAGCGGTGGACGAACACATCACATCAATACACAAACAGAATGGGCGCGTAACCCCCACAGATCACCTCTGAACCCAGTGGTCGTCGTCATGATCATGCGCAGTTGCTGAAATCTTATAAGTAGGTCATTCCCAGGCAGCGCGGTCGTACCAACGTATTGCTGATCAACCGTTACAGTGCCCAATCGCGCCGACGCACCGTGGGATCGACCACGCTTAGCACCAGAAACAGCTGGTAAAAACAAAACATGTAATGGCAGATATGCACTTGCTAATGTGGCTTGGCTGTAACTCGAATAGGTTTCACTTCACCCTATTTCTTTCATATTTTAGGTAGTTCAATATCGGTTATGTATGTTATTTGCTTCAATGCGATTGGGCACGTCGATATAGGTCCTACTTGTTTATTTGTGTGTCCGTGTGTGTCCGTGTGTGTCCGTTTGTCTGTGCGTGTGTGTGCGTGTGTCCGTGTGGGTCAGTGTGTGTGTGTCTGTGTGTGTGCGCATGTGAGTGTGCATGTGTGCGCGTGTGTGTGCGTGTATGTGTGTGAGTATCCGTGTGTGTGCATGTGTGTGCATGTGTGTGCATGTGTGTATCTGTGTGTGTCCGCATATGCATGTGTGTGTCCACGTGTGTGTGCATGTGTGTGCGTGTGTGTGTCCGTGTGTGTCCGTGTGTGTTGCCGTGTGAATAACATCCTTTGCACAGTGCCGCTTTAAAGCAGCACAGTCCGAGGAAAGCATAAACTGTTCGAACCTACATATCCAACTTAGAATAGATACTGGTGCATTTATTAAGCATTTTTTACTTCATAGAATGGCATACTAAGTCGATTTAATAGAACATGTTACTGCTGAAGCCTATGTCAGCATTTCAACGTATATGCCAACATTAAAATTACATGTTTTCACTTCAGATATATCAAAAGTTGGCAATTCACCATCAAAATTACTTCAAACTAAAGTGAGGTAGATCATAACAATCAACCTAATACTAGTAATAGATTGATCTATATAAAAAAATACACCCTAATAAACAAGACAGAAACTCTAAAACATCGAGCTATGCAACTTTACAACTATGCAACATGGGAAGGTTCTACGTAAAAAATATGCGTTAATCGATACACTCTCCCAGCACACCAAATAACACGCCATGGTGACGGTTGGAGAGTTCATAGATACACGTTATTAGATATAGGCGCTTAACCCATTCATCACACTTCATGACTATCTATCAAATTAGTGCTGCTATTTGTTTCCCCACTCTTCTAGGGAATGTGACTATGGCAGTGATTCTATACCGCCAACGTTTGGAGGCTTAGCATTATATATATCGCATATATATTCGTGAAATTATAATAATTAATAGAGAACAATAATGAAATTATGTGAATACCTTTATTATTTATAATCAGATAATATTGTCTGTTGGGGTTTTACATCCTAACCACATGTAATGGTTTGGATACGTACCAGGATGTGTAGTGTAATGATGTGGACACGTCGGAGTCTGGTTAGCGAGTCTTTATTAGGTTTCGATATCGCTGTTATCAGCCCGGTGCCCCTTTCGGGTCGCGCGTCACACCGGCGTCCGTGGGCTGATTAGTTATGCGCGCACACATTACATACATTACATCTCCCTCTAATACCCCAGTCACACGAGGCCTGCGTTCGCTAATGATCGATTCGCAACGTCAAAACCTCCTCCTTGCGCCCTCCTTATGCCATGATTGAGTGCTGTCGCCATGAGGACGCCAACCTCCCGGCGTCCATTTCAGGAATTTTGGACACAAGGAGGTTGCTGCTGCTGCACGTGCAACCTCCTTATGTCCTGTTCTGGTGGCGCCATTCAAAATGGTTGGCGCCCTGGCACTGCCCTGGCGCCGCCCTGGTGCCGCCCTGGCGCTGCCCTGGCGCCGCCCTGGTGCCACCCTGGCACCGCCCTGGCACCGCCCTGGCACCGCCCTGGCGTGCCGATCTGGCGCCGACATGGCGCCGACATGGCGCCGACCTGGCTCCGACATGGCACCGACATGGTGCCGATCTGGCGCTGACCTGGTGGCGCCAAGACATGCGATGCTGCAGTCACCATGTGGTCGGCGCCAGGGAGCCACCCTTTCACCACACCGTGCCACCCTGGCGCTGACCCGGCGGCGCCCTCACAGCGACCTTGCGGCACCCTTGTGGCGCCCTCGTGGTGCCCTCATGGCGCCCTCATGGCGCCCTCGTGGTGCCCTCGCACCGACCTGGTGCCGACCTGGTGCCGACATGGTGCCGACCTGGCTCCGACATGGCACCGACATGGCGCCGACAAGGCGCCGACATGGCACCGACATGGCGCCGTCATGGCGCCGACATGGCGCCGACATGGCACCTACAACGTATTTGAATCAATGTATCGAGTGGGACGCTGGGTGGTTGGCAACCTTTTGGGCGTAAGGAGGTTGGCGGCGAACGCAGGCTCCCGTGTGACTGGGGTATCACATGAACAGTCATGCAATTGTACAGGGTAATCAATTGATTGAGTATTGTCTCATATAGATGATAGTCTGTAATAATGCATGGTGCCGTGTTCGAATGTTCATGTTGTTCGCTGCAATATAACATATTCATGCGATATTCAAGTGTCTCTGGTTGTATCCTGGAATAAAACATGTCTGGTCAAGTGTGATATATAATGATACAGGTGTATCATTTCATATAACATTTTGTGTCTGTTTTGCTGAAATAAATACATGTCTTGAATAAATTTGTTTAGTCGTGTTTGGATTTGTTACAGTCTCTGAGCATCTCTTATTTGTAATCAGCTGATAGCCAGTGTTGGCTTTGGTCGCAATGCTTGCATTGCGGTTGATTCGTGGCAGTGGAGGACACCCCCCCCCCCCCCTCTCCCCTCTCTCATCTTCCTCCCACGGTACGTCACCCCTTCCGCCGGCTCTGCCCTTATAACCGCGCCCGCCGCTGCTTCCAGCCACTCCACCTCCTGCCCTCCTCCAGCAGCCTCATTTTTTGTTGGCCTACCCCTCTGCGATCACGCAACATGCCATCTATCGCCCGAGCAGAGGCACGGCCGCAGCACCAGGATAGCGCGAGACAGCACCGTCCCGGATTCTGCCTCCGCGACATCATCCTCCCCACCCTGCCACTCAGAGGCCGGACACTGGATCACCTCCGCAGGGGCGACGATGGACGCAACTGCCCACTCTGTGGAGCGACTCGCCGGGATCATGGAGGCGATCGCCATCACCAAAGCCGCCGCCCAACTGACTCCGGCCTCCACGCAGTCCATCCCGGCCGTCGCCCCCTCCATCTCCAAGGCCTACACCACCCCGCCGGCTCCGCATTCCCATCCGGCCACCCCATGGACCCTCCACCCGCAGTATCAGCATTACACCCGGCACTGGAACCCTGCCACGCCTTCCACTGCTGCCGCCTCCAGGACAGCCGCTGCCTACAACCCGGTCGCCCACACCCCAACATCCACTGCCAAGGCCGTCTGTGAGATCCTTGAGTCAAAAGGTATACCTTCAAGCTACGTTTTCCCCCATGACCTGGTGGAGAGGGGTCTAGGGGGGGGGGGGGAAGGCAGTGAAGAAGGGGGAGGGGACCCAGCCCTTCGGATGGTCGAGGCTCACCTTCTTTCCCTTCGGACTCCATCCCCGCTCTCACGAACCACACCTTGACTGTGCTCAGGGACAACCTTACCATTCCCTGGCCTACCATCTGCCCCTACTCCGAAATGACCCGTACCTGGATTGCGGACAGTAGGCTCCGTGAAGGGTGGCACGATCCCATAGCGATCAACGCCATCCACCTCGAGGCCCTCACCGACCCCTCAGCAGCCACCTCGGACTCCACCTCCTCCTCCCGGGCCACCGAGTTGGCCCGCACCAGCAGCCAGCTCCGCACCTCATAGGCCGATGCGCGCACCCCATACATGAGGGAGGCCTATGGTGCATCCTGCGCCACATGGAACCGCGACCCCGCCTCCTGCGACCGCCCGGCGCCCGGCGCCCGGCGAGGCGCACGGCAACCAGGTTGCCAGGCAGCCCCACGCCTGCACCTACTGCGCCAACGTCAGGCGCATCCTCATGGCTCACAGGGAGGCCGTGTGCTACACTAAGAAGAGCCGTGAGCGCGCGATGGCAGGTGGTCCCTCGGAAGATTTTTGATCCGCTGGCGTCACTCATCCCACCCAGATGGCATCACCCCCGCGTCGGTTGTATTGTTCTGTTCCACATCCTTTTTATTAGTCCGATGGGTACGATATTGGCCTCAGATCCAGTGTCTAGTTTGAACCGTATGTTGGTTCCACCAATGTCAATGTCTGTGTACCATAGGTTCGTCATCCTATGTTTGTTGTCAGCTATCTCTGCAACGAAGAGCTTGTCCTCCTCATCTGATATGTCGTCTGTTGTGGTTTCTTCTTCGGTTTCGGGGATGTTGTTCTGGTCTACCTAATTTTGTTGACTGGCCTTGGTTTTGCAGCATTCGATCTGCATACTTTTATGAAATGGCCTATCTTTTTGCATCCCACACACTCCTTTCCTTTGGCAGGGCATGATCCCATTGCATGTAGATATCCACACTTGCCGCATTGTGTCGACTGTCTATTTTGTGGGTCGCATTGTGTCCAATTTTGTGTGTTTCTGCACTCACGCTTTAGTATGTGGTTGACTTGGGCCTCTGCTCAGTCGGCATGTCACACTGCTCTGATCGAGTGTAAGCTTTGGTGTCTGTAGTAGTAGATCCCATAGCTTGTTGTTTTTTACTCTGCGCACAATCCTATCACAAAGCATGGACTCTTCCTTGTCACCGTAATCACAATACATGATTCTGATCTTCAATTTGCGTATAAATGTGTCCATGTTCTCATCACTTTGATTATACGAATTGGACTGATACCGGACTACTGTGACGTTCATCTTGCCCTCGCAGTACATTTCAAATGCTTTTATGAGGGGCGCTATCTTTTCCTGGCCGGGTACTTGAATCTTCATTGTTCGGTATACTTTCTGGGCCTCTAGGCCCACCACATGTAGAAATATGGACCTTCTCTGCTTTGTTGATCACACCTGCGGCTGTTGCATATATTTGGTATGAGCTAAGCCAGGTTTTCCAGCTCATGGCTATGTTCTCATGCATGGCATTGAGTGGTGCTGGTGGTTTCAGCCCCGATAACACCACGTTGTGTTGTTAAATGGCTGACATCTGGTACCATGTATTGATGTAGACACGTCGGAGTCTGGTCAATGAGTGTTTATTAGGTTTCGATATCAGACTGGTGCCCCCATCGGGTCACACATCAGACCGGTGTCCGTGGGCTGATTAGTTATGCGTACATACATTACATATATTATATGTAGTGACTTGTGACAGTGGGCACTCATAGCAACATTATAGAGGCCTGTTTTGTATGCTTTCTCTTCTCCTCTATTTCACTGTGCCTTGCAATGTGGTTTTGGCCAGACCTAATGAACTGCAGTGGCCATACCACTGCAGTTTGCATATGTTTACAATAATCAGGAAGTCTTTGAGTTGTCCAATTGCCTGCTGGATCATGGTATAGATTCCTTCATTGGCAACATGGTCTTCCTATGAGTAGCTTGTAGCATAGTAACGATTGGGTTTGGTTGGTGTCAGCAGGGAGAAGACTTTTTGTCAGCAACAGACCAATGGTCTGGCTGCATAAACCAGACAATCTGATGCTGACTGACTGTGCCATGTGAACACCAAGGATATGGGTCATTCTCTAAAACTGGGCACTAATGTGTGACATGAGCCCTGTTAACACACACAACTTTAGGCCGAACTAGATAAGGCAAACTAGATGAGGCGAACTAGGCGTGAAAGTGTGTCGAGTACACACATGCAGTACTTGGGGCGGTTTAAGGCAGAAATCGATATCTGCGCATGAGCACGTCCATACGAAGCAGTGCCACTTTCGGTTAGTCAACATCACCATGAGAGAGTGTGGGTTTGACCTACATATGTATCGACTGAATCGTATTGTTTTGGAACGGTCAAAACTTATGCTGGGCAGTGAAAACCTAAATATAAATGAAGAAAAAAATATCTGTGCACAGCTAGCGGTTTCATAGACCAAATTATATAATATGCGCTTTTGATCGGCCGGAAAATCATCAAACTCAGGTCTCAACTGCGCATGCATGTGAGGTCCACACAAGCAAGATGGGCCGACTTAAGCTAGTTCGCTTCATATAAACTACCTCGCTACGCGGTCTACTTGAGGCGAACTAGATGAGTCGACTTGGCCCTAATTCGCTTCAGCGTCGCGTCCACATGGCCAATGTGAGTCGAACTAGATAAGGCGAACTAGTTGAGGTGACTTAACGCCCGTGTGTGAACTAGGCTATGTAAACAGAAAGTAAAAACCTTCAAAAATAATAACAAAAAGCATTCCAAATAATAGCGGAATCCATGTTCCTATGAAGGTTTTCATGAAAGGAAAGCTTGTTTTTATTTAATGATTGTTCTAGAGCACATTCATTTTTATCATCAGCTATTGGACGTCAAACATATAGTCATTCCGACATATTTCTTTAGAAGAAACCTGCTGCTGCCGCATAGGCTACTCTTTCCGATAAGCAGCAATGGGTCTTTTAAATGCACTTTCCCACAGAAAGAACAACACATACCACAGCCTTTGATGAACCAGTTGTGGACCACTGGTTGGAACAGAAAATATCCCAAACTGGAAATGGGACCACTGAGCAGGATCGATGGGATGACTCAAACCATCACAGGTGGATACTCTACCGCCTGAACTACGTCCTGCTCCCCTGGTTTGCGCATGTTGTCCATATTTGAGAAAATACGCTATTTCACGTTTTGACTAAGATCCTCTACAAATTGAGCAATACTTTAATATCATTTGTGTAACATGCACGTCAAAGACACATCCAGAACATCATTTTAACATACACAACAAAGTCAGACAAGATTTTATTGATTACTTAAAGTTGCATAGTCCGATGGTTTTGTTTTTCTGTCATTTTTCTGAGATAAATACATTAAATTGATTGTTACAATCTACCTTACTTTAGTCTGAAGTAACTTTTATTTTAGATGGTAAACTTTTGAGATATTTGAAGCGCAGGCATGAAAAATTAGTTTTAGCAAGCATGCCAAAACTATGACACCATAGGCTTCAGCAGTAACAGGTTCTATTAAATTGACTTGGTATTCCCTTATATATGGGAACAAGTGTTTAATAAGTGCCTGAGTATATAAGTTAGATATGTAGTATAAATTCTGGACACTTTTTTTGGTTTTGAAAAGTTGATACTTCATCGGACTATGCAGCTTTAAGGAAATAGGGTTATGTCTTATAAGAAAAAGGTTTGAGGAAAAAGTTGAAAAAAGGTTTGGGTAAATGAATGGTGTCAATGTGTACATTTTCACATTTTCACTTTAGAACAACAATATACAAGTATTCTTTGGTCTCTTTTGGGGATAGATTAAATATATGTAACATTGCTAATATGCTTAATACCCAGAGGTAATTATCTAAGCTGCTATCAATAAAAGAAAGAATTAATTACCAGCATCGTAATGTAGAAACCAAATATGTGGTGCCCAGTTTATCAGAATAACCCATGTACGCAAAAGCAGTGTGGTTGATAGGCTGGATAAAACTTTTTATTTTAATGGGTTCAAGTCGAGAGGACTCAGTAGAGGTTGCATGAAATTTACCGCCTAATCCTCTCATTAATATGCGAATAATTACATGCGGGCGGTTAAAAGTGTATGACAAAAAACTAGATGAATCCAAATAAATCAATAACAAGCTCAAGTTTCACAATAGTTAAAAATAATTAATTAAAAAAGACAGATATTATGTTGATAAGAATGCATACTACACTTTAATGTTATCCTTTTTTATATAGTTAACTAAGGTTACCTACTTCTATGACTTTCAATTCCTGTAATACCTTTTAGATTATACCCCTGTCACACTATGACGTAAGGAGCGAACGTGAGCCTAACGTGGTCATTTTTCGTCATTACGTTGACGTACGTTGGGTTACGTTATGATAACGTCAGAAGGACATTAGAATGACGTTGAGCTACGTCACATTACGTCATGTTACATCGAGTTATGTTGAGGTTTTGGACATGTTCAAAACTTTTGACGTACCTCAAATGTAAGGGTTTATGTTCGCCGTACGTTCTGTTCACGTTCAGTGAACGTCAATGACATTAAACGGATGTTAGTCAAATGCTGCTCACTACGTTCAACTACGTTCCACTACGTTGACCCACATTAAACCAGGTGGAAATGCCCACGCGGCATAATGGGAACGTCAGGAGAACATCAGGAGAACGTCAGGAGAACGTACATTCAACGTACGTTCAACATTTTGCCACTGTGTCATGACATATGTAACGTCACATAATGTTCTTCTGGCGATGGAATAACGTTCATAACGTTCCATGAGCATAATGATGTTGTCCTCTCTCGTTGAATGACGGTATCACTATGCTTTACCGACGTTACGCTCTCGTCCACTACGCTGCATCCACGTTCACCTTGTGCACAAATTTGCATACTACGCCGAGAAGTTCAACGTTTTTCAGATTCTCCCTACGCTGACGTCGTCACGTCATAGTGTGACAGCCCCATTAATACAGTAGTTGATCGGGTATAATCTACTTTAGTTTAGTCAAATTAGTTTGAGGTACGTTTTATTTTAAAGGGTTAATGTTAGTTTAGTTTGAGGTATGTTTTATAGTTTGAGGTATGTTTTATTTTAAAGGGTTAACGTTAGTTTAGTTTGAGGTATGTATTATTTGAAAGGGTTAACGTTAGTTTAGTTTGAGGTATGTTTTATTTTAAAGGGTTAACGTTAGTTTAGTTTGAGGTATGTTTTATTTTAAAGGGTTAACGTTAGTTTAGTTTGAGGTATGTTTTATTTTAAAGGGTTAACGTTAGTTTAGTTTGAGGTATGTTTTATTTTAAAAGGGCTAACGTTACTTTATTGTGAGGTATGTTTTATCTTAGAGGGTTAATTAAAAATATATTTGAAGTAAAGCTATGCAAAATGAACGTTGGGGTGCACACATGAATGTTGTACATAGACTTTGTTGATCCATCTTCGAGCAGATCAACATAGCAAAGAAGCACCAAACTGCAATACATATTTTTTTGAGGGGTACATTAGTTATTTAAGCAGGGGCAATTTCAATCATGGACGATTGGTCTTCCTCATTCCACTGCTCCTTGCCCTATCCTAATAATGCCGAGCGCCTGGCTAGGAAACGATAAGTATCAATTTTTAAGTCATTGGTTTAACTCGACCAGGATCCGAACACACGATCTCATGATCTATTAGCACGGGAGACGGACGCTCTAACTCATTCGGTCATCCCGTCTGATCACTTAATGAGTGCATCAGTATTTAAGTCCGATATGTAGGATCAAATCTAGCTAAGTGGTTTTGGTTTCGAAAATGTTATGCTTTCATCAAAGTATGCAACTGCTGGCAATCCCATTGACCGATAAACTATTAGAGTATGACCGCTTTAATAAGTCTAATAATTGTGTTTGCACAATATCCTGCATTTCGGCAAATTTTCATGATGTTCATTGTTGGAAGGGTGGTAGCAAAGGGGACTGTGGGAAGTAGGAGGTGGGAGGGTAGAGCGGGCAGTGGGAGGTGGGAGGGTAGAGGGGGCGGTGGGAGGCGGGAGGGGAGAGGGTAGAGGGAGCGGTGGCAGGGGAGAGGGTAGAGGGGGCGACGGGAGGCGAGAGGAGTGGGGATGTAGGGGGTGGTGGGAGGTGTGAGGAGGGGGGTAGAGGTGGCGGTGGGAGGTGGGAAGGGTGGGGGTAGAGGGGGCGGTAGGAGGTGGCATGGGAGAGAGTAGAGGGGGCGGCGGGAGGTGTGACTGGTGGGGGTGGTGAGCGGCGGGAGGAAGGAGGAGTGGGAGGGGAGATGGTAGAGCGGGCGGTGGGTTTGATCTGATCAAGGACACGTCATGAGTGATTTTGTTGTTCTTACTCCTCAAATGCAAGTTAATGCAATTCACATTAGTCAGACTAAAAGGACAATCATGACTTACCCACAAGCATCGTCATGGACTGCAATGCTTGTGAAGTTGCTGATATTGTGGCGCTACTCACATGTGATGATTGATATGGGCATTGACTCATTTATAAATAAATTCCCCAACCACCAATGCAAGACAGGAAATGCTTGATAGTGTTTGTTGGGGTTGTATGTCCTAGCAACATATAATGCCATACCACAATGGGTATGGACTTATGTGGCGTGTAAACAGTTACGCAAATATTATTCAGCAAAGTGTCGGTTAGTCGTTGGTACTACGGTCCGGTGGGACAGTGTATCCTATGTGTTTGTGCAGCACTGTGCTGCTTTGAAGTCAGGCCTGCCTAGATGGCAGCGCGCCGGTGTCGCAGTTTCAACGCCCGGTCAGTTTCCACCACCCGCATAGACTCAAACTCAAGGCATTGTCAATGGTCGTGAGCAATCTTCATACAGAAAATACAGCAAAAGTGAAATATCTCTAAAACTACACCACCTATTAACAAATCGCTTGGTACACATATAGAAAACATCTTTAACAAAAAGACTGTATTAAATTTATACGGTTAGGGTTCTTGATTAGTATTAATCTTGAATAAAACTAAGGTTTTGCACTGCGCATACCGTCAAACTCAAGGCATTGTCAATGGTCGCTAGCAATCTTCATACAGAAAATACAGGAAAAGTGATATATCTCTAAAACCACACCACCTAGAAACAAATCGCTTTGTACACATGTAGAAAACATCTTTAGCAAAAACATCATATTAAATTTATAAGGTTAGTGACAATGATGTTAGATTTTGATGCATGCGCATGAAACTGACCGGGCGCTGAAACTGACCGGGTGCTGAAACTGCGACACCGGGCCCCAAGTGCGGCTGCATGATACAGTATCTCCCTCCAATCGGTCCACAATGGGTATGGACTTATACCAGCGCACATTCATGGCAATGACTATATAATGTTGCCCCACTGGGAGACCTGCCTGCTAGCACCATGACCTCATCTCCCACTCACTCACATTATCCTGATACTGAGCAAATCAGTCCTGGCCACATCCTATTAATGTCAAGCACCCTCGAGCGCCCTTATTGATTGAGGCATCGGGAGGCTTGGAAACTGTGGTGTTAACGCTTAGGCTTCTCACACAATTATTGCTGATGCGGTAAAATTGTGCACCTGTCTTACCCTATCTAAATAACCAACAGCACTAGGCATGTCTCCAGCCCGTATAGTGCAACAACAGAAGGGAACATATTCTTATAATCCTCTCCATACCATCCCCACTCTCCCATCCAAAGAGAGATAAAATAGAGGAAAAGAGATGTTTGTTTGTTGTTGTTTTACATCCTAGCAACATATAAGGTCATATCAGGACGGGTACCGACTTGTGACAGTGCGCACTCATGGCAACTTTATAGTGCTGTCCCACTGGGAAACCAGGCCGCCAGCACCATGACTAGATATCCCACTCAGTCACATTATCCTGACATTGAGTCAACCAGTCCTTGCACTATCCTAATAATGCCGAGCGCCTGGCTAGGAAGCGACAAGTATCAGTTTTTAAGTCATTGGTTTGACTCGACCAGGGTTCGAAACCACAACCCCACGATCTACCAGCACGGGAGACGTACTCTAACTCATTTGGCCATCCTGTCTGGTCGAGGAAAAGAGAAAGAGAGAAAGAAAGCACACTGATAAATACAAGATGCCCTTTCACATAAAGACAAAACTCAAACATCCACATGGACTAACTCTTGGTTCACTTCACCAGTGGGTGGTTTGGTTAAAGTCGCATAATTGATTGATTTAAGATTTGTGTCATACTTTTAGTTAAATAATATATTATGGAGGTGATTATAACCGATTTTAATAGAGTAACTTTGATGAAATTCGGGTAACTTTGTGGAGACTATTGAACTGAAGGAGCATGGAAAATAATGTGTGTGGACAACTACAGACCAGATTTGGCCAAGTGCAATGCCATAGCTACATTAACTAGGTGGCGCTGCCGTCTCTCAAAGCAAGCAGGGTTTGAGGCTTCTAAGTTCTAATGAAGGGAGGCGTGTAATTCCAAAGAACTGATTAATTAGGACACCTGAATACATCATATTATGTTATATATACTATATATAGGCTATATGTTATAATATATGCATGATATCTTATACATGCATGCATGTGAATGGTATGTTAAATATGCAATATGTTATGGTACAGAAATGTGATGTGTTATCTGTCATATATATGCTATATATTATATGCTGTATAAGCCATTATACGAGTATAATAAGGCCCGAAGCTTCCATCTGCTTCTCAGCCCTATCTTCTCCCTCAGTCATCTACTGGAGGAGCCTATCTATTCACCTAAACTTCCATCCTACTCACAGTCAGATCCGTTGGGGGGCCACCACCCGTCTGTGCACGCACCACTGCCCCCCCCCCCTACCTATACTCACTGTACCACCGGATTTTTACTATTATATATATATATAAATATTATGTCTGTATAAGGTCTTATGTAAGTATTACTAAGTGGAACATTATATTGATGCCATCTATCTTTATGTTTTTGCTACTATGATGTGTTCGTCGGTTCTAGGTGCATGCGGTTGGAGCAACCTGGGTAGCAGGGCAGTTCAGATAATGAAGCCAAGCAGTGGGTTGACTGCTGATAGGTCATATCCTACAGGCCATTGGTCACTCGGGCCAGAATTCTTGCTTGTATATATGCTTTGTGTGTGTATATATATATATATATATTTATATATATATATATATATAATGTACATGTGTTTTATATACGTTTCATATATATCTTACATGGGCTACATGATATAGGCTATATTAGATAAAAGATTCACCCGGTACTTGTAGCACACGGGTGAATGACAACGTAGTCTAAATACGGGCGAAAATAGCTTTAGTATGGACCAGGGAGTAGAATGTCTGCCTCCAGTATCAAATGGATATTTATATAGGCACAGAGTTGGTGAAATGGGAGAGAATGCAAAAAGACAAGATGGCGTCCATAGAACGCTGTCGATTTCACTTTTAAATCTTATTAAACTAGATATTATATTATATTTTTCAACTTAAAGGTAGCGGGCTAATAATAAGACAGATGTAAAGAATAATTGTTGCTTCTTACATTGTGAAATTAGGCTCTCATTTCATTGACCCGTTTTTTCGACAGCTTTTACATAGGGTTGGTTTGCACCCCTACTGCAGCAGTACGGGGTGAATCTTGTATCTAAGGCTATATATGCTACATATATGCTATATATGTTATATATGCTATATATATGTTATATATGATATATATGATATATATGCTACATATATGCTATATATACTAAATATATATGTTGTACACTAAATAGATGTTTTTGACTATCTATGCCATATGCTATATATATGGTTATATGTTGTATATTGCATATATGTTGTATATGTTATGGATATAATAGATTGGTTGGTTCTTGGAGTTTTACGTCCTGGCAACATCTAAGGTCATATCAGGACATGTACAGACTTGTGACAGTGTGCACTCATGGCATATTTATAGTGCTACCCCACTGGGAGACCAGGCTGGCAGTACCATGAACTGATATCCCACTCAGTCACATTATCCTGACACTGAGCCAACCAGTCCTTGCCCTATCATAATAATGTCAAGCGCCTGGCTAGGAAGTGACAAGTATCAATCTTTTAAGTTATTGGTTTGACTCGACCAGGGTACAAACTTGGCATTCGAATCTCACGATCGACCAAAGCGGTAGATGGACGTTCAACTCATTCGGACATCCCGTCTGGTCATGGCTGCGGGCTTTGGTGCACTGCACAGATTCAGCTTGTAAGTTGTAAGTTGTAAGTTATAGGTGTAGGGAGGGGGGAAAGTAACCACAGGCATCCCACAACGGCGCGTCTAAGGCGCTTTTCACGGTCCATGTCCACGTGTGTGTTGTGTCAATCTACAGTGGCTCTTACCCATCACAGTGCATGAGAAAAAAAGTCCCAACCACAGTTCCAGACTGGAAAAAGTGACGCTAAAAGCCAACTGTTCTTCTTTTATTATTTCCATGGCAACACAATGAAAAAAGTAAAGATAATAACGTTCTGCTATGAGGTCATCGATGCTTTTCGCGAAATGGAGATGACTACCACCTCGTCTAATATAAGCTATTGTCGTCGGGTTCTATGACTTCATCTCACCCCCATTTCATCCCCAACTCTCCATTAGATCGCAGTGATGTCGAAAGATCCTCTAACTGTTCAATTTGGGGGAATGGGGGAGAGGGAAGTGGGAGGTTTACTCTTCATCTTCCCATTAATATTAATGTGAATCACAGTGGTGTAAAAAAAAAAAAACCACCTCTATCTATTTTATGTGGGGGAATGGGGAGGGGGTGAGTTGCAGTTTTACTCTATTTGTTTTCGTTATTTAGGGGAGAAACTGATGTGGAACCCTCTCGCCCTGGTTATAGGCTACAATTATGACAGGGGTACTGACATGGCGGACAGGTGGCAGGACTCCAGCCACACATCGTGGTCGTCATCGTGAAACTTCTAGCGAAAGTTAGTCTTTATGCTTGGTTGGTTGGAGTTTTACATCCTGACAACATTTAAGGGCATGTTAGGCACCGACTTGTGACAATGCACACTCATGGCGACTTTATAGTGCTGCCCCACTGGGAAATCAGGCCGCTGGCACCATGACCCAATATCCCACTCAGTCACATTATCATGACACTGTGCTAACCAATCCTTGCCCTATCCTAATGATGCTGAGTGCCAAGCTGGGAAGCGACAAGTGTAAATTTTAAAGTCATTGGTTTGACTCGACCGGGAACCGAACTCCTGACCTTCCACGCGTGAGTAGTCTTTATGCAATCAGAATCAAGCTTTTCAGACAAGGCAAGCTTAGTTTTGTCTATTGACGTGTTGCGTCTGAAGTACCAGCTAAGGTCACATCAGGACGCATACCGACTTGTGACAATGCACGTTCGTGGCAACTTTATATTACTGCCATAGTGGGATACCATTCCACTGGCACCATGACCCAATATCTCACTCGGTTATATTATTATCCAAACATTGAACAAACTAGTCTTGCCACATCCTATTAATGCTGACTGCCAGCCAAACTGCCGATAAGTATCCATTGTTGTATGTCATGGGTTTGACTCAGCCATGGATTGGGCCCATGGGTATGTGGTTGACCTTGTATAATATAAAGTTCTATTCACCTTCGAAGTAAATTATACTATGGTGCTTAATTTGTTAAAGGGGGAGTTCATGTGATGCATTAAATGATGGTTCAAATAATAAATTATCAATAATACTTTTTTTAATGCATTAATTTCAAGTTCAAAATCAAAAATGGCAGTTCCCCCCCCCCCCCCCCCCACAGTTGGTTTGCTAAGTAAGAAGGGTGATAATGTGGTAGTTCTTGTGAGGGGTTTCATTAGAAGTTATTTCAACACAAGACAGCCTTGGTTTTGGCTAGCCTGGTCACGTCGTGTGGTCGTACGATGCGCAGTGGCGTGAACTAGGCTGCGCAGAATCACAAATAGACGTGAGAAACCCATTGTATGACGTCATTATCATTTATTTACACAACTCGGACCTTTAAGGCAAGATTCCTTAGACGCGGTATGTGGCATGTGGCATGCGGCATGTGGCATGTGGCATGCGGCATGCGGCATGGGAATGTCGAATATGCGGCGTAGATATATGCCAACCCCCAACATTTGTTGGGGTTTTTCCTCCAAATGTGTGAAGGAACAGTATTGGTTTCTATGGCAAATGCAGCAGTATTCGCATTCGCATGCCACACCGATCAGTCCATGGGTCGATCCATTTGCCGCATTCGCATTCACATTAGCATTCGCACATTCGGATGTATGGAAGTACCACTATTAATTTATTCGCATTCGCATTCGCATTCGCATTCACATGCTGCATACCGCGTATAAGGAATCTTAGCTTTATCCTTCCAATGCTAAGCTCGAACACGTGGTCTTATCATTTGGCAAATATCAACTCTTCAATGCAACAATGACAGCAAAGGTCTATATGACATGTTATTAAAAATCCGGTCCTATGATTATACGATGTATTCCTTACATGACTATTCAATGTATCTCAAAGCGGGATAGTCAGATGAAGCATCACATTTTCATAACTAAAACAATTATCTAGATTTGATTCCACATATCTCACTTAGAGACTGATGCACTTATTAAGCATGTGTTGCCTTACACAGTTATAGACGGGAATACTGAGTCAATTGTATAGACCTTGTTACTACAGAAGCATATGGTGTCAGAGTTTTGGCATGCTTGCCAAAACTAATTTGACATGTATACACTCCAAATATCTAACAAATTGGCCATTTAAAATAAAAGTTACTTCAACCAGTTGCCGCATGCCGCATTCGCATTCGCATGCCGCATACCACGTGTAAGGAATGCTAGCATTCCTTACACGCGGTATGTGTCATGCAAATGCGGTATGTGGCATGTAAACGGGTCGGGTCCTTTCACCCACACCCACACCCACACCCACACATAGTGTCAGGTTTCTCACCACTGTTCTCTATGGCAAACATAGCAGCATTCGCATTCGCATTCACATGCCGCACCGATGGCTACAGGGACCGATTCAGTTGCCACATTTGCATTTGCATTTGCATTCGCATTCGCATTCGCATTCACATTCGCATTCGCATTCGCATTCGCATTCAGACATATGGAAGCACCACTATTCACTTAGATGCTTTTCGATTTTTTGCCGCATTCGCATTCGCATTCGCATGCCGCATACCACGTGTAAGGAATCCTAGCTTAAGGCTTCAAATTTACTTTAAGTGAAAAGGTTTGTACTACTTTCAAAGTCTGTAATGTTCCCTAGTCTGCATCACTGGGGATAGTCATTATGACTGAATGGCATTACTAGTAGGCCTATGAGGCATCCTTTCACCAGAGATATCCCGAAGCCAAGGTTGGGCCTTAAATAACTCTTACATAATCGGTTGCTTCAGGTTATGTAAATTATTACTAGTCATAGTTGATCATAATAATTATAATTAAATTGTTTTGGTCATGTTACAGCCTTTATTTTTTGTCTTTCTGTTAAAAAAAAGAAAAAAAGATAGCAATATTTGCCCCCCCTCCCCCAAAGGAAATCCATTGGAATCTTATTGGTTAATATCCGGAGGTGCATAATATTTGGCTGAAATTGGCACGGTCTCCCAGCGAGGCAGCACTATAAAGTTGCCACAGGTGCACACCGTCACAAGCCAGCACTCATCCTGACATGACTTTAAATGTTCCGGCGTGAAATAACAACAGACAACTGTTAGTGAAAGGGCCGGGGGCGCGGGTGGTTCTCCGAAATTAATGTAGTTTTGGTTGTTAGAATGTTACGTCCTGGCAACATCTAAGGCCATGTCAGCATGGGTACCGACCTGTGAAAGTGTGCACTCATGGTGACTTTATAGTGCTGTCCCACTGGGAAAACAGGCCGCCATCACCATGACCCAATATCCCACTCAGTCACTCGGGGCGTAATCGATTAATCAACTCGGGTCACCCAAGCCACTTTTTGGCACATGCGCACATCCTACAGACTCGGGTCGAATAATCGAATACGCTTCTCCGCACTCGGGGTGGACATTTTTTTTTTTTTTAAATAACCGATAAAACTACAGCAAAATCTGTTTTAAAGTATTTTATGATGGCCTTGTTTAGCTATATCTCCATTTCATTAATCTAAGTTATTCTTTAAAAAAAAACATGTATGACTGGTACTGGTAGCTGTTATCCTGCAGGATGGTACCAGTGCAAATGTGACATCATCGCTCGTAGCCAATCCCAGCTACGAGGTGGGTTACTTGGGCCGGATCGTTTTGCACACGGCACATGTATTTGTCGACTCTACTCGCAGTGTTCGATTTGAAATTCTGACGACTTGGGTGACCCGAGTCGCCCGGGTCGTGTTAATCGATTATGGCCATTGTGTAACATAGCATTAGGCAAGTGTTAAAAAATGGCAAACAATTATGTTTGGGGACCTATATGTACACTCCCTTAATGTGTAATTCCCCGGTAAATCCACGTTTGTGGATATAGGTGAATGTAGGTGAACGTAGTGGAGGGTAATGTGGGTCAAACATGGTGTAACTATGTTAAACTACGTTGAAATACGTTAAGGTACGGCAGGTTTTGGTACTGATAAATATGTTATGGTATGGATAAATACCCTATGGTATGGATGTCAGTACGTTCAACTACGTTCAACTACGTTAGCCTCCACATTGTTCACCTACGTCCACTAACGGCTATGCGACCAGGGCTTCATCCAAGTATGTTAGAGTATGCTAGAGCATGCTAGAGCATGCAAGAGTATGCTAGAGTAAGCTAGAGTATGCTAGAGCAAGCTAGCATCACAGATGCAAATTCAGCCTCTAAAGTAGCGTTCTTTTGAACATGTCCAACAATTTAATCGGACATCACAGCTCACCCAGGTTATTAGCAAGTTAACATCACGGACAAGTACAGATGCTGGTACGTTCAACTATGTTCAACTACGTTCAACTACGTTCAACTACGTTAGCCTCCACTATGTTCAACTACATCCACTAACGTGTATGTGACCGGGGCATAACAACTGACTAGCACGAAGGCACAGGTTAGTCTAATACGCATTGTTCAGTTGGTTTTACTAGACTGCGATAATCACAGATTTAAACATAAGCATCTGGCTTGAATGCATTTCTCAAATGTAATAGTAGGTTTAGTTATTGGCAGCGTCACATTAGACGTTGTGAAGCCAATGGTTCGACATTGAATATAATGCTTTATGGGAATATGAATGTGCTATATGTCTAGCACATTCATATTTATTGCAACATATATATATATATATCTATAAATATGCATATATATGTATATATATAATGTATATTAATACACATGTATATATGGGACTACATATATATATATACATTATTATTGTATATTTGACCGGACGTGATACCCCGCCTTGGTATGACCTGAGATTTGCTAGGGAATATAGCCTCGACAAGCAAACAATATATATGCATTATATATATGTAGATATGTATATCGGGTGTTTTCTGAAGCTGGGTACCACATATTTGGTGTCCATGTTACGATGGACATACTTAAATCTGTCTGTTTTTTCTCTGTGTATTAAGTATGTTAGCACTACTATTTAAAGTAGCGTAGTCCGATGGGTTTTGAGTTTCTGTCATCTTCTGAGATAAACATATTAGGGTGATTGTTATAATCACTTGAAGTAACTTTTATTTTAAATAGCTAACTTTTGAGATATCTGAAGTGCAAACAAGCAAAATTAATTGTGGCAAGCTTGTCAAAACTCTAACCCCCATAGGCTTCTGCAGTAACAGGTTCTATTAAACTCAGGGGGGCACCCAGGAATTGGTTAGGGGGTTCTCCAAATATGGATCGAAACTACCCCTATTTTAGGGTAATTTTTTTCACATGGGTTGGTGAAACAACACCTATTTTAGGGCAATATTTTACATGGTTTTCTGGTGCAACAACCAACATTTTGGTGCAATTTTTCACATAATCTTAAAATCTAATGTTCCTTAATAAATTTAATGCAAGAATTTAGGGGGGGGGGGGGTTTCCGGGCAACCAGGAAACCCCCCTGGGTGCGCCCCTGAAACTGACTCAGTATTATTCCCGTCTATGTGATGACACATGTTTAATAAGTGCACCAGCATCTAAGTTAGATATGTAGAATCAAATCTAGATCATTGTTTTTGTTTTGAAAATTTGATGTTTTCATCGGACTATGCAGCTTTAATGTCATATACATATTAATACTTCATAATATTATATCGTTGCTGTCCATACGAGAGATTAACATAAAGAGGTACATATGAATGGTCAAGGGTTGTTTCGTTCTGTCTGTGTGTGTCTGTTGTTGTGTACTTAGGGGGAGCGTATGCATACAATCCACGGCCAATCCTCCCTCGATCAGTATAACACGTCAGCGTAAATGCACACATATATGCACAACAACACAGGTTTTTGCGCATACGCAAATCCATAAATGGACGTGGCCTGCTTGTGTATATGAAGGGCGCTGATGCATCATGCAGCTGTTATAATGGTGGGATTCGAACCCACGGGTTCGAACCCTGGTCGAGTCAAACCGATGACTTAAAGATTTATACTTGTCGCTTCCTGGCCAGGCCCTCGGCATTATTAGGATAGGGCAAGGTACCCGTCCTGATATTACCTTAGATGTTGCCAGGGCGTAAAACTCCAACAATCAACCAACCTGCAGCTGTTGTATGAATTTCCTTCCTCTATTACATAACCTAACTTTATATATATATATTGAATATATATATATATATATATATATATATATATATATATATATATACCATAGACGATATATCATTATATACGGAGTAGCTATATCTGTAATAATATTAGTTTACCCATATTACTTTCCTTTATTGAGACTTCACAAATTTCAAATATCCATTATTACAGCTTACTGCATTTGTGTTTTTGTATGGGTTTGTTGTTTGGGCTTAATGTCCTGCAAATCATTGAGTCAATCAGGATGCAAAGTTCGTTCCTGATCAGACGGGATGGTCAAATGAGTAGAGCGTCCGTCTCCTGTTCAGGGAGATTGGGGGATCAGAACCCATGGTGTCATGGGTTTGAACCCTGGTCGAGTCAAACCAATGACTTAAAAATAGATACTTGTCGCTTCATAGCCAGGCGCTCGGCATTATTAGGATAGGGCAAGGACTGGTTGGCTTAGTGTCAGGATAATGTGTCTGTGTGGGATATCAGGTCATGGTGCTGGTGGCCTGGTCTCCCAGTGGGGCAGCACTATAAAGTCACCATGAGTGCACACTGTCACAAGTCAGTACCCGTCCTGATATGATGTTAAATGTTCCTAGGACGTAAAACAACAACAAACAAACAAATGTTGGGAAGTGCAAACTACCGAGAATTGTAATGGATATCATAATTGGAGGTTGTGCCATCACCACTATCCATAATTAAACATATTAAATTCAAATAACGGAATAGTCTATCTGCGTCTGTGTCGGTTTATGTGTTTTGCCGGCTGTCACCTACGTCACAGAAAGTATATATATATTTTTGGAAGTGGATTTGTTCAAGTCGGTGGAATATTGGCGACGAACAATAATATAGGCTTTCCCTACTGGCCGACGGCCATAAACAAGACTCAGCATGGCGCAATGCGCAGACCGCAGCAAGTCTACGTGGTGTGAGGATGGCGTGATGCAGTGACGTCACTACAGTAGTCACGCAGGTATGGCGGCTACACTGGTCCCGCGGCGCCCGTATGGGACCAAGCGCGGGAACGGGCGAATGCAGTTGTGATGTCTGATGAAATCAAGAACATAAATTCTATCATCCTGACCGAAATGCACACATAAAACTCAGAACGGAGAAACACGCATTCCTACTTTACAACTCAATGTCGTCTGCTCGCCGGGTGTGTGCGTGTGTGTATGTGTGTGTGTTTTCCCAGCCCAGACCCAGCCACTCTTTGCCAGCAGTGCCAGTGTTAATTCCGGGAATATTATAAACATGTTCGTCGTTGGAACGCCTCGGTTGAAGCTGAAATACCAGACATGCATGGAATATTTATTAGCAGGTGCGTAATATATTGTAACCTGACTGCAGATCGGCTGCGTGCGGACCGACATGTAAACACTGAGGCGGTCAAGGCAGCACTGCGGGGGTTCCAACTCTACGTGTGTTACTGCGCATGTGCGAGGCGCGTTTCCGATATAGCTGATATTTTGCTGATGACACAGCAGGGCAGGGAGAGGCGTTTACCACACACGCAAATACCAACACTGAACCGAGTGCGAAGAGTCATCCAGCCTCCCGCCCCGCCCACTTCAAATAAACTAAAGCCGTGTTTATACAGGCGAGTTAAATCGCTTCATATAAATCGCCTTGCCTAGTTTGCCTCACATTCGCCATGTAAACGGGCCACTGAAGCGGATTAGGGCTGATTCGCTTCATATGATTCGCTTTATATAAACCACTTGTCAAGGTAGTTTATATGAATCGATTCAGCTGGTTCCTGGGCGGCGATAGTGTAAAATAGTGGTGCTCGCCGGCTACATGCTCACCACTAAGGCTGCTTGTTCCCGGCGCCGACACACTTTCAACTCGGTCCGTGTAAACGCGCCACTACATGGCTTCATATAAATCGGTTTGCCTAATTCGCTTCACAATTGTCCGTGTAAACACGGCTAAAGTAAACAAATCAAAAATCAAAACTGAAATTTCACATAATATATTTTCAAATATACATAATATAATTAATGCATGCAGGTCTGGCTTTGCGATAAATTTCTCTGGCATATATATCTATATATATATATATGGGTCAGGATCATGAAAAGAGGCCAATTGGTGGAAGTTGTCGGCGTCGAGCATGGACGTCGGCGTCGATCGATATAATTATAAGTTAGCATTGACAGAGGTGTTGGAAAATCTTAAAATTTATCCTGAATGTAAAGGTCGAGAAAATACAACAACCTGATTTGTTTCTAGGATAATTTAATATAAAACAAAGAAATGTACAACACTTTAAGAATTGCGATGCCGAGATCTGTTGGCGTCGATCATTGGATGTCGGCGTCGATCGGTATAATTATAGTTTAGCATTGACAGAGGTGTTGGAAAGTCTTTAAATTTATCCTGAGTGTAAAGGTCGAGAAAATACAACAACCTTATTTGTTTTTAGGATAAATTAATATGAAACAAAGAAATGCACTACACTTTTAAGAATTGCGACGCCAACATCTTCACTTGACCACTGATTGGCCCGTTTTCGTGAGGCTGACTCATATATATATATATATATATATATATATATATATATATATATATATATACAGTAAAGCCTCTCCAACACACCACCTCCACATCCCGACCACTCCCCTATATCGATCGCTTTATATGGGTCCCAACACTGCCATTGTAACCATATTTTAACCCCCTAAACCGACCACCTCCCTAAATGGACCACTTAAAGTCGGTCCCAAGGTTGGTCAATTTAGAGGTTTTCCTGTGTGTGTATATACATATATACATATATACATATATATATATATACATATATATACATATATATATACATATATATATACATATATACGACCAGACGGGATGATCCAATGAGTTGAGGGTTCGTCTCCCGTTTTGGTGCAGTCCAACCGATGACTTAAAAATGTATACTTGTCGGAACGTAAAACTCCAACCAACTATATGTATATATGTATAATCATATATATGTATACACAATTATATATATATATATATAAGTATATATATAACTATAAGTATACATATAATTATAATTGTAAGGCATTGCGCCAGGGGTCACTTCTAATAGGAACCGGGCCTGTTGGGTAGAACTAGGGTCTCCTTGAAGTTGAACTCTGCCCTGCCCCCGTCTCGAGTACATGTGTGCTACGACTCGTACGAGTAGGACTCTCCTAGTAGCAGACACTAGGCATCCCAGAATGCAGCTCTGTGCGCATCTACACTAGACGCCCACTCCCGCCATGACACCTCACGGACGGCACTTGCCCGGTGGCAATTTGTCTATTTCGAGTGGTCATTACGGGGGCCATATAATGCTCCATATCAAAGGGAGGCTCGGCGTGGGTGTGTATGTTCGCAGTTTAGGACGAGGGAGGGAAAAGCGGATTTTCATTGGGGGTAATTTCCACTGCGCCTTTGTCAGTCGGTCCATTATCTCTGTCTATGTATTCGTGTCCGTGTTCGTGTCCCTGTCCGTGTCCGTGTCCGTGTCCGTGTCCGTGTCCGTCTCCTTCTCCGTGTCCGTCTCCGTCTCCAACGGTCTCTGTCTCTCTCTTTCTTGTCTATATCTATGTATTTGTTCATCTGTATACATGTATATGTTTGTTGTTGTTTTACGTCCTAGCAACATCTAAGGTCATATCAGGGCGGGTATACATGTATATGTATGGCTCGTTCTCTGTCTGTATACCTCTCTCTGTCTTTCTATCTCTCTATCTCCATCTGCCCCCCCCCCCCCACTCTCTCTATCTTCCTCTCTCTCTGTATGTGTATGTGTGTGTTTTTTGTGTCATCTCAACCAATTTCTTTCTTTCCCTCCTCTAACTCTCTCGACGAGTGACCCAACTCACAAATTCACATATGTAACAATCGTGACGACGCCCCTCATCCATACCCACTCATCTGCCCACCCTTCCCCTACCCCCAACTCAAAACCACACAGATATACAGCCGTGCACATGGTTGCACATAGATACATAGATACATGTATGCATACATACATACATACATCATCATCATCATCATCATGCTGTCGGTCGTGATGCGACAAAGACTGCTTTCATTCCTTGACTGCCGCTCTCCATTTAGCTCTCTGCTGTGAGAGTGTGATGTCCATGAGCCGGTCTTAATGTCTCTCAGCTTCAGATACATACATACATACATACATACATACGTACACATACATACACATACATACATACATACACACAAATACACACATACATACATACATACACACATGTATACATCACTTCCCTCCAAGATACACATTTTGTGTGTCTGTGAGAAATTACCATTCTGCAGGCGGTGTCTGTGATGAGCCATTGGAGGGGTGGGGTGAGTCAAGTACTAAAGCAGTTTGTAAATATTTCCAACACAATATTTCTAGGGGGGGGGGGATAAAATAAAGCCGTCGAGAATACGTAATCAACAGATAAATTAGTCTTATCAAAAATATTCAAATCAACTTATCAATAACCCATATCAAACAGGTGAGTTGCTTGCTCGTGTAAGCATAGATACAAGATTCACCCCTACCCGTAGTAAGGGTGAATGACAACCATGTCTAGAAACGAGTGAAAACTATTTGGTATCAATCAACCAATCAGAGAAGATATGCTCCTGGTCCCCTCATCCAATATTTATCCATTTTGGCACAGAGATGACGAGATGAGAGAGAATGCAAAACAATCAAAGCTGGTGGTCATTAAATGCTCTCGATTAGAGTTTTAAAGTGTTGTTAGTCTGTTATTTAATCAATTATTCCTCCAAAAGTAGTAGGTAAATATAAAGAGGTGTGTGAAGAATATATTTTGCTTCTTAAATTAAGAATGTATGTCCTCATTTCATTTACACAGCCTTTCACCACTTTTTCTAATGTGTTGATTTTTTACCCCTACTGCAAGAACAGTTTGAAACTTTTAGCTCATGTTGTGGCAGCATTAAACGGTGCAACACGCCGCAAGCCAACGCTCCCATTTAGACTTTTCATCGACGCTTGACAGCGTAAGACAGCGCAACACGCCACAAGCGTTGGCCAGAGTTCAACTAAAGCCGTGTTTACACGGGGAATTGTGAAACGTTCTAGACAAGGCGATTTATATGATACGTTTTTGAGGTGCGTTTACACGGACAGAGTTTTAAAAGTGTTTTGTCGCCGGGAACCAGCAGCCTCTGGTGCGCCTGTAGCCGGTGAGCACTGCTATGTGTTTAGTTTACACTCGTCGATTCGACTCAGATGTAGCTGCTACGACAATATCGCTTGGAATTTAAGGTTAATTTAATTAAATTTAATTATTTGAGTATGAAATTCTGTTAAATATGATCGCATTCAGTAGATTTCGGCCTAATCGGGCCCTAACACTGCCGGGAACCACCTGAAACGCTTCATCTATACTACCTCGCGAGGTGGTCTAGATGAAACGTTTCATATGAAGTGATTCAGCCCTAAAACGCCACAGAACTGCGTCTACACGCCAAATCTGAGTCGATCTAGGCAAGTGGGTTCATATGAAACGTTTTAAATCGCCCGTGTAAACGGGGCTTATGTTGAACTTTCAAAGCTAGCGCTTCCACTCGTCGCGCACTCCACACCGTTTTGCACTGTCACACGGCGCTAACCAGCATAAAGTTGACAGCATCACACCCCGTCAAAACTATAAACGGGCCTTAACCAGTTGTAAAATATTCCGATTTACGGCATTGGGGGGAATGCAGATGTTCTATTACTGATCGGGTATACGTGATCAGGAACATGTATGTGTATATGTAGGTAGGTGCTGGTGGTGCCTGAGTGAGATGTAAATATCCATAGTGGTGCTGGCAGGGCTGTGTGTAAGGGGCACTCGGAGCCTACCCCCTCCCCCCTCTGCTAGGTAGGATCACCACACTCAGGCTCAAGGCAGGTAGGTGGTTGCCAGGGGAGCCACACAGCTTGGTGGTGGTGGGCAAACCACTGGTAACCATGGGGACTAGGAATGCTGGATCCCTATTGGTAGGCCAAGAATGATTTTTCCCATTGGGGGAAAGGGGTGGTGGGGTGATTCTCTACAATGAACCCATGTACCATATAAATAATAAACCAGAGGGCTTGATTCTCTCTCTTCTTTCACACTTTATACTCTTCCTTTCTCTTGTCTGTATTGATTTCACTATAGCCTGCCTAGACTTTACACAGTGCACACCAGCCATTCTAACAATAGTGTGGAAGTGACTTCTCAGCGCGCTGGTAACGTGAGCTGGCTTTCTGCTTCCCGATACCCACTGTGAAGTCCTTGAGAAACAGCACATGTGAACAGCATGTGCCCAGTGTGGGCGGACTGTTGGTGTGTGTAATATATGTAAACATGTCTCGACGCGCGTTGCGTGTACGGATATAGAGAGTGGCTCGTTCAACTCCACTCACGGAGTTTACAACCGCCAGTCTATGGCAACACAAAAACAGGTGCGTGCATTGCCCGCTGGACACTTCGCGATTCCGTTGTTTATTGACAACAGTGTCTGTGGCGTTGTTGGTGTCAACACACCTAGCGCGTTCGGCAACTGGGTGTTTGATATTTTAGCAGGCATATATTTGTGCTTCTCTTGTTAAATTTGGGTGGTGGTAGGAGTTTTACATCCTGGCAACATCTAAGGGCATACCAGGACAGGCACCGACTGTGACAGTGCACACTCATGGGGATTTTATAGTTCTTCCCCACTGGGAAATCAGGCCATTGGCACCATGACCTGATATCCCATTCATTCACATTATCCTGACACTGAGCTAACCAGTCCTTGTCATATGCTATTAATGCTAAGCACCAAGCTAGGTAGATAAAAGATTCACCCCATACTTCTAGTACAGGGGTGAAAACCAGCCTTATATAAAAACGGTCGAAAAATCGGGCTAATGAAATGAGTCTTTATGAGAGCCTAATTTCACAATCTAAGAAGCAACATTTATTCTTTGTATATGTCTTCATGTTTACCCGCTACTTTTGAGTTGGAAAATATAATAAAACATATACTTTAATGCAATTTAAAAGTGAAATTGTCGGCGTTCTCTGGCCGCCATCTTGTCTTTTTGCATTCTCTCCCGTTTCACCAACTCTGTTCTGATATAAGTAACCATTTGACACTGGTGCCAGGCATTTTACTTCTTGTTCCATACTAACACTATTTTCGCCCGTATTTATATAAGCCTGGTCTTCACCCGTGTACTACAAGTACCGGGTGAATCTTTTATCTACAGGCTAGGAAGCAACAAGTATCAATTTTATAAGTCATCGGTTTGACTCGACCGGGAACCGAACTCCCGATCTCCCGCACGTGAGGCCCGCGCTCTACCGATTCAGCCATCGCACCCGGTCTTTGTTCGAGCTGCATCGTTCGATCTTTTTGAGTTTCTGCCCTCCTTTTATTAGATGAACATAATATGGTTGATCGTTATAATTGACTTGACTTTAATTTGAAGAAACTTTTATTTTAAAATGGTTAACTTTGGAAATAATTTAAGTGAAAACATGACAAGGTAATTTTGGCATGCATGCCGAAATCTAGATACAAGATTCACCCCGTACTGCTGCAGTAGGGGTGCAAACCAACCCTATGTAAAAGCTGTCGAAAGAACGGGTCAATGAAATGAGAGCCTAATTTCACAATCTAAGAAGCAACATTTATTCTTTACATATGTCTTATTGATAGCCCGCTACCTTTGAGTTGCAAAATATAATATAATATCTAGTTTAATAAGATTTAAAAGTGAAATCGATGGCGTTCTATGGCCGCCATCTTGTCTTTTTGCATTCTCTCCCATTTCACCAACTCTGTGCCTATATAAATATCCATTTGATACTGGAGGCAGACATTCTACTCCCTGTTCCATACTAAACCTATTTTCGCCCGTATTTCGACTACGTTGTCGTTCACCCGTGTACTACAAGTACCGGGTGAATCTTTTATCTAGCCGAAATCCTAACTGCTTCAGCAGTCACAGGTTCTATTAAATTGACTTAGTATTCCTTTCTATGTAGAAATAAGTGCTTAATAAGTCCAATAACTAATTTGGATGAAATCTAGATGAGTGTTTTGGTTTCGAAAATTTGATACTTTCATCGGACTATGCCACCTTAAAGATTTGTTTGTTTGTTGTTGTTTTACGTCCTAGCAACATCTAAGGTCATATCAGGACGGGTACCGACTCCACCTTGAAGAGATTATCTTCTCCGATGTTGGTGTGTACATGACTGCGAAAACTAATTGTAATGATTGCCAAAACTAAATTTCCATGTTTGCACTTCAAATATCTAAAGAAAATTACCATTTAAAATAAAAGTAACTTTAAAGTAATGTAAAGTATATACTAATGATCGATCTAATATATTTATCTCAGAAAAATTACGGAAACTCAAAACCATCGGAGGATGCAACTTTATCAGACTGCAATTAAAGAAATGTTTAATAAGTGCAATAGTATCTAAGTTAGATATTTAAAGTCAAATCAAGATAATTCTTTCGGTTTAGAAAATTTGATATTTCATCAGACTATGCAGCTTTAAAATTTGATGCGCGAAAAGGAAGAGAGGAAGGCGGGGGTGGAAAGAAAGGCGTTTATTGACGCCTCAACATGCAGAGTATACAGAGGAAGATAATAACAGGCTCGGGAGGAGCAAGGCAAAGATAAGAGCTCATGAGGAGCCAAGGGGAAAGTAGGACAATAGGAATGTACAGGCAGAGTCAATATTGCATAGGAAGAGTGTCAATGTCTGGATGTTCAGTGAGGGGGTGCCGAGGAGCCCTCCACCGCTGAAAAGAAAGGGTTTAAGAGGAAAGAAGATGGGTGGGTGGGTGGAGGAAAATGGAAGAGAGCTGGAAGGCGGCAGGAGGGCGAATGCCTGAGGGAGGCCGGCGGGCGGCCTTATAAGGGAAGGGAGGGCGGGCGACAGCAGGTGAGGTGTGAATGCTGCAGGCCCGGGGGAGGGTGAGTGGTGGTGAGCAGCGGGCGTCGGGTGAGGCGCGAATGCTGCGCGACACGGGGGCGGGGGAGGGAGGTGCGGCGTCGGGTGAGGTGAGAAGCAGCGCGACAGCCCGGGCCGGGGGAGGGTCTCTTCCTCTCCTCGCATCAAACGTAATGCTTCGCATTACGACCGATGCGCGAAAAGGAAGAGAGGAAGGCGGGGGTGGAAAGAAAGGCGTTTATTGACGCCTCAACATGCAGAGTATACAGAGGAAGATAATAACAGGCTCGGGAGGAGCAAGGCAAAGATAAGAGCTCATGAGGAGCCAAGGGGAAAGTAGGACAATAGGAATGTACAGGCAGAGTCAATATTGCATAGGAAGAGTGTCAATGTCTGGATGTTCAGTGAGGGGGTGCCGAGGAGCCCTCCACCAAAGAGTAGGAGAGGGCTCGAGGCGCGCCCGAGGGGGCGAGGCGGGGCACGTAAGGGTGGACCGCCTCGGAGGTCCAGGTGCCCTGAAGTTCCCTGTGTGGGCGGGAGTGTCCGGGGCCTACGTCGACAAGGGGCGGGCGGCCAAAGATAGAGGAGGCCCGCTCCTTGGAGGGATCCGGTGAGGAGGTCCGGCGAGGTTTAAGCAGGAGGGCAGCGAAGTCCTCAGGGCAGGGCGGGGTGAGGACGGCGGTGTCGTGAAGGTCGGCGGCTGTGCCATCGGAAGAGGGTTCCTCGTGAGGCTGGGCTGGGCTGTGGTCTGAGGGTTCCTCGTGAGGCTGGGCTGGGTTGTGGTCTGAGGCGTGAGGCCCGAGATGATGAACCCCGGCTCTGACTGGGCGTCGCTTCGATCGGTGATCTCTGGGGGGGTTGTCGGTGGTCGTGACGGTCGGCGGCTGTGGTATCGGCAGAGGGTTCCTCGTGAGGCTGGGCTGGGCTGTGGTCTGAGGCGTGAGGCCCGAGGTGATGAACCCCGGCTCTGACTGGGCGTCGCTTCGATCGGTGATCTCTGGGGGGGTTGTCGGTGGTCGTGACGGTCGGCGGATGTGGTATCGGCAGAGGGTTCCTCGTGAGGCTGGGCTGGGCTGTGGTCTGAGGCGTGAGGCCCGAGGTGATGAACCCCGGCTCTGACTGGGCGTCGCTTCGATCGGTGATCTCTGGGGGGTTGTCCGTAGTGGTGAGGAGGTTGTCGGCATCGAGGTGGTGGTGAGGCGCCAGAGAGGGCCCCCCGGGCCGGCCGGGGTGGGGGGGGGCGGCGGATCAAAAATCCGCCGAGGCGGCCGGGGTCTGTGCTCTTCGGGGCGGTGCTTGAGGTGGCGGGGGGGGGGTGCGCTCCCCCAGCGACATGTGCCCGAGGTGATGGGATGGGTGGTGGGCTGTAAGCCATCCGAGGCCGACGGGCCGTGATCTGTCGGAGGGCAGCCTCGGCGCCCGAGGGCTGGTCCCGAGGCGCCGGGGAGTGACCCGGGGCCAAGCTCGGGGAGGCGCGTCCCGGGCGTGCCCGAGGAGGGGGCCGGCGTGGCCGCGTGTCTGGGCATCCTGGAGCGGTCCGAGGGGATGCAGCGGTCCGAGGTGAAGAGATGCCAAAAAAGGAAAATGGAAGAGAGCTGGAAGGCGGCAGGAGGGCGAATGCCTGAGGGAGGCCGGTGACAGCAGGTGAGGTGTGAATGCTGCAGGCCCGGGGGAGGGTGAGTGGCGGTGAGCAGCGGGCGTCGGGTGAGGCGCGAATGCTGCGCGACACGGGGGCGGGGGAGGGAGGTGCGGCGTCGGGTGAGGTGAGAAGCAGCGCGACAGCCCGGGCCGGGGGAGGGTCTCTTCCTCTCCTCGCATCAAACGTAATGCTTCGCATTACGACCAAGGTTATATGCACTGTGTCGATGGCGCAGAAATAAGTAACACTGCGCAGACTCTGGTTTTTGAAGTCTATTATGTTCGGGATTTTATTATTATGATTATAATCCCCGCTTATACTGTGCATAAAAGCAATCTACCATGCATACTTTTGAATACCAACTGACAAACAATGACTATTGAATCGTGTTTGATCGTTCTCTATCCGCTAGATAGATATATCACGCAAATCACACAAAACAACCTATTTATACACACGCTGGTGATTGATTCTAATATCAGTCACAAACAGTCACAGACTGACATAGACTGTCACATACAGCCACAGACTGTCACAGACTGTCACACACAGTGACAAACAGTCACACTGACACACACACACACGCGCACACACACTTGTTTATCTACCTGTCATATTACTTTTATAGATGCCCGTAAATCGCAAATCCCCACTTGTGATTTCCTAGTAAATAGCAAACCCCCATACCATATATGGGCATAGGGGGTTTGCAATTTCCTAGGAAATCACATATCCCCCCTGGACATTGCAAACCCCCCATGTTTGGCAGTCTTAAAGCAAGCACAATGCACCGTGATGCTGGAATTGCGAACTGGTCTATTGTAAAAATTGTATTTATGTAAGCATGATTAAGCCACATTTATTTTTATATAAGGGGGATCCCTCACAAGATGGATTAATTGATTATTTTTTATTTCATGCCTGTCACAGCAAGGGCCATATTCACTGCAACCACTCACAAGAAGGATAGGGGAACAGGTCAATTTTTGTCAAAGATAGCAGACTATGTCATTAAGAAAAGCCAGTAGAACTATCTGTATCATTATCCTACATGACGCTGACGTGAATAAAGGCCAGGGGACCAGGCTATCATTTTCAGCGCATGTGCAGTTGGAATTATGAACTGGACTATGTCAAAGATGTTTTAATTAGGATTAATCCATTTTGATCCTCCTTGAATCCATTTTATCCCCCCAGATATGGTAGAAATTCAAAATCAAACATAGCTGCCATGCTTGTGGTGATAAATGCTACAAAGCATGGGGGTTTGCGATTTCCAGGGGGGGTTTGTGATTTCTTAGGAAATCGCAAACCCCGGGGTGTGCGATGTCCAGGGGTTTGCGATTTCCTGCTACACCGGAAATGACGCAAGTACGCGCGCTGAGAGGAGTGAAGCTACTTGTGTAAAGTACCATCCACTTTCTGATAAGATTTGGGCTGATACAAATGATAGTGTCTGTTGTGACTGGCTGGTGTCTATGATAGACGGTCCACTGTGCTGCACAAATCAGGCTGTGTGATGACGTCTACCAAAACGAGAGACTGACGCTCAACTTAAACATTTTTTTTTTTATTGTGATGAATTTATTTACTCCGCTCATGACGAATAAGTGTGTTAATACTTCTTTTCATCACTGGGCAGCATTAGTCTAATTTGATTCAAATCTTTGGAATTTAGTTTTAGTAATAATGTTGGTTTTCTTGCTTCTTGTTTATGGCTTATAACTGTTTGTAGATTGCAAACAGTCCAAAATCCAGCTTTCACTATACTTTGTGGTAATCCATTTAAACATCATCTGTATTTGAAGAGTTCAGGCACAAAACCACTTAAACGCCAATCCAAAAATGTAGTTTAAATAACAGATTTTTACCTGAAAATAATTTTAATTCTCACTAATTCCACTTTTCATATGATCACATGCTTATGGATCAATGAACCAAAAAGAAGGAATTAAAAAAATATAACGTTTTGAAGGTTTGATTCCAATGTTTATCTCCATTTTTGGATTGGTGTTTACCTGGTTTTGTGCCTGAACTCTTCAGGTATTTTCTAGGTTACGTTACTTTTTTAGTAGTTTTTTAAACACTGATATGTTTTCTGCATGTTGTGTTGCAGCTGGCAGTCTATTCCAAATATTGCAACTCATGTTAGCTAGACTGCGATCATATGCACTGCATTTTGATTTTACCATTGCTAGTAATGAACCATCATTGCTTCTTGTGCACCTTGTTTGTAACCTCCTGGTTGTTTTTTGTTCGACTCATTCGGACATCCCATCTGGTCAGACCACGAAAGTAGCTTTCCAGGTATCGGAAATACTAGTAAAAATAGTAGTATGCAAAAACTACTAAATGACCATGTGGAATATTTTTAATGCAGGACGTCGTGAGATCAATCCTTGGCCGAGTCAAATCAAACACTTTATCTAGCTAGCTTTTGAGATAATTATATGAAATACAAACAAGGAAGCGTATTTTTCAGTGTTATGTGTGGTCTACTCTAATGTATGGGGCTGAGACATGGACAATCTCTAAGAAAATGTACAAACATTTAGCAGCATTTGAGATGTGGACTTATCGAAGGATGATGAAAATATCATGGACAAAGATCACCAACAAAGAAGTTCTCAGAAAAATTAAAAATAAGAAAACCTTGTTTGCCACTATACAGACAAAGAAACTTATTTATTTTGGCCACATCATTCGTCAGAGTTCAATATATCGTACATTGTTGGAAGGGAAGGTGAATGGCAGCAGAGGGAGAGGGAGACCAAGAACATCATGGTTTACAAATATTTCACAGTGGACAGGCTTGAATTATTCACAGTCTATCAGAACAGCACACCATCGGGACAAGTGGAGAACCATTGCATCCAACCCTCGACTAGAGGACGGAACTATTGATTGATTGATATGAAATGTAAACATGTCAGATTAGTTTTGTGAAGCACACCAAAATGGTGACACATTAGACTTTGGCAGTAACAGGTTCTATTAAATTGGCTCAGTATTCCCTTCTCTGTATATATATATATACACGCACATTACACACACACATATATATATATATATATATATATATATATTTTACCTCGGTATACAGCCTCAGGCTAGCCTCAGGCTAGGGAGAAGGAAGCACATCCGGGTCCAGCAGTTAGCATAAACAACTCACGATTGGATTACGTTTCATTGAGTTGCTCCCGCAAATTTAGTCTACACACAAGCAAATACGTAGTCAGTATAATAAAAACTGTGGTTAGCTTAATTATGATGCATTATAGCATCATTATGGAAAGTTCAGAACTTTCTTTGGTCCTTTTGGATTAGTTTATTCGGTTATAAAAAACCAAGGATAGAACGCTCTAGATTCCGATTCTTAGCGGTTCTATCAACACCCGTGTGACCATGGGTAGAGATGTGGGCTCTGCCTCATCTCCTGTGGAAATTCTCTCGGACTCTAATAGAGAGTGTTGTTGGAGATGCTCCTGGGTTTCTTTTATAGACTCCCCACAAACTTTTCAGGCGTTTCTCCAAGTTTCGTAGCATTTTCTCCGACCTGTTGGCGCAATAGTCGCAGGAGGGAGAAGTGTGCGGAACAGAGGGATGGGCGAGCCGATACACTGGTCCCGACCCCGCGTAAGATTTGGGCTTGACCCAAAATCCACGCACAAATTTAGCTTATTACGCCTGTGTTAGAATGGTATAAACACGTTCTCTAACGCCACTAGATGTCCAATTAAGTTAATTGACACAATTGTGACATTTAGAAATACCGGGACTGACCATTCACTTGTTTCAGATCCCGATGGCCACGAAGCGGAGTAAGCGCGTTGCAGCAGCAGCCGAGGGACGCGCTCCGAGAGGCTCGGACGAGGAGTACGACTCCTCACCGGTGCTGTCGGCTATGCCTTCACCACAGCGCGGGGCGCATATCCTCTCCGAGGCGGAAGAAGAGACAGTGCCTGAGGGCCCTACAGCTCCAGATTGGGAGACACGTTGGGCGGCTATGGAGAGCCATATTCTGTCTCTCAAAGCACCGCTGTCTTGTAAACGGCCATTGCCGATGTTCCAAGACAAGTCGGACTGGGAAGACTTCTCAGAGACAGACTCAGCGATGGAGCCTAAGGCTCCCCCTCCTCCTCCTCCTAAACGGAGCAAGAAGAAGAAGCAGGTCACTTCTTCGGGTGACGAGTTCACCAAGGAACGAAATAAGACCGGGCTTCGCAAAAAGCGGAAGCCCAAGTCCAAGAAAAAGAAGAAGAGGAAAGATTCTTCTTCATCCGATACCTCCCCAGATTCCACTTCGACGGAATCAGACTCAGACACACAATATAAGGGTGTCTATGCTGCCATTGGTGGCAAAGTGTCAAAAAAGGTGGAGAAGGCGAAAGCTAAGCGGGTGAAAACTACCACGCTTATGCGCGAGACCATCAATGGTCATTTCCGCACGTTTAAACCGGCGGAAATCATCTCCAAGCTAGGAGATGAATTGACGGGCATTAAAGGTGTCCCCAACTCCATCATTAAAGAGATGGACAGAGATGTCAACATGACGGAAGACCGTAAGAAGTTTGAGAGTGTGTTGCACATAGTGCATAAGGCGGTGCTCGGTACCCTGACGGCCATCACCCCAGTGGCAAATAGGATGCAATGAGAAAACAAGTTCTCATCCTTGGCTAAAACCATGGACAAAGGCATCGCTATGCTAACGGCGGCAGGTAATTACCTGTCGTACAGAAGATATGAGAATGTCCTCAAGTCGGTTTGCACAGACGCCGGCAAAGAGGTGGCCTGCTCAAAGAAGATCACGGACAATGATGGGAAAGAGTATACGCTCTTTCTGGCGCCAGAGCCGATCAAAGGTAAACCTTTGGATAAAACGAAAATGTTCGGGGAGCAACTACAATACCTCTATAAAGAAGTAGAAACCGCAGCCAAGAGTGGCAAAAACATGGACGGCAGGAAGAAGACGGAAGCCCCATGCTTCAAAAGGTCACGAGGGGATTTTCGCCCACGACGGCTCGGCAGAGGATCAAGACCGGTCTCAAGCTTCAGCCAGTCTTTCCGGGGCCGGGGCGCCCGCCCAGGCTGGACCGACAACACCGCACGGCCACTGGGCCGAGGCTTCAACTCCCCGCGACCCTTCCCCAGGGGCGGGTCCAAGTAGAGGCCCAAACACAGACTTTACAAATCCCCGCGGCCTCTAAAACCACACAAACTGTAAGCAACTTTGTGGCTGGCAATATTGTTAATCATATTTCTGAATGGAACAAAATTACCAATGACCGAGATATTTTACAAATAGTTAAAGGTGTTCAAATTCCCTTCATACAAATTCTGGCTTTTCCCTATAAAATTGAACAAATTGAACGAGAGGCACTAACTGCACAGGAGAGTTTATTTCAAACATTTTCTCGAGCCCGAAACCTAATGGGGACGTTCGAATGATTCTGGATTTAACGACCCTTAATAAAATGATCGAATATCGACATTTTAAAATGTTCTCGCTAGATACGGCACGAGATCTGATTACACCAGATGCGTGGATGGCTAGTGTTGACTTACAAGATCCATACTACACGGTTCCCATAGCGGAACAACACCGGAAATTTCTCCGCTTTCTTTGGAATGACCAACTCTATGAGTTTACCTGCATGCCGAATGGCTTAGCGTGTGCCCCTCGTTTGTTCACTAAACTGCTAAAGCCTGTTTTCTCAGTTATGGCGCGGAATGGTCATATAATGTTCCCTTACATAGATGATTCCTTTATAATGCCGTCAACACAAATTGATTGTGTAAACGCAGTTCGAGATTTATGTGCATTACTCACTAAATTGGGGTTTTATGTACATCCAAATAAGTCAGTGCTTAAACCAACAAAACAACTAAAATGTTTAGGGTTTATCCTTGATACACGGTCCCTCACAGTGTCGATAACAGAACAGAAACTAACTAAGTTTATGACCACAGTGACCCAGCTCCTTAAGTTACCGAAACCTAAGATTAGACAGGTCGCAGTCCTTATCGGGATAATGATATCTTATGCACCCGCTATTCTATACGGGAAAGCCCATATAAAATCTCTAGAAATAGATCAAAATTTAGCGCTTGCACGAACTAAAGGAAATTTTGAATGAAAGATGTTTATTTCTGAAGAAGGGTTACAGGATATTGGATGGTGGATGCAACATATAGCAAACTCACCAAATCCAATCCGCATGGCGGAACCAAATACGGTAATTACCACTGACGCTTCGCTAGAAGGTTGGGGAGCCCATCGAGATGGGGTTGCAACAGGTGGTAGATGGCTAGAAGATGAAAGGTCAGACCACATTAATGCGCTTGAATTGCGTGCTATTTATCTGGGCCTACGTAGCTTAGTCAAGATAACTAAATCACAAGTTAGAATACTAACTGATAACACTACTGCTATGGCATATATCCGTAACATGGGTGGAACCAAATCAAAGCCTTGCAATCAGTTATCTAAACTGATTTGGAACTGGGCACAGGCTCAACAAGTCTGGCTGACTGTAGCGCATATCCCAGGGTCACAAAATACACTAGCAGACCATAAGAGTAGAAAATTCCATGACCATTTAGAATGGTCCCTATCTACACCTTTGTTTAACTTCATGTGTGCAAAATGGGGTACACCTGAAGTGGACTTGTTTGCATCATGAAACAATAACAAGTTGCCCTGTTATGTTTCTTGGCATCCCGAACCGGATGCTTGGAAAGTTGATGCATTTGCTATTACCTGGGCGAATAATTATTTCTATATTTTCCCACCATTTAGCATTATCAGCCGAGTGGTGAGAAAGATCAGCATGGAGGGGACACACGCCATACTGATTGTGCCCGATTGGGACACGCAACCTTGGCTGCCAGCAGTTTCACAACTGGCAAAAGAACATATACGATTCCCAAGAAAAGCCAGGAACCTAACGCACCACGGACCGCTAGTGGTTCATGGCGACGTGTCAGCGACACCCCTATTGGCATTCCTTTTCTAAGGAAACAGCTGCAGCAATTTGGGTTAGACAAAATTACTGAAGACAGGATAGTAGCCGATGCATGGAGGCCAGGAACTGTCAAAATGTACACAACTTATTTAAAGAAATGGGGTGTACATTGTTTGCTAATGAAAGTCAAGCCAACAAATCCAACAATTGCACAAGTAGCCCGTTTTCTTCGTTCTCTAGAGGATGAGGGACTGGGGTTTGGGGGCGGTCAATGCGGCAAGATGCGCGTTGTCAATTATATTACCTAGAATTGACGGCGAAACAGTTGGTAAACATTATGTCCTTCATTATCTACTTCGCTCAATCTATCAAAGGAATCCTCCAATATTACAACAAACGACTAGAAAAGCCTACCGGCATTGCAAAGCGCCTGCTCACCAACTAACAGGAATAGGTGAGAACAAAAACTTTGAATGATACAATTACTAATACAATGACACATAAACATGTTACAATAAGAATAAATGATATTAAGGATAAAAATGAATTATGTAAAAGTCTCCCTAGCCTGAGGCTAGCCTGAGGCTGTATACCGAGGTAAAATAGTATAGTTATACGAGTCTTACCTGGGTATAGATGATGGATAACTGTTGTTTTCCCGAGGTATAAGCCTCGGGTAGACGTGGGCTAGGGCCCGCCCACCACACCCTACCACGTCTATTCCGTTGTTGTACCATTATCCATTGTATTGAAAGATCATTTTTATCCTGAATAAGTAGGTAAAGATTGCTGGACCCGGATGTGCTTCCTTCTCCCTAGCCCACGTCTACCCGAGGCTTATACCTCGGGAAAACAACAGTTATCCATCATCTATACCCAGGTAAGACTCGTATAACTATACTATATATATATATTATATATATATATATATATATATATATATATACATATATATACTACTAAATGACCATGTGGAATATATATATATATATACACACACGGTGGTCGGGAGGATTCTTGTCAACTTTACGCAGATCCTAGATAAAAGATTCACCTCTACCCAGTAGGTGCGTGGTGAGTCTTTTATCTAGGCAGAGTCCTGCAAGAACTGCATTCAATCAAACGCACTAGTGCCTACATTACATTATTAACTATAATTCGGTAGTCGTGTAGTAGTAGTAGTAGCAGTAGTAGTAGCAGTAGTAGTAGTAGCAGTAGCAGTAGTAGTAGCAGTAGTAGTAGCAGTAGTAGTAGTAGCAGTAGCAGTAGTAGTAGTAGTAGCAGTAGTAGTAGCAGTAGTAGTAGTAGTAGTAGTAGTAGTACGCGCCAGTAGTATGAATAGTACGAGTATTTATTATCACGACAGTCATGATAAGTATCAGATTTGCTCAGAGATAGCTAGGCGATGTGTAAAAAGGAAGAGATGGCGTTATCTGTGACAGTGTGAGTGCGCGTACACCAGAGTTCACTTTCCGGGTGTGCTTATAATTACATCAAGCCTAGACTTCCACCAGGCGGGCGCGCGTCCAAACCATGTATTTGGGTCACGTGCGTAATATTTGCTGAGAGGCGCGTGTATGTGCGTAGCCCGGCGACTGCGTCACATAACGTAGGACTGCCCTACGTTGGCGTGCATGCTACTCGTGAATAAGATATATATTTTTTTAATTGCTGATTGTTCCCGCCCCTGCCAGAAAAACCGTCCGCCCTTGCTTTATATATATATATATATATATAATATATATATATATATATATATATATATATTATATATATATATATATAGAGTAAAACCTCCCTAACCTCCCACCTCCATAGATCGACCACTTCCCTATATCGATCGCTTTTTTGTTGTTGTACATTAGTTGATTAAGCAGGGGAAATTTCAGTCGGGGCGGTGGTAGCGCTCCAAACCTGTGGGTAGAGGCAATCTCCGGGTTAGCGGCGAAAAGTTGGTATGCATGGACCAGTGTTATGCAAACCCAGGGAGTTAAAAGTGGGGTAAGCTAACCCCATTCCGTAGCAGGTATAAGGGTGGTGGTAGGGACCGACTCGGGCCAAATCTATTGAATGCGATCATATTTAACAGTATTAAATATGCAATAAGTGAAATTTTATCAATTTAACCCTAAATTTGAACCATTACTAAGGCTACCGCCGCATTGGCAGCGATATTAATAGTGTCGAATCGACGAATGTAAAGTAAACAAATCGCCGCCGCCGCCACGATGTCGATATCCATACTGTCGAAGATCAACAAAACATCGCCGCCGCCACTGCCGCCGCATCGGTGGCAATATATTAGGCCCAAATCTATTCAATGCGATCATATTTAACAGAATTACATACTGTACAAGTGATATTTGAGCAAATTAACCGCAAAAACGAACCGAAAGTAATATTAATATTGTCAAATCGACGAATGTACAAAAAACAAATCGCCGCCGCATCGACGTCGCTATCCATACTGTCGAAGATCAACAAAACATCGCCGCCGCCGCCACATCGGCTGCAATATATTAGGCCCAAATCTATTCAATGCGATCATATTTAACAGAATTACATACTGTACAAGTGATATTTGAGCAAATTAACCACAAAAATGAACCGAAAGTAATATTAATATTGTCAAATCGACGAATGTACACAAAACAAATCGCAATTAGTGAAATTTAATCAAATTAACCGTAGATTCGAACCGCTATTAATGCCGCCGCCGCATTGGCGGCATTATTCATATTGTCGAATCGACGAATGTAAACAGGCACAGAGGGATTTCCCAAATTGATAAATAACTGCGAGGGTAGCTTACACCTCCACACTTTGGGTCCATGCATACCCCGTGACCCATTTCTTACCACCGGCGATAGCTACCCCGAACTCGGTCCTTACCACCAGGGCCGATAAATAATTCTTCATGCATATGGGCCCTGGTCTTCCTCATTCCACTGCTCCTTGCCCTATCCTAATAATGCTGAGCATCTGGCTAGGAAGCAACAAGTATAAATTTTATGTCAGTGGTTTGACTCGACCAGGATTCGAACCCACGATCCCACGATCTACCAACACGGGAGACGGACGCTCTAACCCATTCGGCCATCCTGTCTAGTCTTTATTTGGGTCCCAACAATACCATTGTAACCATATTCTAACTCCCTAAACCGACCACCTCCCTAAATCGACCACCTAAAGTCGGTCCAAAGGTCGGTCCATTTAGAGAGGTTATATGTATATATATATATATATATATATATATATATATATGTATAATTTTAGACTGTTAAAAATGTGTCAGGCTAGCAGCAATTTAACTTTCATCAGCACACAATCTGTACAACATAGTTAATGTATTATGTCCACATCATACACCAGACGTTATATGTAACTAGGTATAGAGGTAAACACTGTAACATCATATCCATGCACTGAAATTGATGCTTATGTAATTCCATTGAAATCATGTAAAAAAAAATACTGAACAAAAATAAAACATTACAAATTAAAACCGTCCGCCCGACCCTGATTTGTATGATCAAAAGGACGATCACCAACTTTAAAAAAATGTATTTGGACTAATGTATTGTCCGATGGTTTTTCAGTTGTTGCCATGTATGATTTTAGACACATATATTTGGCTGGCCATTAAAACCAACTTATATTTGTTTGAAGTGACTTGTATTTCAATAGGCTATCTTTGAAGATACTTGATGTTAAATTTAAAGTTGCATAGTGCGATGGTTTTGAGTTTCTGTCATTTTTCTAATATATTGAATTGGTTGCTATAATCTACCTTACTTTAGTTTGAAGTAAGTTGTATTTTAAATAGCTAGCTTTTGAGATAATTATATGAAGTGTAAACATGTCAGATTAGTTTTGGCAAGCACACCAAAATGGTGACACCTTAGACTTTGGCAGTAACAGGTTCTATTAAATTGGCTCAGTATTCCCTTCTTTGTGGCAACAAATGCTTAATAAGTGCATCAGTATCTAAGTTAGATATGTCGAATAAAATCTACGTAATTGGTTTGGTTTTGAAAATGTAATGCTTCATCGAACTATGTCGCTTTAATGTTGGCATGCACATCAAACCGCAGGCTTCAGCAGTAACAGCCTTTTTAATTGCTTTAAAAAATAAACTGACTTACTAAACCCTGTTAAGTATCAACAAATGCTCAATGTGGGTGCTGGTATCAAAGTTAGATTTTGTTTGTTTGTTTGTTGTTTGACGTCCTAGCAACGTCTAAGGTCATATCAGAACGGGCACCGACTTGTGACAGTATGCACTCGTGGCGACTTTATAGTGCTGCCCCACTGGAAAATCAGGCCACCAGCACCATGACCTGATACCCCACTCAGTCACATTATCGTGACACTGAGCAAACCAGTCCTTGCCCTATCCTAGTAATGTCGAGCGCCAGGCTAGGAAGTGATAAGAGTCAATTTTTAAGTTATTGGTTTGACTCACACAAAGTTGGATGTGTGAGATCAAATTTATTTGAGTGCCTTGGTTTCGAACATTTGAAATTTGCATTGGACTATGCAGCTTTAGAGTTTGACATGGTCAAGCTGTGTAATAAGACATTATTTGTTTATTTGGGGGTTTTACGTCCTGGCAACACCTATGGTAATACCAGGACGAATAGCTACTTGTCACGGTAAACGCTCACGAATGCTGGCTCACTGGGATAGTGTGCTGACAACACTATGACAGTTTGAAGTGATATTCTGATCAAATCTTGTCCAAACTTCCAATATGTGTAATGTTTGTTTGTTTGTTGGTTTACATCCTAGCAACATCTAAGGTCATATCAGGAAGGGTACCGACTTGTGACAGTGCACACTCATGGTGACTTTATAGTGCTGTCCCACTGGGAACCAGGCCACCAGCACCATGGCCTGATATCCCACTCAGTCATATTATCCTGACACTGAGCCAACCAGTCCCTGCCCTATCCTATTAATGCCAAGCGCCTGGCTAGTAAGCGACAAGTATCAATTTTTAAGTCATCGGTTTGACTCGACCAGGGTTCGAACCCACGACCCCACGATCTACCAGCACGGGAGATGGGCGCTCTAACTCATTCGGCCATCCCGTCTGGTCATATGTGTAAAGCACAACGCCGTACAACAAGGCAAGGAGTATAAATTTGGTAAACCTTTGGTCTGACTTGGCCAGGGATTTATCCTATGGCCATCGCTTGTTTATTGGGCGTTTACGCCATGGCAACATTTAAGATCATGTCAAGACAAGTACTAGATAAAAGGTTCACCCCTACCTACTCAGAGTAGGGGTGAAGAATAACCGATTATGAAAAAGGGGGCGAAAGGCTGGGTTAATGAAATGACCAAATAAATTGTTAATTTAAGAAACAAAATATATTCTTCACATATATATATATTAATATTTGCCCACTTTTGATTTGAAAAATATAACTTGTAGCTTAATAGACTTGTAAAGTCAAATCAAGAGCATTCTGTGGTCGCCATCTTGTCTTTTTACACTCTCCTCCATTTCATCAGCTCTGTGCGAATATAGATAGAGACTGCACACTGAAACCACTAACACTTGCAGTTAATTCACACTGAAGCAGTTTTCGCTCAGATTTAAACAGGGTAGTTCATCACCATTATTCTGGGTAGGGATGACTCTGTTTCTTTTTTTAAAATCTATGCGGGTACCGACTTATAGCAATGCGCGCTCATTGCAACTTTATAGTGCTGTCCGACTGGAATACTAGGCTACTGACACCATGACTCGGTCATGTTATCCCGATACTGCGCAAACCAGTCATTGCCCTATCTTATCAATGCCGAGGGTCAGGGATGGCAGAATGAGTTAGAGCGTCCGTCTCCCGTGTTGGTAGACCATGGGGTCGTGGGGTCGAATCCTGGTCGAGTCAAACCAATGACTTTAACTTGTCGCTTCCTATCCAGGCACTCGGCATTATTAGGATATGGCAAGGACTGGTTGGCTCAGTGTCAGGATAATGTGACTGAGTGAGATATCAGGTCATGGTGCTGGTGGTCTGGTCTCCCAGTGGGGCAGCACTATAAAGTCTCCATGAGTGTGCACTGTCCCAAGTCGATACCCATCCTGATATGACCTCAGCTGTTGCTAGGACGTAAAACAACAACAAACAAACAAAAATCTATTCCATTGACACATCATTTCGCCCGCATGCTTAATGAGTGCATTCGTGTCTAAGTTGGCTATGCACAATGAATCTAGCTTAATTAGCTTTGAAGTGCATAGTTCGCTTTAAGGTTGGTTGGTTGTTGGAGTTTTACATCCTGGCAACATCTAAGGTCATATCAGGGCAGGTACCGACTTGTGACAGTGCACACTCATGGCGACTTCATGGTGCTGCCCCACTGGAAAATCTGGCCACCAGAACCGTGACCCGATATCCCACTCACTGACTCAGTCATATTATCCTGACACTGACCTAACCAGTCCTTGCCCTATCCTATTATTACTGAGTGCCAAGATAGGAAGCGACAAGTATCAATTTTCAAAGTCATTGGTTTGACCCGGACAGGAAACATTTCGGAACGAAAACATTCACCAATGGGCGTAATCGATTAATCAACTCGGGTCACCCGAGCCACTTTTTGGCGCATGCGCACATCCTACAGACTAGGGTTGAATAAACGAATACGCTTCTCCGTGCTCGGGGTGGAAAAAATGGTGGCTTAATCTAAACCTAATTATTCATTTTAATAACCAATATAAGTACAGCAAATAGGATTTAAAGTATTTTAGGATCGTATAAGTGACAATCTGGGTTATTTTAAAAAAAGCATTAAAACAACTTGTAGTGTGCTGTTATCCTACAGGTACCAGCTCAGGCGTTCCTAGCAAACCCAGCCAAGAGGTGGGTTATGGCGTCGGGTCGTTTTGCACACGGCACGTGTTTTTGTCGACTCCACTCGCGGTGTTCGATTTGAAATTCTGACGACTCGGGTGACCCGAGTCGCCCGGGTCGTGTTAATCGATTACGGCCCCAATTTGACCCTACATATCCAACTTAGAACTGGGTAAGCATTTTTTGCTGCATTGAAGGAAATACACATCGCCATCCTTCCCACCACCTACCTACTCCACCACCTACACACCCTTCCCACCACCTACCCACCGCACCACCCACACACCCCACCACACACACACCTTTCACACCACCCACACACCCTTCCCACCACCCACACACCCTTCACACCACCCACACACCCTTCACACCACCCACACACCCTTACAACTACCCACCCTTCCCACCACCCACACACCCTTCCCACCACCCACACACCCTTCCCACCACCCACACACCCTTCCCACCACCTACCCACCCCACCACCCACAGACCATCCCCACACCCTTACCACTACCCACCCTTCCCACACATCCACATACCCTTCCCACCACCCACACACCCTTACCACTACCCACCCTTCACACCACACACACACCCTTCCCACCACCCACACCCTTCCCACCACCCACCCACCCCACCCACCCACCACCACCCATCCCCACACCCTTACCACCCACCCTTCCCACACATCCACACACCCTCCCAGCACCCTTCCCACACACCCACACACCCACACCCCCCCACCCCACCCACCCTTCCCCCACACCTACCACACCCACTACCCCCACACACCACCACACACCCTTCCCACCACCCACACACCCACTTCCCACACACCACACACCCTTCCCACCACCACTCCCATCCTTCTCACCACCCACACACCCTTCCCACCACCCACACACCCTTCCCACACACCCACACACCCTTCCCACACACCCACACACCCTTCCCAGCAACCCTTCCCACACACCCACACACCCACACACCCACACACCCTTCCCACCACCCACACATCCTTCCCACCACACACACACACCATTACCGCCCTTCTCACCACCTACCCACCCTTCCCACCACACATACACATTTCCCACCACCCTCCCTTCCCACCACCACACACCTGTTAATTCTAAAGACTATGCTGTCAGAGTTTTGACGTGCATGCCAACAATTAATTTGTTATGTTTGTAGTTCAAATATCTCCAAAAGTTAACCATTTAAATTAAAAGTTTGTTTCAAACTAAAGTAAAGTAGATTACAACGAGCAATCTAATGTAATTATCTCACGAAACAGCAGAACCCCGAAGCATCGGACGATGCAGTGTGGTCAGTGAGTGACGTCACTGTGCGGACGCGCCCACAGTGTGGTGGCTCTGTCGGCGCACTCATGCATGCAATCTGGTCGATGTGTGCCACGTGTTGTTGGTTTCCTTGCCGCAGCTGCATTATAATTGATTGGTTGGTCGGTTTGTTGTTAGAGTTTTACGTGCTGGCAACATCTAATGCTAGGTACACACCTACCGTTTACGACGCGATTCGCGCATACGACCTCGTTAGTCGGTAGGTGGGTGCGGGACCATAGCACACCAGACGTGCGCGATTTGCGATTACAACTCAGTTTTAGGCCTTAAAACTGAAATCGCAAGCAATTCGAAAAACGAATCGGGACGATTGCAAATCGGGAGGTGCGTGCGGTCGGTCGTATCTTAAACGGTATATGCGTGCTAGCCACCGACCGTTCGCGTCTGTGTTTTAACGATCAACGAATCGCCGGGCCGGAAAAAGGACATGTGACAGTGTCTTAACCAAAATATTCTAATCGGCGGCTATATATTAATATTTTCTAATCGACGAATGTAAACTAAACAAGTACGTAGCAGGCGCAAGGAAATTCCGCCGGTTCGGCGGCTACATATTAGACCCAAATCTATTCAACGGCGGCGATATTAATGTTTTCTAATCGACGAATGTAAGCTAAACAAGTACGTAGCAGGCGCAAGGAAATTCCGCCGCCGGCGATATTAATGTTTTCTAATCGACGAATGTAAACAAAACAAATAGCATTGCTACAGGAAACTGCTAGATGGCGCTGATGGCGACGTAGTTCACGCAAAATCCACCAGGTGTGTGCAGCGCAGTCGCGAATCGGCGCAAGGAAAATGCTAGATGGCGCTGATGGCGAGGTAGTTCACGTAAAAACCCACCAGGAGCGCGGATCGCAGGCGCGAATCGGACGTTATATGTGCGCGTCCAGTCGGTATATGTGTGCATCCCTTATCTTCGGTTTTAATCGCGATCGGGTTGCGTCGGGCGCAAAGTTTTAGTGCGCGAGTCGTAAATGGTAGGTGTGTACCTAGCATAAGGTCATATCAGGAAGGGTACCGACTTCTGACAATGCTCACTCATGGTGACTTTAGAGTGCTGCCCCACTGGGAAATCAGGCTGCTGGCACCGTGACCCGATATCCCACCACTTAGTCACATTATCCTAACATTGAGCTAAACCAATCCTTGCTCTATCATATTAATGCCCAGGCTAGGAAGCGACAAGTATCAATTTTATAAGTCATTGGTTTGACTCGACCGGGGTTCTAACTCCCGATCTCCCGCACGCGAGGTCGGCGCTCTACCAATTCGGCCACTGCGCCCGGTTTAATTGATTGGAGGTGGGCCTGCGTACTTGTACACTGCGGTCCGCAGGGTAAATGAACCTGTGGTGGTTTCAGCGTGTTCCCGTGCTCAGACGTGTCCCGTTGCTTCTGCGCATGCGCGGATTTCGCATCAACTCGGATCACCGGAGACACTTATTGGCGCATGCGCACATCCTACAATGTCGGGTCGAATAATCGAATACGCTTCTCCGCGCTCAGGTGGAGAATTTTTTTTTTTTTTTTAGTAGCCGATAAAAAATACAGCAAAATAGGATTTAAAGGATTTATGATGGCCTAGTTTACCTATATTTCCTTTAATTAATCTAAGTTATTCTTTTTTGGCACACGGCACGTGTATTGTCGACTCCACTCGCCGTGTCTATTGAAATTCTGACGACTGGGATGACCTGAGTCGCCCGGGTAGTGTTAATCGATTACGGCCATGTTTATTAGATTCTGACGCATGCGCAGAAGCGAGGGACACGTCTGAGCACGGGAACACGCTGAAACCACCACACCGGGCAGACCTACGGTGTTGCCAGGCGTCAGTCAAAACACCGCAAGTCGCTGAGACGAGAAGCGCAAACAGCGACGAGCGGAGGAGACCCAACCAGCTCTTTCTTGCATGACCTCTGGTGTCGGTCTTCATTGAGCATACATTTTTACAGTAATTCTGCTATTCTTTCTTTACACTGGTGGGAATTAAACATAGTACACTTTAAGCATACTGTATGAATCAAATTTGTGATTATGTCTGAAACTACATCTGACTAACAGTTTTTACACTGAGAGTGAGAATGGCTCACTGGGTCGCTTCCGGAGGTTGATGTAAACCGAGTGCGGACTAAATAAGCGCGCTGGTTGGGTCGGCTCATTCATGTGCGTGTTATGATTATAAAGGGTTGACATTATCTGTTTAGCTGACTGAATTTGCGCCAATCGCCCAGTAAAATATTCCGATATACGGCAAGAGGGGAATGCAAATGTTCTATTACTGATCGGTGTACATGACCAGGCCCATGTATATATATATATATATATATATATATATATATATATATATTTATTTATAGGTGCCTGAGTGGGATGTAAATAGACATAGTGGTGCTGGCAGGTCTCGGTGTGATTGCACTCAGGGCCTACCCCTTCTGCTGGGGTAGGGGTCACCACACTCAAAAGGTCAAGGTTGGTGGTGGCCATGGGGGCCATACAGCTCCTGGTGGTGGGAAGAGCACTGGTATTCATATAGACCAGGAATGCTGGATTCCTATTGGTGAGACCAGGAATGCTCGATTCCCATTGGTGGAAGGAGGTGGTATGATACCCTACAATGAACCCATGTAACTATATAAGCAATAAACCAGAGGGCTTGACTCTCTATTCTTCTATATACTTTACTCTCTTCCTTTCTCTTTGTCTGTATTGTTTTCCTCATAGCCTACATACACAGCGACAAATCCGAGCATTAGATTCTACAGCCTGATCAGGCGGAATGACTGAATCACTGAGATCACTTGTTCGCTTGCCAGGAGGAAGGTTATGGGTTCGAAACGCGGCCGAGTCAAATTAATGACTTACAACATTGATCCTTGTCAGTCTGGCGCTCGGTATTACTAGGATGGTGCAAGAACTGGTATTGTCAATAGCAGGACAATTTGAACTACTGATATCTGGGGTGTCCCATTGTAGCAAGCACCAAGAGTGCGTACTCTCACAAGTCGGTGCCCACTCTGAAATGAGCATAGATGTTACTGGAATGTAAAGCCCAAATAAACACCTTCTAAAACTGGAGGGAACAAGCAATAATTGTATTATATGGGGTTTGAGGCCTGAGGGATGTTGCATAAGAATCAACAGCAGGGTAGCTCACTGATGTCGATGCACATATTAGAGCGCTTAATAAATGACTTTTGGTTTGTTTTTTAATTTGTAGGTTTTTTTTGGTAGATATTTGTATTCGTCTGAATAAATATTTTGTCAGCGCCGAGGCACTGGTCTTCTAGCCGTGTATGAAGGATATATTTTGCTTCCTAAATTGGAGCATTAACAGTCAAAGTTTTGCCATTTTTAGTGGTAGAAACTAAAATGTAAATATAGTTTGATGAATCAATACCGCATCTAAAAGTGATGTTGGCCTCCTTTGTCTCACGTCGGATATATCGGACATTGTAATGGATATCGTCATAGAGGTTATATATCAGCACAATATAGACATTTAATAATATATCATATTCATGTATGATGATAAACAAATCTTGCGTATCCATTATTATGTTGGTTTGGTCGTTGGAGTTTTACGTCCTGGCAACATCTAAGGTCATATCAGGACGGCATCCATTATTAATTTGCTTAGAATGTAATGACTATAATATACATGAAGTAATTGTAACTACATTTAACGGCAAAGAGCCGTGGGCTATTGGGTAGGTAGGTCCGCTTTGGACCAAACGAGATGGCCGAATGAGTTAGAACATCCGTCTCCAATGTTGGTAGATCGTGGGATCGTGGGTTCGAACCCTGATCGAGTCAAACCATGACTTGAAAATTGATACTTGTTGCTTCCTAGCCTGGCGTTCGGCATTATTAGGATGCAGCAAGGACTGGTTGGCTTAGTGTCAGGATAATGTGACTGAGTGGGATATCAGGTCATGATAACACAGAGCCGTCGAGCCGACATTGATGCTTGGTCACACAGTCGCCACATATTTGCCACCGTTGGGCCACCATCGGGCTGACGGTGGTGGCCCACCGCTTGTTGCCGTTCATTTTCCACATATTTTCCACATATTTGCCACCATGGGGCCACCGTCAGGCTGACAGTGGTGGCCAGCCACTGGTTGCCGTGCCTTTGCCCCCATCGGGCCAACATTGGGTGGTCGCTGGTGATAGCTGGTGGATTTGAAACATTTCCAGTTTTGGCACTTCCGTTTCAAGTCAACTGGGGTCCCAGATAGCACAGAGCCGTCAGGCCGATGGTGGCTATTGGTCGCACGGTCACCACACATTTGACAGCGTTGGGCCGATAGTGGTGGCCCGCCGCTGGTTTCCATTCATTTTCCACATATTTGCCACCATTGGGCCACCGTCGGGCTGATGGTGGTGGCCCACCGCCGATTGCCGTTCATTTTCCACTGTCGGGTGGTCACTGGTTGCACTTCATTTTCCACATATTTGCCACCGTTGGGCCGATGGTGGTGGTCTGCCGCTCTTTACCATTCTTTTCCCCCATATTTGCCACCGTCAGGCTGATGGTGGTGGCTTGCCACTGGTTGCCGTTCTTTTCCCCCATATTTGCCACCATCGGGCCACCGTCAGTGGTGGCTCACCGCTAATTGCCATTCACTTTCCACATATTTGCCACTGTCAGGCCGACAGTGGTGGCCCCTTGCTGGTTGCCATGCATTTTCCACCGTCGGGCCACCGTTGGGTTGTCGCTGGTTGCCGTTCATTTTCCACATGTTTGCCACCGTTCTGCCACTGTCGGGCCGCTGCTCTTTGCCATTCTTTTTCCCCATATTTGGCACCGTCGGGCCACCGTCGGTCCACTGTCGGGCCACCGTCGGTCCACCGTCGGGCCACTGTCGGTCCACCGTCAGCCCACCGTCGGGCCGTCGGGCTGTCAGTGGTGCCTCGCCACTGGTTGCCATGCATTTTCCACATAATTGCCACCATCGGGGCCCAACCGATGCCACATGGGGCCACCACCCATGTAATATATCATCTTTTTTTGTGAGTTATTGTTAAAATCTTATGGCTCTGGCACATTACGATGCAAGCATGTGGCCAATGTGTAAAATCACTTTTTTACGTCGAGATGCATCAAACCTTTTGGTGCAGGGGGCAAAGTTGGACGCATACATAGCGTATGACCAACATATGGCTAACGTTCCTCCTCGCGAAAAACGTGCGAATTATGCTCACAGTACATTTGCAGAACGCCAGTGAATGTTATATACGTGATTCGATCGCCAGAACTATGCCTCATACATTACATAAGTCAAGATACGGTGGAGAAACGCAAAATGGTCGTTAGATGTACATTAGAAATACATTATCCATATGTTGTCAGTACGCGGACTGTACATTTCCACTGCCTTTAACATAGGTCAACATAGTGCAACATAGTGGACAACGTTTGTCTAACATACATTGACGTACACCTAACCTATACATAACGTACAACCGACATAACACGCATGCATTGTCATACATCAAAAGTTTTGTGCATGTGCTACATCATCGTTCCAGCGGCGCAGTGCATTGTGGGATGTGTCAGAGCAAAACAAAACCGTGAGGAGCACATGGCACATGCTAATACACTGGGTGCAGCTATGAAATGTGCTAGTTTCAGCTCATCTCAGCTCTTGTTTGAAACATAGAATACCAACTAAAAAATATATATATAATAAATTATGATATTACTCTTTTATCCAGCATTTACATTTAGACAAATCTGGGCACTCAGACTAGTGTTAGAGCCATAGCTAGAGTCAGTTTTACTTTTTTTATTAATGTTTTTATTTATATCCTATGGTTAATGACATATGTAGAACTAGACAATTAGTAGGGTTAATCAGATATTGGTTATATATTTCTCTGAAACAAGTGTAGGTTGACACATTTGGCATTTTAATATTTAGAACAAGAATTAATAATTAGTGGTGATGTGGATATCACTGATTGTTTTGTGTTGAATTGGATATTTCTTAGCTCAAAATGTTTAACTATGGCCAGTTTTGTCTTACCTATATTCATCAGATCATTATATTGCATGTGTGCATACATGTTTATGCGAAATTGCTATGTATTTCTATTCATTTTGAATAAAATCAAAGTTTTTCCCAACACGTATCTACAAACTCAATGACCATTCGCATTTGCTTTGCTGCCAACGCCGTTTTCAGCGCATGCGCAGTCGGAACCGTGATCCCGTCTATTGGGTCTACTACGAATATTAGCAATGTAATCATAGAATTTGTGGGATTAACGAGATCTTCTAAGTGGAGTTATGGAGGATGTATGCTCTACTGATTGTCGTTTTGTAGAACTGTCGCCAGCCTATTGACGACACTTGCAACAATTTTATTGGACTACTTGGTGTGCATGACCATGCTTGATGTGCATGACCATGCTTGATGTGCATGACCGTGCGTCCATTTCTTGTCTTTCAGAAAGGTATGTGTCTCGCTAATTGGATAGGATGGTTTGTTTGGTTGTTTGGGTTTTACGTCCTAGCAATATATAGGGTCATATCAGGACAGTTACCAACTTGTGAAAGTGCGCATTCATGGTGAATTTATAGTGCTGCCCCATTGGGAGAGCCAGTCAATGGCACTATGAACTGGTATCCCACGCAGTCATATTATTCTGATAGTGAGCTGAACACTCCTTGCCCTATCCTAGTAATGTCAAGTGTCAGGCTATAGGTATCAATTTTGTATGTCATTGATTTGACTCGACCTGGATTAGAACTCCCGACCTTCCACACCGCGACTGGTATTGGACAGGATACTCGATTGGGTAGATAGAGCGTCCGCCCATGCGTGGGAAGTCATGGGATTCATTCCCGGCAAAGTCAAACCAAAGATTTACAACATGGTGACCACCTTGCCTAACTCTTGGGATTTCTAGGATATGGCAATGACTGGCTGTCTAGGATAATGTCTGAGTGGAATATCGAATCTTTGAGCTACCATCATTGTGTCGTATCCCAGTGTGGTAGAACCATATCATCGCCACAAGTCAATACTCGTCCTGGTAGTAAGTGACCTTACATTGATCGATTTATTGATTGATTGTGATTTTATGCCGTCTCAGCAGCAAATGCCAAAGCCAGGTGGCGCTAAGACAAAAAAAACTAATTACACCAAACCGGAAGTTGTCTAACGGATAATTACACTGATGTTTCGCTGACTCGAACATCGTCACGCTTTTGTTTTGTTTGTTGTTTTATGTCCTAGCAACATCTAAGGTCATATCAGGATGGGTACAGACTTTTATCAGTGCACACTCATGGCGACTTTATAGTGCTGCCCTGCTGGGAGACCAGGCTGCCAGCACCATGACCTGACATCCCACTCAGTCACATTATCCTGACACTGAGCCAAACAGTCCTTGCCCTATTCTAATACTGCCGAGTGCCTAGTATCAATTTTTAAGTCATTGGTTTGACTCGACCAGGGTTCGAACCCAAGATCCCATGGTCTACCAACTCGGGAGACGGACACTCTAACTCATTGTCATGCTCCACAGCCTGGTATAATCCTATCGTACCAACCAGCCTGAAATCACGGCGCAGTACTGCCAGCATAATTGAAACTTCAGGAATTTAATTCCTGACAAAGTGCCATGTGATCTCAGGGTGTTCAATGCCACATGGTCTGTTTACTCAATACGAGGACTGAATTAAAGATGCACCCTCTACTTGCAGTAGCGGTGAAAAACAATCCATTAGAAAAAGTGGTTAAAGGTTGGATAAATGGAATCAGCACATAACTTCTTAATTTAAGAAGCAGAATATATTGTGCATGTCATCATCATCATGCTGTCAGTCGCGATGTGACAAAGACTGCTTTCATTACTTGACTGCCGCTCTCCATTTAGCTCTCTGCTCTGAGAGTGATGTCCATGAGTCAGTCTTAATGTCTCTCAGCTTCAGGTTTCTCTTAATGGTATCCTTGAACCGGAGACGATGGCACCCTCTCTTTCTGTAACCAGAAGACAGTTGAGAATAGAGGATCTGCTTTGGTAGCCTGTCTGATGACATCCTCATGAGGTGTCCATTCCACCGGAGATTCTGCATGTAGAGCTTCACATTTCCCCACTACATTTCAGTTGAACAATACGATAAAACATGTAGTTTGATCGACTTTAAAAGTTAAATCGAGAGTAATCTGTGGTCGCAACCTTGTCTTTTTGCATTCTCTTCCAAAACATTACACACTGGTGCTACTCGAGCGGCCCCGATAGTTTATTACTAACCGTCCCATGCTGTGGGATGGTTAGTAATAACAAACACAACAAAACTTCATGTAGTCAAAAATACTCTCCACCTAATACAATTTTTATCACAACCCTGCACCTAACCACACTCCATCTAGCAGAATAAACTAAACATTCTACAACCACTGCTTCTCAAAATGCCGCTCTCTCCAATATTGTGCCAATTAGGCAATTCATACAACAGGTGTACAACTTTTCAAAGGGAAACCCTACTCCTAACCACTCCGTAAGACTCCAGTCACACTACAGCTTGCGACCACTTTGCGACCACTTTAGACCAAAGAATCCACAGTAACCAGTGACACCCAGACATTGGCACCCATTGTTTTGAGCACAAGGACGTCACTGGTGAGTGTGGGTTCTTTGGTCAAAAGTGGTCGCAAAGTGGTCGCAAGCTGTAGTGTGACTGGGGCTTAATGTAATGATCCAATCAATACGCATGTATGTCAAAATTTCATACGAGAGTGAGGTTGATGCCAGAGCTCGGGCCTGCTTGGCGGCCGCTCGCCCTGGGTTTGCCTACCTAAGTGCAAACCCGAGTCGCCCAGGCCACTGCGTTTGCCAGCGGGCGGGGCGAATGAGCATTTTTGTTTTTTGTTTTTTTTGTTTGGTCCATTAGTTGTTTAAGCAGGGGAAATTTCAGTCATAGACGACTGGTCCTCCTCATTCCACTGCTGGTTGATAGAAAGCCCAAGCCTACACTTTTACCGACCCAAGGGATTTTTAACCTCCCACACCACATAGACATAGTATGAGAGCAACTGGCCTTTGATGACGCTGTAAGTTATACACAGCGGTGGAAATCCAAATTGGCAGAGCTGGGGGCATGGGGAATCGAACCGCCGACCCTCAGATTAGGAGTCTGACCTAGAAAAAAGTCAGACACTCTAACCACTCCGCCACAGAGAACGCCACTTGAAAACTATAGGCCCTCCGTTAAGTAATATTTATATAATGTCTTTATATAGCACACTATCTTGTGTTTGAATTGTCAAACTATACCATACGTCAGCCTTATAATAAGTAATATCATAGATGAGAAGCTTCCAGATTTATCGGGAATTCCGGATTTTTGATCTGCCCGATTTTTTTCCCGGATATGGTCAAAATTTGCGACCATTCCAGGGTTTTTCACAATTCATTAAAAAAAAATCCAGATTTTTGTCTTCAGTCCATTTTCATCTATGAATATTGTTATTTCAGCTGACTTGAGCTAGCTAGCTGCTGATGACAATACCAGACTACAAATACATATATTGCAAAGAACTGTATTGTCACATGGCTGGAAGAACAGCGTCATGGTGATGACAAAAGACTTTATTCAATGAATAAACTGTATTTGCAACAACGAAAAATCCGGCCCGGTGTGGCGGTTTCAGCGTGTTCCCATGCTCAGACATGTACCTCGCTTCTGCGCATGCGTCAGAATCTAAAAACCATGGCCGTAATCGATTAACACTACCCGGGCGACTCGGGTCATCCCAGTCGTCAGAATTTCAAATAGAACACGGCGAGTGGAGTCGACAAATACACGTGCCGTGAGCAAAGAAAGAATAACTTAGATTAATTAAATGGAAATATAGGTAAACTAGGCCATCATAAAATACTTTAAATCCTATTTTGCTGTAGTTTTATCAGTTATTTAAAAAAAAAGAAAAAATTGTTCACCTGAGCGCAGAGAAGCGTATTCGATTATTCGACCCGAGTTTGTAGGATGTGCGCATGCGCCAATAAGTGTCTCGGGTGACCCGAGTTGATGCGAAATCCGCGCATGCGCAGAAGCAACGGGACACGTCTGAGCACGGGAACACGCTGAAACCGCCACACCGGTTCTTGCACTCAGCTGTGTCGCAGTGTAACCCAAAACGGCGCGCCCAAGACGGGTAGTCGCGCGCGTAGTAATCAACAAGGTGCTCGTGACGTCAGCAGGCTGCGTACTCTGATGACGTCAGCGTTGCCTTCGCAACCCTGTCGGAGAACAGCCATATAGACCTATTTCATGTGACGTCTGCATAGGTATCTAGGTCAGTGCGCGCGCCTTTTGGCTGCAGGATGACACACTGCCACACTGCCAACTCAATGGTCGTGAGCAATCTTCATACAGAAAACCACACCATCTAGAAACAAACCGCCTGGTACCTATATACAAAACATATTCAATGAATAGATTATATTAAATTTATATGGTTAGAGTTCTGCATTTCTATTATTTTTGAATAAATTAGATGTTTTGCACTGCTCGTAATGGCAAACTCAATGCATTGTCAATGGCCGTGAGCAATCTTGAATCATCTTCATGCAGAAAACGTGAAATATCTCTAAAACCACACCATCTAGAAACAAACCGCCTGGTACACATATAAAAAACATATTCAATGAATAGATTATATTAAATTTATATGGTTAGGGTTGTGCATTTCTATTAATTTTGAATAAAATAGACGTTTTTCACTGCATGTACCGGCAAACTCAATGCATTGTCAATGGTCGTGGTTTCAGTTCTCAACCAGTTTCAGTTCTCAACAATGCTTCTGCGCATGTGTGTAAATCCAACAGTGCGATCTGCGCATGCGTCAAAAATGAACCAGAGTGATTTACACATTAGAAATCACCACACACACACATCAACAGCAAAATCAAGTATATGAGTGCTAATATACCATAAATGAGTTGTACTTAGCCTGTGAGAGCTGCTACGATGGCGCTGTTGGATTTAGTCGCATGCGCAGAAGCGACAGTTGAGAACTGAAACTGGTTGAGAACTGAAACTGCGACACCGGAAAACTCAGTGCATTGTCAATGGTCGTGAGCAATCTTCATACAGAAAAAGTGAAATATCTCTAAAACTGCACCACCTAGAAACAAACCGCTTGGCACACATATAGAAAACAAATTCAATGAAAAGATTATATTAAATTTATAAGGTTAGGATTCTGCAGTTCCATTAATTTGGAATAAAACTGAAAGAATTATCTACTATATTAATGCACCGGCAGGTTGTTTACTGGTTGATATCGCCACAATGGCCGCGCATCCGGTTGATGACGTCACGGGAATACCCTCTATAGGCTGTTTGTTGTTGGAGTTTAACGTCCTGACAACATATTAAGGGTCATATCAGGACGGGTACCGACTTGTGACAGCGCACACTCAAGGCGACTTTATAGTGCTGCCATACTGGGAATTCGCCATGATATCCCACCCGATATCCCACTCAGTCACATTATCCTGACATTGAGCTAAGTAAGGAAATACAAGCCTCAGTAAAGAAATACAAACCACATTAAACCGGGGTTTTCTTCTTTTTCAATGCATATTTATTTTTAACTGTAAAGGTTAAATAAAACACGTTAAACGATACCATGGCCATGTCTGTCAATATTACAGCACGGCGGCAGGTATATGTTTGACTATTTCATTGAGATTTTGCATCGATTTTAACACCAATACCTCTAGGAAACTAATAAAAGCTAACTGCTTTGCAATATTATTATAGTGATACTTTTGTTGTCATTGTTGCTCTAGTGACTTGTGTACACAACAGCAGTGATCTTCTTTGTTTTGACAATGCCATTTCCGGAAATGTGAGTCACGTGATGGTTAGGTGGCTGGTTACCGTGTCCATCTATGCCTAAAGCTAAGATTCCTTACACGCGGAATGCGGCATGCGGCATGCGGTATGCGGTATGCGGTATGCGGTATGCGAATAGGAAGATTCCTTCTACGAGGTATGCGGCATGCGGCATGCGGCATGCGGCACACGACTGGCTATATTTAAAAAATAAAAATAAACAAGTATACTCCATACTGCACTGTATATGGCCTAATATGGCATCTATATCTATGTAACTCTTGGTACGTCACAGGGAGGTTCTTACCTTTATAATTACCAAATTATAGATAAGTATTCATATTTTTGTGGCTCTGGTAGCATTTTTACCAACCAGAACCCCCACCACCACCACTACAATATGTTTCCCCTCAGCACCCTTGTGTGAGACCATTCCGTAATGCTCAGTCACCTCTCCTAGTGTTAAACTAATGGACACATCAGACTCAGGTTTCTATTCACACCCTGCGTGCCGCATACCGCATGCCGCACCGATCGCTACAGGGAGCGATCGAGTTGTCGCATTCGCATTCGCATTCGCATTCGCATACCGCGTGTAAGGGTTGTAGCCCATTGAGTTCAAGGCGTTTCAATTTTTTGCCGCATTCGCATACCGCATGCCGCATACCGCGTGTAAGGAATCTTAGCTTTATAGTTTAATTGGTGCATTCTGTGGTGTGGGGATTAATAAGCTATTGTGGACGCATATTTGTGGTTGACACCTCGACTCCTCTGACCTTATTCGCGGCAGCACATCGCTTTCTGCGGTCACCTTGACTTGACTTGACTTCTGGGGTGTTCGTAACCTTATGAATGTTACCGGCTGCAGAACTGCAGCAATATAGAGAGGCACCGATAAATTGGTCCAATCTTTGGTTGAAGATTAATCTTCTGGTGGGACGGTTGGAGAAGCTGGGGATGTCTTTACAACAATTAAACAACAAATCGTTCAGGTGGCCTCGAATCACTCAGGTCTGGGGGTAGCACAGCACTCGTATCCAGTCGACAGCAGCAAGGGTTTAGGAGGAAGGGGCGGGTAAAGGTGGGTCCAGCGGTTCCAGCAACAAGAACAAAGCCAGAGAAACGATAAGGTAAAGGGCCCCACCCAAGCAAACAACTCCCTTGATCAGGGAGAGGAGTAAGCCTGGGAGAAGAAAAAAAAGGGTAGAGTATAGGAAAGAGAAATAAGGAGAGTTGAGTCAAAGGACTGTGTCTATTTGCTCTATGGTGACCAGCCGGCGAGCCAAAGACACAGACAGAGTAAGAGCAGAAAGTGAAATGCTGGTGAGCTCCCCCTCCTGAAACTCTTTTCAGACATTATCAAGGAGGAGCATGGCCAGCAGAGAGGAGATAGAGAGAGGTGTGGACGAACTGTGGTCCAGCCTGTATATCGCTAGCTTAACTAGTACTCATCCACAGCGTAATGCACCATTTAATCTGCAAGGTTGAAAAGAAAAGAACAACAGAACAAAATACTAAACGTGCACACACGAATAAGGGACATGCTGTAGTGTCTATGACTTATTAATCATATTAGCCATAGCTACTTGTGTATAATATACACATGGCATATAATTGCAGACGTGTACTATGAAGCGGCCGGAGGATTTTGGGGCGGGGCAGAGCGGGGTGGGGCGGTGCGGGGCGGGGCGGGGCGGGCGGGGGGGGGGGGGCGGCGCGGGGCGGCGCGGGGCGGGACGGCGCGGAGCGGGGCGGCGCGGGGCGGCGCGGGGCGGGGCGGAGCGGGGCGGGGCGGGGCGGGGCGGGGCGGGGCGGGGCGGGGCGGGGCGGGGCGGGGCGGAGCGGAGCGGGGCGGGGCGGGGCGGGGCAGAATAGAGCGGGGCGAGTTGGAATAGAGCGGGGCGGGCGAAGTGAGGCTGCGTGAGGTGAGGCGGGGCTGAGGGAAGGGTGGGGGGAGCTTCCAGGGTTTGTCCATTGTCTCGCTGCTCTCACGGTACATTACACGCTGGTGCTACAGGAGTCAGCCAATAGTGGACCTTGGCACGCCGTCCACACGCGGCCTATGGTAATCACGTAATGTGGCCGTAATGGATCCTGCACACCGCGCTCACCTAGATTATCTGACATGACCTACGCGTACTATTTCATAATTACACAATTAAACGGGCAAAGGGCATCCAACGCCAATCCTAATAATTAGGCGAATAATACAATTAATAATCTGTATAATATTAACATTAGCAGTGGCATTTCAAGAGCGCAACTAGAGGGGCGTCAATACCAATCATGACGACGGCCATTATCTGCGAACCGTTAGTGTGTTGTTCCCTAGATAAAAGATTCACCCGGTACTTGTAGTACACGGGTGAAGATCAGCCTTATATAAAAACGGTCGAAAAATCGGGCTAATGAAATGAGTCTTTATGACAGCCTAATTTCTCAATCTAAGAAGCAATATTTATTCTTTGTATATGTCTTCATGTTTACCCACTACTTTTGAGTTGGAAAATATAATAAAACATCTACTTTAATGCAATTTAAAAGTGAAATCGATGGCGTTCTCTGGCCGCCATCTTGTCTTTTTGCATTCTCGCCCATTTCACCAACTCTGTGCCTATATGAGTAGCCATTTGATACTGGAGCCACAGTTTCTAGTTCATGTTCCCCGTCCTGATATGACCTTAGATGTTGCTAGGACGTAAAACAACAACAAACAAACAACAAACAGTTCATGTTCCATACTAAACCTATTTTCGCCCGTATTTACACTACGTTGTCCTTCACCCGTGTACTATAAGTACCGGGTGAATCTTTTATCTAGTTGTTCCCATTGTCTACGAGACTGGTGTGCTCAGTGTCAGGATAATGTGACTGAGTGGGATACCAGGTCATGGTGCCGGCGGCCTGGTTTCCCAGTGAGACAGCACTATAAAGTCGCCATGAGTGCGCACTGTCACAAGTCGGTACCCGTCCTGATATGACCTTAGATGTTGCTAGGACGTAAAACAACAACAAACAAACCCATTGTCTACGAACCGTTAGTCAGTTGTTCCCATGTGCCATTATCTACGAACCGGTAGTAAGTTGTTCCCATGTGCCGGGTCATTGTTGCGTGGTTAATGCATGAGCTGGAAATGTCTCGGGGGGAGGGGAGGGGGGGGGGTAACCCCCCCGCCCCCACCCACACACACACACATATGGAAAATATGTTAGCCAATTAGCAAAGGTGAAACACACTTCCCAGAAACCACTCCACGGTGATTCCTACCAAAATACACAGCCGAATGCCCACCAGACACCTACAGACATAACCATTAGGCACGTCAGCACTGCGACTACTTACTGTCCACCTACTACGTTATAGCTAACGATATTAAAGCTGCATAGTCCGATGAAGCATCACATTTTTTAAACCAAAGCAATTGTCTAGAATTGATTCTACATATCTAACTTAGATAAGGATGCACTTAAAAACCATGTGTTGCCCTACAGAAGGGAATACTGAGGCAATTTAATAGAACATGTTGCTGCTAAAGCCTATGGTATCAGAGTTTTGGCTAGATAAAAGATTCACCCGGTACTTGTAGTACATGGGTGAAGGACAACGTAGTGTAAATACGGGCGAAAATAGGTTTAGTATGGAACATGAACTAGAAACTGTGGCTCCAGTATCAAATGGCTACTCATATAGGCACAGAGTTGGTGAAATGGGCGAGAATGCAAAAAGACAAGATGGCGGCCAGAGAACGCCGTCGATTTCACTTTTAAATTGCATTAAAGTATATGTTTTATTATATTTTCCAACTCAAAAGTAGCAGGTAAACATGAAGACATATACAAAGAATAAATGTTGCTTCTTAGATTGAGAAATTAGGATCTCATAAAGACTCATTTCATTAGTCCGATTTTTCTACCGTTTTTATATAAGGCTGATCTTCACACGTGTACTACAAGTACCGGGTGAATCTTTTATCTAAGTTTTGGCCTGCTTGCCAAAAAGAATTCTATATCTTTGCACTTCAAATATCTCAAAACTTAGCCATTTAAAATAAAAGTTACTTCAAACTTAAGTAATGAAGATCGTAACAATTAATTTAATATATTTATCTCAGAAAAATGACATGAACTCAAATCCATCGGACTATGCAACTTTAAAGAAATATCCAATGTGGTTGCGGGAGATCGGGAGTTCAATTCCTGGTTGAGTTGAACCAATGACTTCACAAAACTTATACTTGTCACTTCCTAGCTTGGCGCTCGGCATTAATACGATAGGGCAATGACTGGTTAGCTCAGTGTCAGGATAATGTGAATGGGTGGGATATCAGTTCATGGTGCTGGTGGCCTGATTTCCCAGTGGGCCAGAACTATAAAGTCGCCATGAGTGCACACTGTCACAAGTCGGTACCCATCCTGATATGACCATAACTGTTGCCATGATGTAAGACTCCAACAACCAACCAGCCATTCAGTGTGGTAGCGGTGACGCGTGTTGGTGTTTCTCTTCCATGAGGATGTCGAATACGTCTGTATTGTGAGGTATAATCCTGAAGTTGTTGACCGGAAGCGACGGCCGAATCTGTAAGAGTTTGACGAAAAGTTGGGAGTTTCAATCCTGGCAGAGTCAAACCAATAACAGTGTGACAGTGCGAACCCATGACGACTTTATAGTGTTGTCCCACTGGGCGAACAGGCTGCTGGCACCATGACCTGAAGTCCCACTCAGTCACATTATCCTGACACTGAGCCAGCCAGTCCTTACCCTACCTTAACATTGCCAAACACCTGGCTAGGAAGTGATAAGTAACTTTTGTAAGTCATTGGTTTGACTTGACCAGGAATCAAACTCCCGACCTTCCACACAGGAAGCCTGCGGTCTACCAAGTGGGCTACCACGTCCGGTTGTAATAGAGTAGTATATCCGTTACATATAGTTCTGCAAATCAGCGCATGTGCATAAATAAATCTGTTTTTGCCGCTAAGACCCACTTTGTAAACACGGCGACACCACTTCCGGATAGAACGCCAGGCGGAGAACGTTATTTAAAGTTGCATAGTCCGATGGTGTTGAGTTTCTGTAATTTTTCTGAGATAAATAGATTAACCTGACCGTTATAATCGACCTTACTTTAACTTTGAGTCCTGTTTATTTTAAACAGTTATTGTTTTGAGATATTTGAAGTGCAAACATGTCAAATTAGTTTTGGCAAGCTTGCCAAAACTCTGACGCCATAGGCTTTAGCAGTAACAGGTTCTATTAAACTGCCTCAGTGTTCCATGTTATGTGGCAACAAATGCTTAATACGTGCATCGGTATCTAAATTAGATATGGAGATAATTGTTTTGGTTTTGAAAATTTGATGCTTCATCGGACTATGCAGCTTTAAATAACAAGGTCCACGTCATGGATCTTACATCCGATTGATCCAAGACCGCTCCTTTCAAATCATACATTGACTCAGGTGTGAAGTGGATTAGTGAATAATGAAGATTGTCAACACATCGTGGAACCTCCTGACCTGTTGGCGCACTCTTCAACCACTGAAGAGTTTACTGCTACGATCCCAATCAACAACTATTTACATAATGGCTACTTTATGCACTCTATTGCTAAGATTTTCTTTTTCACCGGGCGCGATGGCCGAATCGATAAAGCGCGGGCCTCGCGTGCGGGAGATCAGTAGTTCCGTGCCAGGGTGGAGTCAAACAAATTACTTATAAAATTGATACTTGTCGCCTCCTAGTTTGGCGCTCTACATTAATAGGATAGGACAAGGACTGATTAGCTCAGTGTTAGGAAAATCTAACTGAGTGTCATATTGGGTCATGTGGCCAGCGGCCTCATTACCCAGTGGGGAAGCACTATAAAGTCGCCATCAGTGCGCACTGTCTCAAGTCGGTACCCATCCTGATATGACCCTAGATGTTGCTGGGACATAAAATACCAACAATCAACGAACCAACTAAGTCTTTTAGGCATTGTCAGCAGGTTAGTTGGTATGAACAGGAATCGTGTTTTTAAGCAAATATAACGAGGATTCCCAGCATCAGGGAATTGGTTTTCAGCATTCAATATCCACTCTTCCACCACTGAAGAGATCTCCATTTGCATTTTCGTTTTATCCTTCAGCACTGAAAAGCTTTCCATTCGCCAGTACGTGATTTATCTTCTCCATAGCTGAAAACATTTACATTTGCCATCATGCCGGTTTTGTTGTGTTCTTCTCCACCATTTAATATTATTAGACTTGCTATTTTATTACGGTTTTTTCTCCTCCGACACTTTCCTTGTCGCTTTCTAGCCAGGTGCCCGGCATTACTAGGATAGGGCATGGACTAGTTGGCTCAGTGTCAGGATAATGTGACTGAGTAGGATATCAGGTCCTGGTACTGGTAGCCTGGTCTCCCAGTGCAGCAGCACTATAAAGTCACCATGAGTGGGTACTGTCTCTCAAGTCCGTACGCGTCCTAATATGACCTCATATAGTGCCAGGACATAAAACTCGAACAACCAAACTCCGCAACTTAAGAGTTTTATATTTACTATGATTTTGTGTCTCCTGTACCACTTCTGTTCTACATTTGTTATTATGTTGTTTTTTCTCCTCCACCACTTAAGGGGTTTAAGATTTCTACTATGTAGTTTTCTTCGCCTTTACCACTTAAAGTTGCATAGTCCGATGCTTTTGAGTTTCTGTAATTTTTATGAGATGAATATATTAGATCGAGCACTAGTATCTACTTTACATTAGTTTAAAGTTACTTTTATTTTAAATAGTAAACTTTTGAGATATTTGAAGTGCAAACAAGGAAAATTAGTTTTGGCAAGCTTGCCAAAATTCTGATACCATAGACCTCTACAGTAAGATGTTCTATTAAATTGACTCAGTATTCCCTTCTATCCAGAATCAAATGTTCAATAAGTGCATTAGTATCTAACTTAGATATGTAAAAATCAAATCTAGATAATTGCTTGCTTTTGAAAAATTCATACTTCATCGGACTATGCAACTTTAAACATTTTACATTTACGAGTATGGTCGTTTTTCTTCTGCACCACATAAGAGTTTTACATTTACTGTAAAAGTGTGTAGGAGGCAAGTGAAACAAACAAAACAAGATAACTCCCATAAGATAGCCGCATATATCCTGTGTTACTATTTTCTACGTCAATGTGATGCTTAGTAACACGGGTCCTATGGGTGGTCACTTCCGGCTTGCCTTATCAGCCCACTCTGCATGGTGACGTCAAGAGGTGCTATTTTAGACTGTATTAAGAATAGGTCGATTTCACTTCTAGGAAAATCCCCAGGATGTATGGCAGATTTAGGCATAATTACTCATCTGTCGCGGATTTGGTGGGATATAAGCCTATTCTGCACAACACTTTGTATTCCAAGGTGGTCACCCTCCCAAGTACTGATGAGACTCCGTAATAACTAAAGTTGAAAACCCCGATGGGTTTCAGTTCTTGCCATATACATTGTGTTTTGTTTAAATAAATATAGTAGGTTTATCGCTATAATCTACCCTAGTATAGTTTGAAGTCAATTGATTAGAAATGACCAACTTTGGAGATACAGTAAAACCTTTGCAACTGACCACCTCCACAAATCGACCACTCTTCCTGTATCGATCGCTTTATTTGGGTCCCAAAGGTTTTTGTTTGTTGTTGTTTTATGTCCTAGCAACATCTAACGTCATATCAGGACAGGAACCGACTTGTAACAGTGTGCGCTCATGGCAACTTTCATAGTGCTGCCCCACTGGGAAATCAGGCCGCCAGCACCATTACCCGATATCCCACTCAGTCACATTATCCTGACACTGAGCTAACCAGTCCTTGCCCTATCCTATTAATGCCGAGCACCAGGCTAGGAAGGAACCTGCATCAATTTTAAAGTCATCGGTTTGACTCGACCAGGGGCCATATGCAGGAGTCAGTGTTAGCGGGGTTTGGTGTTAGAGCCTGTTCCCGTTTAGCTATCACCGATATCGGGAACTGTGTCAAGTCGTATGCAGGAGCGCGTAACACTTTCATTTTAGCTAAACGTGAATGTATTTATAGATTTGGGAAATCCCTCTGCGTTTGTAGCCATATACTAGGCTCAAATCTACTGAATGCGATCATATTTAACAGAATTACATATGCAATAAGTGAAATTTGACCAATTTAACCCTAAATTCGAAGCTTTATTAAGGCTACTGCCGCATTGGCGGCGATATTAATAGTTATATTTTCGAATCGACGAACCTACAGTAAACAAACCGCCGCCGCCGCCAGTATGGAAAGTGACGTCGATGCGGCGGCGCCGGCGATTTGTTTACTTTACGTTCGTCCATTCGATTTGACAATATTAACATCGCCGTCAATGCGGCGGTAGCATTAATATTGCTTCGGATTTAGGGTTAATTTAATTAAATTTCACTTATTGCGTATGTAATTCTGTTAAATATGATAGCATTGAATAGATTTCGCCACAACCTTATGCTAACACCGCCCTTAAACTTCATATGAAACGGGGTTAGTGTCGCGGACCTTAAACGCGCGGTGTTAGGCCTATCACTGACTCGTGCATCCCGACTTTTCGGCGCTAAACCAGAAATCCCCTCTAAACGCGTTTTGGCTCGCTAACACTGACTCCTGCATATGGCCCGAAGGAGACGAACTCCCGACCTTCCGCATGCGAGGCCCGCACTCTACCGATTAGGCCACCGTGCCCGATCGGGTCCCAAACGATCACCCACACAATTCCATTGTAACGATTTTTTTTAAACTCCCTAAACCGACCACCTCCCTAAATGGACCATTTAAAGTCGGCCCAATGGTTGGTCGATTTAGAGAGGTTTCACTGTAAATGAATTGAAAAAATGCTAAGGTACTTTTGGCATGCATATCGAAATGCTGGTATTCTCTTCCTAAGTTGGATATTTAGAGTAAATATAGTTAATATATTTGTTTTGAAAATTAATTCCTTTCATCGAACTATGCAGCTTTAAAGCTGAAAGAACGGTTAATGCCATGCCTGGTTTATTTAGAGAGAAAGCTAGCGATTTAACAGCCAGAATTTTGATAGGTAGCATTGGTTGTGCATGATTTACTTTTAAGCTCTAATTTTCATTAAAATGAATAAGCACTGCCTAGGACCGAACCCCGGGCCGTATTCGATTAACACCACTCGGGTCAGCCGAGTTTCTAGAATTTCAAATCCAGTAACCCACATCTTGGCTAGGGTGGATTAAGCAGAGTAGCGCAGAAGAACACGTACACTGGTCCCAGTGACGTCATTGGACCATATATGGAAGATGTGTAGGGAGGGACCAGTGTAGTTGTTCCTCGATTTGGCATGTGCTACTCTGCGGGAAGGGCATCGTCAAGGCGTTGAGCCCATAAGCAATTATTAACCAATCACTGTCATCCACCCTGCTTATTGCGCAGTGAAGTTTGACGAGCTATTTCCGTTTCCATTTGCTGGATTTTGATTATTCAACATGAGTATACAAATGGTGGCGCCCATATAAGGCTATTTCTGTTTTCTGGATTTTGATTATTCAACATGAGTATACAAATGGTGGTGCCCATATAAGGCTGTTTCCGTTTCCGTTCGCTCGATTTTGGTTATTTCATTGTCCACCTCTATGAGTATGAGTATTGTTTATGTATATATACACACATGTTAGTCCTTAGCCTCCCCCTTTGGGGGTCGGGGGGGGGGGGGTCGGTATTATGTTCCTGTATGGGCAACAATGAATTTGAATTACAAAGAATCAATTAATTACTATTTATATTATTGTATTCAATTTTATTTGATCAGAGTTATGTTATTTCATCCATTGAATTTATTTTGATTTAGCTATATTTCTATTTCCATGAACTTATTTAGTTAGCTCTTGAGGCTAAGATATCTATGCTAAATAATGTTGTAGAGATGATGAAAATGGGAAATATTGCGCATAGAGCAGGATTCGAACCCACGCCGCTTGGATCCGGAGATGGTGTGCTAACAATTACGCCACTTAGTCTCCCTGATGTTATCACCATATCAACACCTACCTGTCTATCTGGCTCCTTGCATGAGAGGTCAGTGTACACTACTACTACTCTAGTTAAAACACAAGGATAATGGCTGATTGAATGTGTAGAAAGACAACATCGTGACATGAACGGACTATGGGAGCGGACGTAGCTCAGGCAGTAGAGTGTCCGCCCATGAAAGTGTGGGTCATCCGATCGATCCTGCTCAGTGGACCCATTTGCAGTTTGGGTTATTTTCCATTCCAACCAGTGGTCCACAACTGGTTCATCAAACCATGTACTGTGCTGTCTGTGGAAAAGTGCATATATAAAAGACCCCTTGCTGCTTATCGGAAGGAGTAACCTATGTGGTGGCAGCAGGTTTCCCCAAAGAAATATGTCAGAATTACCATATGTTTGACGTCCAATAGCCGATGATATGAAAAATCAATGTGCTCTAGAGGCATCATTTACGGCATTCAAAGTTACGTTTATTTTAAATGGTAAACTTTTGAGATATTTTGAGTGCAAACATGGAAAATTAGTTTTGGCAAGCTTGCCAAAACTCTGACACCATAGACTTCTGCAGTAACACGTTCTATTAAATTGACTCAGTATTGCATTCTACACAGAAACAAATGCCTACTAAGTGCATCAGTATCTAAGTTAGATATCTCAAATCAAATCTAGATAATTTGTTTTGTTTGGAAAATTTGATATTTCATTGGACTATGCAGCTTTAAATAAAACAAGCTTTACTTTTGAACGGAATGTTTGCCTTTAACAATGAAAGTAGTACTCTATATATATGTGTGCTGCAATGCTGGTACTCAGAATGGATTATAATCAAATAATGAATTCAATAGCGACGTGTCCTGGATACAGGACACGGTGTCACTGACTGCACCCTTATGTAGCCATCAAACTGATGGGTTTGAGAGCCTAATGCCGGGCGTTAAAGTTGCATAGTCCGATGAAAACATCAAATTTTCAAAACCAAAACACTTACATAGACATAATTCTACGTATTCACCTTTGATACTGGTGCACCTATTAAGCATGTTTTGCTGCATAAAAGGTTGTAATAAGTCAATTTAATCGTACCTGTTACTATTGAAGAAGTCTATGGTGCCAGAGTTTTGGCATGCTTGCCAAAATTAATTTAGCATGTTTTGATGCCAAATATCTCCAAAGTTAGCCATTTAAAATATAAATTACTTCAAACTAAAGTAATATAAGCTATAATGATTAGCCTAATGTATTTATCATAGAACATGTCAAAAATTCAAAAGCATCGGACTATGCAACTTTAACTGTCCTGATCAAACCTCGTTTTCACATTACACTAGAGCAAGGGGCGAGACAGGGCTGGTCTGTGTGCTACATAGGTCAATAGCCATGGTCCGATTAAAGCATCAAATTTCGAAAGCAAAGCACGTATCTGGATTTGAACCTCCATATCCAACTTGGATACTGGTGTACTTATTAAGTAGTTGGTGTTAGATAAAAGGGCATAGTAAGTCAATTAAATACAAACTGTTACTGTTGAAGCCTATGGGGTCAGCGTTTTGAGAAGAACGCCAAATTAAAATGCATGTTTACACTTCAAATATCTCCTAAGTTAGTCATTTCAAAGCAAAGTCATTTCAAACTAAAGTAAGATAGATTATAATGATCAAACTAATATATTTATCTCAGAAAATGACAGAAACTCAAAACCATCGGACATTACAACTTTAACTCTGGTGCTCTACTTGTAGGAAAGCTAAGCGGATTTCTTTTTAATGAGTGTATCTATTCAGTGCACAACAAAGCCAGTTCTGAGGGCTGCATTTAATTGTGATTATAAGCAGTTCTGGGTCAGAATGTAGAGGTTGGTTGATGAATTTATTTATTGATTGTTTGATTGTGGATTTGGGTAGGATCATCTGGGGCCATATGCATGAGGTGCTTTTGGTGTTACAGCCGGACATCGTTTAGCTATCACTGAGGTCGGGAACTCTGTCAAGTGGTATGCAGGAGCGCATAATAACACTTTGATTATAGCTAAACATGAAGTTATTTATAGAATTGGGAAATCCCTCAATTCGACAATATTAATATCGCCACCCTTGTAGCGGCGGCGTTACTTTTGGTTTGTTTTTTAAGTTAATTTGCTAAAATATCACTTGTACAATATGTAATTCTGTTAAATATGATCGCATTGAATAGATTTGGCTTTAATATATTGCCGCCGATACACAGGTGGTGGCGGCGGCCATGTTTAGTTGACGTTCGACAGTATGGCCATCGATGTCGATGCGGTGGTAACGATTTGTTTACTTTACATTCATCGGTTCGACAATATTAATATAGCCGCCGATGCAGCAGCGGCGTTAATATCGGTTCGAATTTAGGGTTAATTTGATGAAATTTCACTTTTTGATTATGTTATTCTGCTAAATATGATAGCATTGAATAGATTTGGGCCTAGTCCGTAGCTAACACCGCCTGTAAACCAGCTATGGAACGGATTTACCGTAACCTAGTTTAAGCTTGTGGTGTTAGCCCTAACACTGACCCTTGCATGCGACTTTTCGCCGCTAAACAGGGAATTTCCGCCAAACACCGTTTTGGCTCGCTAACACTGCATCATGCATATGGCCCCTGGGGCCATATGCATGGAGCGGTGTTAGCGGGGTGTGGTGTTAACCATCTAACACGGGGTAGCTATCACTGGTTATCAGGGGCGTCGCGAAGTATGTCACGCCGTATGCATGGTGGCCTAAACGGTTCGTGTTAGCTATACGTGAATTAATTTATACATTATGGAAATCTCTCTGAGCCTGTTGCCGGCGAGCACCTGGTTGGGCCTAATATATTGCCTTCTCTACCCACTGGGAACCGCTTGTTACTGTGGTGGCAGCGGCGGCGGGGGTTGCTTGCATTTGTCGATTCGACAATATTAATATCGCCACTGATTTAGTGGCGGCGTTAATATTGCTTCGAATTTAGGGTTAATTTCATGAAATTTCACTTATTTCATATATAATTCTGTTAAATATCACAGCATTGAATAGATATGGGCCTAATATATAGCCACCGATTCAGCGGCGGCGGCGATTTGTTTTGTTTACATTCGTCGATTCGACAGTATGAATATCACCGCCAATGCAGCAGCGGCGTTAATATCGCTTCGAATTTAGGGTTAGTTTGCTGAAATTTCACTTATTGAGTATGTAATTCTGTTAAATATGATAGCATTGAATAGATTTGGCTCTAACCTAACACTATCACTGCTGTAAACCTGCTATGGGCTGGGGTTAGAATCTCCGACTTTAAATTTGCGGTGTTGGCCTAACACTGCTCCATGCATAGCGACTTTTCGGCGCTAAACCAGAAATCCTGCCCTAACCGCGGTTTGGCTCACTAACACCGCTCCATGCATATAGGCCCTGGGGCTTCCAACTTGTGACACTACACACTCAAGACGGCTTCAAAACATTACACACAGGGCACGGTGGTCTAATCGGTACAGTGCGGGCCTCGCGTGCCGGAAATCGAGAGTTCGGTTCCTGATCCAGTAAAACCAATGACTTATCAAATTCATACTTGCCGCTTCCTAGCCTGACACATGGCATTAATATGATAGGGCAAGGACTGGTTGGCTCAGTGTCAGGATAATGTAACTGAGTAGGATATCGGGTCATGGTGCCGGCGGTCTGATCTCCCAGTGGGGCAGTACTCAAAAGTTTCCATGAGTGTGCACTGTCACAAGTCGGTACCCACCCTAATATGACCTTAGATGTTGCCAGGACATAAAACTCCAACAAACAAAGTAAAGGGTGCATTCCTTACACGCGGCATGCGGCATGCGGTATGCGAATGTGACAAAAAATCGAAACGCCTTGAAGCCGATGGGCTACATTCCTTATGCGTATGCGAATGCGAATGCGAATGAGGCAACTCGATCGGTCCCTGTAGCGATCAGTGCGGCATGCGGCATGCAGCATGCGGCACGCGGTGTGTGAATAGAAAACCACCAGTCGCATTTGTCCATTGGTTTAAGGCAGGAGGAGGCGACTGATAATTACGGACACAAGGGTGCTGATGGGAGGTGGTCACCCGGGAGATGGACGTTTGTGGGATTTGTGATAGGTAAACACTATGTACACTACATACACTACGTACACTACATACACTACATCCAATTCACACACTACACACACTACACACAGTAGTGTGTAGTGTGAGGTAGATGGTGGGGTCGTGGGTTCGAACCCTGGTCGAGTCAAACCAATGACTTAAAAATTGATACTTGTTGCTTCCTAGCCTGGCACTCAGCATTATTAGGATAGGGCAAGGACTGGTTGGCTCAGTGTCAGGATAATGTGACTGAGTGGGATATCAGGTCATGGTGCTGGTGGCCTGGGCCGCATTCAGGGTCCGTCTCGGAGGCACCTCGGCGACGTCTCGGCGATGCTTTTTGGTCTATTTGCGTTCAGGGTCCGTCTCGGCGACGTCTTGGCGATGCCTCCCTTTTCAGGCAGGAGACAAAAAGCACCTCGAAAATGGCCGCCGCATGCAGTGGTTTCATCCAATCAGAGCACAGCATTTCGATTGCAAATGGCCACCGCCTATGGGGGCGGCCATTTTCGAGACAAGAAACTGCCTTTGCCGTTCAGACTAGCATGACGTCACGGGCGCCTCCGAGGCGCCTCCGAGACGGACCCTGAACGCGGCCCTGGTCTTCCAGTGGGGCAGCACTATAAAGTCGCCATGAGTGCGCGCTGTCACAAGTCAGTACACGTCCTGATATGACCTTAGATGTTGCCAGGCTAGGAAGCAACAAGTATCAATTTTTACGTCATTGGTTTGACTCGAGCAGGGTTCGAACCCACGATTTACCAACACGGGAGACGGACGCTCGAACTCATTCGGCCATCTCGTCAGGTCTACTTTGCGGAGAAGCTGGGCCCTTCCTACTCACTTGACGACCTCAATGAGACTATTTGGGGCACCAGACAAAGTAGGTCAATGAGGTCACTCGGTTCGGTCGTTGCTAGTAATGACCTGAAGAGTTACCTCACACAGGGCTGGTGGTGAGATCAGTGACGTGGAACCACTACGTTATCAATGGGGTCATAGGCCTTTTACGCTGTGCCTGTGTACTCAGCAGACCGTGACGATTGGCGAGTGATATGTGAATGTGTGCCAGGCCGGATAACGGCAAAACTTCTAGATCGTCAGATATCAGGTGTTTGGATAGTGAACGCGCGAGCTCGTGCAGTGTGAATAATAGTTAAAGCTGCGGCGGAGGGTGTTGTGTGGAGGTGGAAGTGGATGCGTGGCAGGTTGGGGGGGGGGGGGGGGGTGCTCGCGTGTCACGCTCACGTGACCTGCACTGTGACCCCCCGCAGCGGTTCGTGGGAACACATCGATATGCACCGACTTGGTGCGTGTGTGCGAATGATTCTATGTGTGATTGTGTGGTTGGTTGGTTGGTTGTTGGAGTTTTACGTCCTGGCAACATCTAAGGTCGTATCGGGGGGGGGGGAGGGTGTACCGACTTGTGACAGTGCACACTCATGGCGACTGTATCTTGCTGCCCCACTGGGCTGGTTGGTTGTTGGAGTTTTACGTCCTGGCAACATCTAAGGTCGTATCGGGGGGGGGGGGGAGGGTGTACCGACTTGTGACAGTGCACACTCATGGCGACTGTATCTTGCTGCCCCACTGGGCTGGTTGGTTGTTGGAGTTTTACGTCCTGGAAACATCTAACTATGGTCATATCAGGACGGGTACCGACTTGTGACAGGGCACACTCATGGTGACTTTATAGTGCTGCCCGATTTTCCTGACACTCAGCCAACCAGTTCTTACCCTATCTTAATAATGCCGAGCGCCTGGCTAGGAAGCAACACTTATCAATTTGTAGGTCATTGGTTTGCTCCAATAGGGTTCGAACCCGTGGGTTCGAATCTCATGATCTACCAAAAGAGGAGACAGATGCTCAACTCATTTGGCCATCCCGTCTTGTTATATGTGTGTCTGAGTATTATTGGTGTGTATGCATGCATGCAGGTATTGCGGGTATAGCAATACCTCAGGGAGTTTGACGCCCGTGCTCTGCAGAGTTTTAAACCACTGCCTTGTGCTACAGGTTCTTGACAGAACCGAAGTCTAAGGGAGCAAACCCTAAACAGAAAACCATGTCACTGTGGCAGCATTAAGGGCGGTTGATGTATGGAACTCCCAACATCTCCCGACCAGCCACTGCAGGGACAAATAGTTTTGCGCCTGTCTTGCCGGTGTGAAACCTCTATTTGCTCCCCGAGAGAGTGCCACTGATAACTTGCAAAAGCCAGCAGCACTTCAACACTTTTGCAGGCAGCTTTCATGAAATCTTAAGGAAATACTCAAACGGACGGGCCTGCCCTCTATGGAAGATCTTCTGATCAAAAAGAATCTCCTGTGGACTGGACACCTCATGAGGCTGTCATCAGACAGGCTACCAAAGCAGATCCTCTATTCTCAACTGTCTTCTGGTTACAGAAAGAGAGGGCGGGCACCCTCATCACCGGTTCAAGGATACCATCAAGAGAAACCTGAAGCTGAGAGACAATAACACGGACTCTTGGACGCAACTCTCACAGCAGAGAGCTAAATGGAGATCGGCAGTCAAGTAATGAAAGCAGTCTTTGTCGCATCACGACCAACAGCATGATGATGCATGCATGTGACCATGGCCATGGGCGTGTATGTGTGTGCGTTTGTACATGTACAGTAAACCCTCTCTAAATCGACCGGCCTTGGGACCGAATATAAGTGGTCGAATTAGGGAGGTGGTCGATTTAGGGAGTTAGAATATGGTTAAAATGGTATTGTTGGGACCCACATAAAGTAATCGATATAGGAGAGTGGTCCATCTGTGGAGCTGGTCGGTTAGAGAGGTTTTACTGTATTTTTATTTGTATTTGTGCGTGAGGGAATGTGTGTCTGTGATTAAGATTCACCCCTACCCAGAGTAGGAGTGAATCTTGTATCTAGTGTATGTGGTAACACTGGTATGTGTGAGCGTGTGGGTGTGGGTGTCGGGGGAGGTCACGTCTGTACTTGCCCTCCTGCAGGTTCCCCCCCCCCCCCCTCTCTCTCTCTCTCTCTCTCTCTCAGCCAGCGAACAACTCTCCTCCTCCCACCACCACCACCACCCGACCCTTCCCGGAGTAGCCGAGGTCTGTCTGTCCTTTTCTCACCCCATCAACACCTTGGGGTTACACCCAGACACACATTAATAAAATAAAAGTATTGAATTGAATTGGATTGATTACGCAGCCCCTCGCCATGTTACCCGAAATGCAGCGCGGGTGGCGGACGGTACACAGGACAAGTCTTGTGCCTTGTCTGGGAGGAAGGGAGAGGGGTGTGTGTGGGTGTGGGTGTGGGTGGGGGGGACTCTCACAATACTGGCGTGGGATGTGAGTGGGTTAATTGTGTGGAGGTTTTATGGAGGCCCATTGCTTTATAGAGGTTCAAGCCAACTGGCTTGGTTCAATGGGTGCAGCAGCAGGGGCTGGCATGACACTACAAGGTCGTGGGTGCATTCTTGGCGTACACCTGCAGCTTTCTTGTGCCTTAATGTAACATGGTCTGATGAAACATTCTTTTTCAAAACCATAGCACTTACCTAAATTTGATTCTGTATATCCAACTTAGGTATTGGGGCATTAACTAAAGATTTTGGGCAGCATATACAGAATAATCACTAAATTTATGACCTCATCCCTTTGGGCAACTACTTTGAGACAGCCATTAGGCAGGAAAACCACTAACCAATTATTCAATTCAATTCTTTTATTTTAACTCTCTGCAAGGTATGTTTACAATAAATTGAGGTGATACAATAAATGCATACAAATTCCTTACAGACAGAAAGGATCCCAGAAAAGCGATGCTTATCTAGCTGGTCTCCATGATGTGAATGAATAAGTGATGACAATAACAAATTATTAAACTTAAGCTACATTTTTAACTAATGATTATGATGAGCTACTGATGCGTCTCTTCACAGTTAGTAAAAAACAAAGTAATGATAGGAATATTATATGGATATTGTGTCATGGATTCATGTACTTACATGCAGTATCAGTAGTTATTTTGCATGTATGTTAATAGGGGTATTATATATATTCTTTACTGGTAATCGATTTAGTATGCATTGAGATAGCTTATCTTTAGTTTTTTACAGAAGTTTTTCAAAGTTTGAAGGTTTCTAATCTCTACTGGTATTGAGTTCCAGATATTGGTTCCTTGGTTTTCAGTTGTTATTTTGCCATATTTGTTTCTAGTGTGTTTGTGATGTATGTTATTTATCTGTTGTGTGTTATGGGAATGGACCTGATTGTTTTCTTTGAAGAGATTATCAAATATTTCAGGGAGGAGGCCATTCTTTTGCTTGTAAACAAATTTTGCAATGTATATTTTATAAATGTCAGTTACCATAAGTAAGTCCAGGTCTTTATGAAGTGATTTAGTTGGGGTGAGATAGTCTTTGCTATACAGTATTTTCAAGGCTCTGTTTTGTTGTGTCTGTACCTTTTTTAGGGTTGATGATTTGGCTCTCCCATACACCTCTATACCATACTGGATTTTGGAGTAAACGTATGCATAGTATAGTAATTTTTTATTTTCCTCATGTTTTCGTCTGATTATTTTAAATGAGTTAGCCGTTTTAATTATTGAATTATTTAAGTCATCAATATGTTCATCCCAGTTGAGGTTCTCATCTAGAATTATACCTAGGTATTTCACAGAAGGGACTCTCTTTATTGTGTTATTGTTTATCTTTATGTTGTTTAGGTAATCAGGAATGGTTGTACTTCTGCTTTTAAATATTGTGTAGCATGTTTTGTTCAGGTTTACTGTTAATTTGTTATCATTGCACCATGTAAATATGTCTGAAAGGAATGTTTTAATTGAATGTTTTAGTTGTTTGGGTGAATTTGAGGTTATGAAGCCGTTGGTATCATCTGCAAATAACCTTGTTTTGACATCTTGTTTTGTACAGTTGACTATATCATTTGTGTAGATCAAAAATAGGAGAGGTCCCAGGACAGAACCTTGGGGGACACCATTGCTGATTGAGTTTAGCTTGGATCGTTTACCGTTTATGTATGTAAATTGCTTTCTATTGCTTAGGTAACTCTCAAACCATTTAAGTCCCTGGCCTCGAATTCCGTTGTGCCTAAGTTTTGAGAGTAGGATGTCATGGTCTACGGTATCAAATGCTTTGCTCAGGTCTAAGTAGACTCCTGCAACATGTTTCCCATTTTCAAGGTCTTGTAGTATGTTGTCTAAGATTTCAGTCAGAGCCATTATTGCTGAGTGATTCTCTCTAAATCCAAATTGGTATTTGTATAATATTTTGTATTTGTTAAGAAATTGGTAAACTCTTTTGTACATTAGTTTTTCCATTAATTTGTTTAGGGTACTGAGTAGGCTGATTGGCCTGTAGTTATCAACTAGGTATTTCTCATTTTTCTTATGGATGGGTATTACTTTTGCAACTTTGAGATTTTCAGGAACAGTAGCATTTGCAAATGATAGGTTTATTATGTGGGAGATAGATGGTGCGAGTAGAGTGTCACACTCTTTGATTATTTTTGGCGAGATATTGTCATGTCCGCTTGACTTATTAGGATTTAGTTTCTTTATTTCTTCTAGGGTTTCTTGTTCATTGGTGGGACTAAGAAAAAAACTATGTGAATTTGGGTGTTTAAGATATTGCTTGTGTGCTATGCTATTACTGGTGTGTTTTGCTGCAAGTTTTTCACCAATTGAACAGAAGTGTTCATTTAATGTGCTGGCGATATCTTCATTGTTTGTCATTGTTTTATTGTTATAGATTAGCTTGTCAATTTGATTTTTCATTTTTGCTTTATGTGGGTTGATGATGTCTCCAAAGATTTTCCAGAGCGTATAAAGGTTTTGCTTCTCGTTACTGACTAGTTCTTTATAGTAGCCTTCCTCTGCTGATCGTAGACAAGTGATTAGTATATTCTTATATTTTGTGTGTTTTATTCGGTTTTCAGCTGTTGGGTTGAGTTTGTATGTTTTGAAGTATCTATCTTTTACTGCTATACAAGTTTTAAGGCTTGATGTGATCCATCTTTTATCTTTTGCTCTTTGTCTTTATAGTTTTGTTAGTGGGAAAGCTGCATTAAATGCTGTGTTATAAATCTGGTAGAAGATGGTTAGGGCTTTGTTTACTTCAGTTGCTTTGTAGTATTCTTTCCAGTCTGAGGTTTCAATAAGGTCTTTGAATTTAGCCATGTTTTTCTCCCCAAATATTCTAATAATGGGTCTGTCCTGTTTTTTAATGGGGTTGTGAGATTGAATTGTTATAAAGTTGGGTAGATGGTCAGTGATATCGCAGTAAATATTTCCTGTGGATATATTCTGATTACTTTTTATTACATTGGCATTTATTAGTATATGATCAATAAGTGAAATTTGGTAGTCTACTATTCTGGTTGGTAATGTGATGGTGGGGATGAAGTTTTGCTCAAGTACTGTTCTAAAGAAGTTATTGACATGGTTATTCTGTTTTATTTTTAGTCCATCAATGTTTAGGTCCCCTGTTATTATGCACTTTTTGTTTTCCAAATTAATTTTCTTCATGTTGTTTTCAAGTTGTTCAGTGAAGTGTTTGAGGCATTCAACACTACTGCCTGGGTGTTTATAGATGACCCCTATTATGTAGTCATCCTTTTTATTTGGAAAGTTAGTTTCAAGCCATATGTTTTCTATTTCTAAGTTTTGGTTATTGATCTGTTGGGGCTCGATGATTAGGTCATCTCTGTCAATTACTTTATATATATTCTTGTATATTAGGCCTACTCCTCCTCTAGAGAGTCTAGGTGATTTGTGTTTAAATTCATATCCAAGTTTGTTCAGTTCCTTTTCTCTATTTAGTATGTTTTTGGTTCCTATTTCAGAGAGTGCTATCAGATCTAAGTTATCACCTAGTGATGCGATTAATGCTAGAAGTTCCCCAAAGTGAAGGTCTAAACTCCTGATATTATGATGAATTAGTTTGAAACTGTTTTCTGGCTTGTTATTCCTGTTTATCTTACAAAGCTCTTCACAGGTATAATATTTGCAGTTGTTTGTTAGTAAGTTGTCAGGCACCAGTGAATTAATATAGTTAAGAAATTTGTTGTCGTTTAGGCAGGACTTAATGTAACTTTCAGCAGTTTCAAGTGTTGTGTGCAATTCAACATTTGTGATGTTACTAAATGGTAGGATTGAGAGGGTTGTACTGTTTTTAGACATGTGTGGGTTTTGCATGGACTTTCCTAAAAGGAACTTTCTGGTGTTGGTGGTTGTAACCATTAGCTTTAAGAATATTCTAGGTACTTGTGTACACAATGGGTTTTGCAGGTTACCAGGTGTGTAATCTACCAGGTGCTAGTTGAGTTGTTCAGCGTCTACATACAATAGATGACTACAATCACATACAGTGAACTCAGGCTACAATATTTTACGGTAGTATACAATTGACTACAAGCGTGTGCAATGAGTTAATAATTACGATAACATACAATGAGTCACAATAGCATACAGTGAATCAAGATGACATTAGACAAGGGTTCATACAAATGCAAACACAATTGAGTAAGGGTTCATGAGATGATGTTCAGACTCAGGATCCAATAGTATATGATGATCCAAGTTCTCTGAGTAAAATAATCTAAAATGGTTCAAGAATACTCTTGACTAAATGTTTGTAGAATGAGATTCAGTCTGACAGATTATTAGTCTCTGCCTATCTGAGTTAGGCTGTATGTCATTAATTAGCAAATGACAAATGTTCACAGCAGTAGATGCTATGGGTAGTGCAATATGCAATGTTACGCGTTTGTTGATCATGGCCATGTTTAGTTGTCAAATTTAGGGGGGGTGATTCTTTATATGGTTCTGGGTTGTTACTTGTATTATTTCCTTGTTATCATTAGGACTAGATTGTGAATATGCAATGTTATGTGCTAAGTTTATATGGTATGCATTATGATATACTAGGTTTAATTTCATTTTGACCAACTAGGGTTTCAGTTTTATAGTCTTGTTGTGTTGTATTTGGGTGCATGATATAATGTCTCTTTAACTTGAGCCTCGCTTACTTGAGACCTAGCATTTGTGTCAATGGGTGGGAAGTCATGATCGTACCTGTCACGTTTACCTAAGTTATGGTTATTGTTTCTTATGATATTCTGGTACCGTTCTTGATCATGTGTTCTTGGTCTTCCCACTGAGCTACTGTTTGAGCTGGAGAATTTACTTCTCCAAGGTTCTACTGCATATCTGAGGTTGGAGGCTAGCAGTTTAGTCCCATTTTCAGTTAGGTGGTATCCGTCTGATGCAAGTAGGCCCTGCTTGGCTCTGCCATTTCTTTGTATGTTGTCATGGTGACACAGCTGGATCTTGGGATCGTTTTGGTATTTACCCTTGATCATTGAGTTGACTTTGTACATCTTTTCTTTAAGTTGATCTTCTCTCGGGGTTCCAAGGGATATCACTATGTTGGACTTGGTCAATCTTGTGACCTTATTAGTCCTACCCTCATTCCCTGTACCATATATGACATTAGTCAGGTTCCAGACTACCTAGACATTACTAGGTCATTCCTCATCACGTGATCATCGCGAGATATGAATCTGAGCCAAAACAACAATGCTTTTGACAAGCTTGCCGAAATGATTTTGGGTTCTTTCAGCTCAAATTGCTCCAAAATTAGCCATTTTCTATCAAAATGACTCAGGAATAATGAATAGTAGGTTATAATAGTCAACTTGATATATTTATCTCAGAAATGATGCAAAGATTCGAAAGCCATCAGACTATGCAACTTTAACCTATCGCTACTGTCTGATCCAAGTCAGGGTCAGCACCATAAATAAAGTCGCCATGAGTGTGCACTGTCACAAATCGATACCCGACCTGATATGACCTTAGATGTAAAACCCCAACCAACAGCGAGACATATCTAATATAATAGTTGGCCTACATAAATGAATAAGAGGAAGACATGATAGCAGCTAAGAGTTGTATTTCTCTGGCTGGAGGAACAAGACCTTTGCCTAAAACAAAAATCTTCAGTGGTAGAGTAAAGCTAAGATTCCTTACACGCGGTATGCGGCATGCCCCATGCGAATGTCGTATATGCGGCGTAGATATATGCCAACCCACAACATTTGTTGGGGTTTTTCGTCCTAATATGTGAAGGAATAGTATTGGTTTCTATGGCAAACGCAGCAGCATTCGCATTCGCATGCCGCACCGATGGCTACAGGGACCGATTCAGTTGCCGCATTCGCACATTCGGACGTATGGAAGCACCACTATTCATTTACATGCTTTTCGATTCGCATTCGCATTCGCATTCGCATGCCGCATACCGCGTGTAAGGAATCCTAGCTTAAGCAAGGATGTGCAGCTGTTACACTGTGAAGGAGGAGGTGGCACCACGATTGGAGCTGAGGTTGCATAGGCCAGAGCAGTAGATGACTAGTCGAGGCTCCAGCACCCAATGACTGAGGGGAGTGCGGATGAGAGGAGGAGGATTCCGAGTCATTTGACTTGTATAATTTGTATACACATACATATATATGTATATATTTATATATATGTATATATGTATATATATTTCGTAGTATCTGTCGTCAAAGCTAAATGTGTATCCAGACACTGCGATGTTGTTTTTATTTAAAGTTGCATAGTCCGATGGTTTTGAGCTTCTCTCATTTTCTGAGATAAAGATATTACGTTGTTCATTATAATCTACCTTACTTTAGTTTGAAGTACCTTTCTTTTATATCACAAACTTTTGAGATATTTGAAATGGAAACATGCGAAATTAATTTTGGCAAGCTTGCCAAAACGCTATCCCCATAGGCTTCTGCAGTAACAGGTTCTATGACTTGACTCAGTAGTCCCTTCTATGTGCCGGTAAATGTTTAATAAGTGCATCAGTATCTAAATTTGATATGTAGAATCAAATCTAAATAATTGTTTTGGTTTTGAAAATTTTATGTTTTCCTCGGACTATGCAGCTTTAACACGTGTCTTGTTGTCAGAGGACAGTTTGTACAGTGGACAATTATTCGGATATGGCACGGGTTTGTCGACCACAATGCGCACTTGTCCATCCGTTGCCATCACACCTACACACAATGCAGTGTTAATTATCAGTAGGCCCTATGTGATGTTGATACCACACCCATATTCACCTATCACACAACACACACATTTTGCAGTGATGAAAGAGGCATTGAGCGTCACTGTTTGTAAAGTAAGCTAATTATGATGGGGGGGGGGGGGGCGCCACATGTGTGTCTACATTAACTATGTATATAGGGTATTCATGTGACATCACGAACCGGATGCGTGGCCATTGTGGCGATATCAACTTGTAAACATCCCATAGAGTTTGCCTGTACGCGCAGTGGAAAACGTCTATTTCAGTCAAAATTAATAGAAATCTGGAACCCTAACCTTATAAATTTAATATAATCTATTCGTTTAATATGTTTTTTATATGTTTACCAAGCGATTTGTTTCTAGGTGGTGTGGTTTTAGAGATATTTCACTTTTTCTGTATGAAGATTGCTCACGACCATTGACAATGCGGCGTGAATGCCTTGAGTTTGCCGGTACGCGCAGTACAAAACGTTTATTTCTTTCAAAATTAATAGAAATACAGAAGCCTAACCTGATAAATTTAATATAATCTATTCGTTGAATATGTTTTCTATATGTCTACCAAGCGATTTGTTTTTAGGTGGTGTGGTTTTAGAGATATTTCACTTTTTCTGTGTGAAGATTGCTCATGACCATTGACAATGCCTTGACTGGCTTGAGTTCGCCGGTACGCGCAGTGCAAATCATTAGTTTTATTCAAAATTAATAGAAATCCAGAACCCTAACCTTATCGATTTAATATAATCTTATTGGTAAACATGTTTCCTATATGTGTACCAACCGATTTGCTTCTAGGTGGATTAGTTTCATAGATATTTCACTTTTTCTGTATGAAGATTGCTCACAGCCATTGAGTTTGCAGTGTGACAGTGTGTTATTATTGTGGTTACTATCGCCACAATGACCGCACTTCCACTTAGCATGACGTCAGTGCATACCCTATATACCACCCCACACCATGACATTGACACACCCTCCTGACAGTACAACACTGCAGTGCCATGCCACAGTATTTCCTAGTGTGACACTACCAGAGAAAATCATGTGTAAGTCAATGACTGCCGTTTTACTAGATGGTTGGTTGGTTGTTGGAGTTTTAGATCCTGGCAAAATCTAAGGTCATATCAGTACCGATTTGTGACAGTGGGCACTCATGGTGACATTATAGTGTTGCCCCACTGGAAAATCAGGCTGCCAGCACCATGACCCGATATCCCACTCAGTCACATTATCCCGACACTGAGCTAACCAGTCCTTTCCCTATGCTATAAATGCTGAACGCCAGACTAGGAAGCGACATATGTATCAATTTTATAAGTCATTGGTTTGACTCAACTTGAAACCGTACTCCTGATCTCCCGCATGCGAAGCCCGCGATTAACTGATTCGGCCACCGCACCCGGTTTGTACTAGATACAATAATACAAGGGATGAACGACGACTATGTCTAAATCTGAGCAAAATCTGCTTCAGTATGATTCAATTATAGAAAAACTGTGGAGCTATGGTTCCAGCATGGAGTTTTTATCTACATTGGTAGAGTTTTTGTTTGTTTTTATTTGATACATTAGTTGATTCAGAAGGGGGAATTTCAATCGTGGACAATTGGTCTTCCTCATTCCACTGCTCCTTGTCCTATGCTAGTATTGCCAAGTGCCAGGCTAGGTAGCGACAAGTATCAATTGGTTTAACTCGACCAGTGTTCGAACCTGGGGGTTCGAATCCTACAACCTACCAGAATGGGAGGTGGACGATGAACTCATTCGGCCATCGTGTATGGAATAAGAGTTGAGGAACTGAGAGAGAATGCACATAAACCAGTATGAATCAGTTATAGACAAGCTGTAGAGGTTATGTTCCAGCATGCAGTGTGTATCTACATTGGCAAAGAGTTGATGAACCGGGAGATAATGCACAGAAACCAAAATGGCGGCCACTGAATTCACTCCATTCAAATGTCTATTATCGTTCATGATTTCATCAATTTTTCACTTCAAAAGTAGCGTGATATTATAGATAAATATTTGAACAATTAGATTGTGAATTTATGTAATTATGTCCATAACTCAGCTATCTGACACTTTTCATAGGGTTTCTTAGCGGCCGTGTTCTCAAAACAGGGTTGTGGTAGTGATTAAGGTACAGACACAACAAAACAGAGCCTTGAAAATACTGTATAGTAAAGACTATCTCACCCAAACTAAATCACTTCATAAAGACCTGGACTTACTTATGGTAACTGACATTTATAAAATATACATTGCAAAATTTGTTTACAAGCAAAAGAATGGCCTCCGCCCTGAAATATTTGATAATCTCTTCAAAGAAAACAATCACGACACACGACACACGACAGATAAATAACATACATCACATACACAGTAGAAACAAATATGGCAAAATAACAACTGAAAACCAAGGAACCAATATCTGGAACTCAATACCAGTAGAGATTGGAAACCTTAAAACTTTTGTAAAAAACTAATCTCAATGCATACTAAATCGATTACCAGTAAAGAATTTATATAATAGGATATAGTTGTTATTAACTAGTCGCATAATTTAAAATATCAAGTGCATGCAAAATAACTACTGATACTGCATGTAAGTACATGAATCCATGACACAATATACATATAATATTCCTATCATTACTTTGTTTTTTACTAACTGTGAAGAGACGCATCAGTATCTCATCATAATCATTAGTTAAAAATGTACCTTAAGTTTAATCATTTGTTTTTGTCATCTCTTGTTCATTCACATCAGAGAGTTAAAATAAAAGAATTGAATTGAATTGAATTGATTAATGTTTTACGTGTCCCAGCAATATCTGAGTTAATATCAAGATTAGTATTGAATTGTGACAGCGTGCAATCATAGCGACTTTATAGTGCTTCCCTCCCCTATGATTCCATATCCTACTCAGTCATGGTATCCTAGCACTGATTGAACCAATCACTCATAATTCCTGCGACCAGCCGGGGTGGCTGAATAAGTTGAGCGCCCACATCCCGTTTTTGTAGGTTGTGGGATTTAAAGGGACCCATTCCTTGCCGTACTAGTTACGCTGGGTTTAACGCCAGGTCGTGCATTCCATGTTCCAGTAGTTTCCAGCTTTCCCACAGATGGTGCATGGTGCTGAACTGTGACCTAGAAATGGTCATTTTATATCCAAACTTCATTCTTACCTAGTTTAGGGTTTATAAAGGTCAAGGTTACTAGCCAAGTGACCCAGCTGGGTGAGAGTGGAGAGAAGGGAGAGTTAAACATAGGTATCCAGACTGGATGGCCGAATGAGTTAGAGCAGCCGTCTCCCGTGCTGGTAGATCGTGGGGTCATGAGTTCGAACCCTGGTCGAGTCAAACCAATGACTTAAAAATGTATACTTGTTGCTTCCTAGCCAGGCGCTCGGCATTATTAGGACAGGGCAAGGATGGTGTGCACATTGTCAGGATAATGTGACTGAGTGGGATACCAGGTTATGGTGCCGGTGGCCTGGTTTCCCAGTGGGACAGGACTATAAAGTTGCCATGAGTGGGCACTGTCACAAGTCGGTAACTGTCCTGATATGACCTTCGATGTTGCTAGGACGTAAAACAACAACAAACAATCAATTTTTTAGAATAATAGTCTAATACATACAGGAAATATGTTTGCTGTAATGTTATATATATGTTAGTACAATGTCATTGGGTAATTTAATCAGAAACACATATAGAAGGAAAACGTTTTCTGTTGTTGAATGTAAAAGGGAGTGAACCAAAGGGGGTTTGAACCCACAAATTCAGATTCCAAGTTCAACACCCTAACCACTAGATTACAGACCCCACATTTATAGTCCTTATCCAGAAATGTCCCCTGCTTAATCAACTAATGTAGCAATAACAACAAATTAAAAAATATAAAATCTTTGCAAACCTCTGGCATGGTAGAGAAAAATATAAACTGCCAAAGTTTCTTTTAGTCTGTCTTAGCTGGAGATGGCAACCCATGACCTCACGCATAGACTGTTATAAAATATTAATTACCTCTGACTTTGATATAATTGCTACCGTCGTTCTACAAATGTGAATTTTAAAATTAGTATTTACGGTATGAACGCTTTACATACTTGGCCATGTCATCATGTCTTAAAATAACCGTACACACAGTTATACTTCCCTATCCGACCACCTCCACAGATCGACCACGCCTCTATATCGATCGTTTTATGTGGGTCCAAACAATACCATTGTAACCATATTCTAATTCCCTAAACCAACCACCTCCCTAAATGGACAACGTAAAGTTGTATAGTTTGATGATGTTTGAATTTTTGCTTCATTATTTCGAAATCATTTGGGTGAAAAATCGCAAGTTTTGGAGCAATTTGAGCTGACTGACTACTAATCCCATATATGGTACTGGGAATAGGGACAAGACTAATGAGTTCACAAGATTGACCTATTTGGTGAGATGGCTGTCTCAAAGTAGATGGCCAAATGGATAGGGTCATAATTTTACTGATTATTCTGCATATGCTTCCCCAAAGCCTTAGTTAATGTACCTGAACCTAAGTTGGATATATAAAATCAAATGTAAATAAGTGTTTGGGCTTTGAACAAAATATGGTCCCTGATGTTGTAGGTTGTTCCTTTCTCGTGAAACCTGAGCATGTCCTTTGCCTTTAAGGTTACTGCCGCTAGCCATGGTTGCGTGTCCCATGTTGGTACTATCAGTACTGCGTGTGCGCGATCCATCTTGATCTTCCTGGCCAGTCTGCTGATAATGCTGAATGGTGGAAATATGTAATAAAATTTATTATTCCAAATTAAAGAAAACGCATCCACTCTCCAGGCTTCTGGCTCTGGATGCCGCGACACATATTTGGGTAACTTTTTGTTGTTGCGTGATGCAAATAAGTCAATTTCAGGTTTACCCCATTTATTCCAAATGTGGTTGAAAATATTCTGACTTAGTGACCATTCTAGATGGTCGTGGAAATGTCAGACAAAGTGACTGCCTGGAATATGTGGCATATGTTGTGTTCCTCTGCCCAATCCCAAATTACTTTGGCTAACTGGTTACATGGTTTGGAACGAGTCCCCCCATATTACGTATGTAAGCCATGGCTGTCGTATTATCTGTTAACACGCTTACATGATTTTTATGTAGGTGAACTAGACTATGCAATCCTAGATAAATAGCTCTGAGCTCTAGAACATTAACGTGATCGGAGATTTCATCTTCCATCCACCGACCACCTGTTGCCTGTTGGTCTCTATGAGCCCCCCATCCTTCTAGTGAATCGTCTGTTGTGAAAGCCACAACATAATGTCCAATAGGCCTTCTGGCGAAATCGTCATGGGCCGTTCAAAATTGCCTTTAGTGCGAGCCAACGCTAAGTTCTTATCTATTTCTAGCGATTTAATATGGACTTTGTCATATATGACAGCAGAAGCATAGGCTATCATGATTCCTATTAGTATTGCAACTTGCCTTATCTTTGGTTTGTTCAATTGTAATAATTGGTTGGCCGTTGTTGTAAAGTTATCAACTTTATATTTCGTTAATGAAATAACGAAGGAATAGCATATACTCCTTCCCATCATTGTCCAAGACCTTCTTGGACTGAGCCACCTCCTTTCCTGCATTGGTGCAGACGGCCTTGAAGACGTTTTCAAACTGTCTGTATGAGAGGAAATTGCTGGTCGCTGTCAGAAGTGCAATTCCCGCATCCATTTCTTCGCACAGCGAGGAGAACTTGTTCTCTGTCATCATTCTATTCGTAATTGGCATAATAGTTGACAGAGCTGCTAGTACACCCTTGTGTACCGTGTGCAGCACTCCCTCAAATTTCTTGCGGTCCTCATTGAGTTTCACGTTGGCATCCATCTCTTTGATGGCCGATTCCGGGATGCCTTTAATCCACGTGAACCTCTCCACCAGCTTCATAATAACCTCTGCCGGCTTGAAGGTATGGAAGTGGCCCTGAATGGTCTTCCTCATCATGGTGGTGGTCTGGTTCTTCTTCCTTTTGAGAACCTTGATCTTCTTGACCACCTTCCCACTTAGTTTGGCGTAATTGTCCGCCCGTTCAGTATCGGAGTCCGAATTCATCGAAGACGAGTCGGACGACGAATCCAAAGAAGAAGATTTGCTTTTCTTGCTCTTCTTTGACTTGTTCTTCTTAGTTTTCTTCACCAGCGGCTTCTTTTTGCGCGCCCTGGTGAAGTCATCCCCTTCGGACGACTCTGCCTTCTTCTTGTGCTTGTGCTTATGCGCAGGCGCAACCACATCTTCCTGGGACTCGTCATCAGAAGAGTCCTGAGTGTCGGAAAAATCCTCCCAATCGGAGTCTTCCAAAACAATCACCTGCTACCTCCTGGCAGCGTGTGGTTTAGAAGGAAGCAACTCCTCCAACTTGAGCTGCACCAGATGTACGACCCGTTCATCTAGGCCAGCTGGGCCGGGCGCCGAGCCCCCCCCCCCCTACAGAATCCCCTTTTTCTGGTGACCTTTGTACTCGTAATGGCGGTGACGAGTCTTCATCTTCGCTAAGCTCTCGAGGTGCTCAGCCTTACTCCACTTCATAGCCATTACTGGGAATCTGTAAGAAACCCAAAACCAAAAGATTAGGTATCCTTCGAAGAGAACACGACACAGGCAAACAATAAATTATTATATCAAATGTGTCTAGTGATGTTAAATCCTTATTTAAACCATTTTTAACACAGGCGTGTGGCTAATTTGCAGTCATAGGTAAAAGGTATGGACAACCAACCGAAACCAAACAAGGGGTAGGGACCCTCCCACAATCTCTGTCCAATTAACTTCTCCCATCTGTGGCTTTCTTGGCAAACAAGTTGGATAAAATACTACGGAACTCGGAGGTACGCCTAATCAACAAATTGGGGAATTCACAGAAACCCAGGAATAAATCCTATCGATGTAAATGGCTCCTGCCAAACATCTCTCCGTTTGGCAATAGGCGGCATTATAAAGAAACAATGGCTGCATTGTTCTACCGATGTTACGACACATCGTAATTAACCTGTAAATCAGTGAATTCTTCATGAAAAGTTAAAAAACTTGAAGTATATCAATGCTAACATGAACTACACCAACTTATCCAGTCAAAATAATACTAACCTGGTTGGTTTAGTAGTTAAAGGGACCAGCTATAGCTCGCTGGGACACTGAGCGTACTCCGACAAATGCTCTCCAAGCACAATCTTGTTTAGTTTTTATGTTTAAATGAACCAAGTATGTGTGGGGAGAGTATGGGACCAGGGCACTGCTAGTCTGAACTGCAAAGGCAGTTTGTTTTCTTCAAAATGGCCGCCCCCATAGGCGGCGGCCATTTGCAATGCAAAAGCTGCGCTGTGATTGGCTGAAATTGTGCCGGCAACAGGCTCACACAGTAACAAGATTTGCTGGTTCCCAGTATGGGCGGCAATAAATTTCAGACCGATTACGCCGAAATCTATTGAATGCGATCATATTTAACAGAATTACATACTCAAATTGTGAAATTTCATTAAATTAACCCTAAATTCGAAGCGTTATTAAGGCTACCGCCGCATTGGCGGCGATATTAATAGTTATATTTTCGAATCAACGAATGTAATGTAAACAAATCGCCGCAACCACCGCATCGACATCGCGTTCCATACTGGCGGCGCCGGCGGTTTGTTTTCTGTACCTTCGTCGTTAATTTAATGAAATTTCACGATTTGAGTATGTAATTCTGTTAAATATGGTCGCATTTAATATATTTGAGCGTAATATATGGCTACAAACGCAGAGGGATTTCCCAAATCTATAAATAACTGAAGCGTTAGCTAACCCACGCGCGCTTTGGAGCTCGATCAGCGTCGAATCGCCGAGTGTAAACAAAACAGTGGTTCGAGTGACTCGAGTTGAATAATCGATTACACCCCAATATACAAATCGCCTCCGCCGCCGGCGCATTAGGCCACCCTGTGGCACAAATCTGAACTATTCCGAGTTCGTTTGTTTTCCACGCAGTGGATAGCTGGCGACTTTAATATAGAAAAACTGCCAGAGCTACTCAACAAACGTCCTCCCGTTGTGAGTTGATTATGTTAATTGCTCGACCCAGATGTGCTTCCTTCTCCCTGGACTACGAGTAGCCAGAGGGTAGTACCGAAGTAAAATATCAGATATAATCTAAGAAAATATCAGATATAATCTAAGACAATCTTTCTGCAATGAATAGAAAGAATAATGTTGTGGCTCCACAGAAATTGTCGGTTAACAGGATGTGTACACTTTATATTTTAATGCCAAGGGTTTGTGGTGGGGTGTGTATCTTTTATCTAATATGCATAGTAAATACGTATGTTGTCCCGCCAACATGGTTAATTTGTGAACCAGTCAAGTTTCAATGTTACCCAACCTTCTCACGCATGAAGTTGTGAAGCGCACAACTTGCCATTACCAATTTCTCCACGTTTTCCAGTGGCAGACCGATGTTCGGTAGAAATACTCTGAATTTGTTGGCGAGAATGCCAAAGCCATTCTCCACCATACGCCAAAGCCATTCTCCACCATATTCCTTCAGAGGAAGGGCATCGTCAGTGACAATGAAATGTGAAAGGGGACGATCATCTCCTGGGACAGGTTTCGGGGGTGGGAAAGTGTCAGCATGTTTCTCCATTGCTTGCTGGAGGGTGCATCCATCAAACACTCCTCCATCACTCACGCAACCATTGCAGCCCACATCAACATACAGAAAGCGATAGTCTGCATCAACTAGTGCCATGAGGACGATGCTGAAGCTATGCTTATAGTGGAAGAATGTGGACCATGAGTGCTTTGGTGGCTTTATGTGTATGTCGGACGCCAGTGATTCTACGGTCCTCCTGGTGGTGCGGCGGCCGGCTGCCGGCAGTGCGGCCATGGCTTTGGGCTTTGGATGGCATGTTGAGGGAGTCGCATAGGCGTAGGCCAGCGAGTCACAGAGGTGGGTCCCGGGGGCAGCGTGGAGCATGGGTTGGGCGGAGGAGAAAAGCCCCAAAAATATTAGTGTGGAGCTGGAGGGGGAAGGAGGTGGAGTGGCCATGGGCAGCGGCGAGCCGCGTTAAGCCTGATACACACCTCCTGTATACGATTCACGCGCTAAAACTGACTGCCCTACGTGACTCGTCGCAACCCGACCCGTCCCATTTCCTGAATAAAACTCAAAAGAGAGTTTATGAGAATCTCTATTTCGGGCCACATCATTGAGCAGTTTTACTACAGAAGAAAGGGGCCAAAAAGGTACTGATTCTCTCAACTGCAATGCAACAATACTTTCTTGATATTTACTTTAGAAAAATGATATGGGTACCAAGATTAAGTTCCAGTCAAGCGCTTTCCATTGGTATCACCTGAGGCCCCCCCAAAAATAATTAAATACACGATGTAAATAAATGCATGTGCGGTCTATCTACCATAGTGTTTTATCCCATTGTTGACAAAGTCTGTGTGACAGCATGCGTGCGGCCAACCTATCAATGCTATCAGAAAACAGGGCCTTACCTGACTGTCCAACTGCAGCAGTAATTTAAGCCAACGCAACATTCCTCTTTACTCAGTTTGCATAATAGACTACATCATGGTTCCAGTGGTGCGGTGCATTGTGGGATGCGTCAGAGCAAAACACCCCCCCCCCCCCAGAAGTACATGGCACATGCTAATACACTGGGTGCAGCTATGAAATGTGCTAGTTTCAGCTCATCTCAGCTCTTGTTTGAAACATAGAATACCAACTAAAGAAATATATATAATAAATTAAGATATTAATCTTTTATCCAGCATTGCATTTACATCAATATAATCAGCACATCTTATGCCATGTGCATTTAGATTTAGACAAATCTAGGCACTCAGACTAGTGTTAGAGCCATAGCCAGAGCCAGTTTTACTCATTTTATTCATTTTTTTATTTATATCCTATGGTTAATGACATATGTAGAAATAGAAAATGAGTAGGGTTAATCAGATATTGGTTATATATTTCTTTGAAACAAGTTTTTGTTGACACATTTGACATTTTAATATTTAGAACAAGAATTACTTCTGGCTAAGCCTGTAAAGTGACTGAAATTGTATGTTTCTTAGCTCAAAATGCTTAATTATGGAGAGTTGTGTTTTAATCATATTCATTATTATATTGCATCCTTCCGTCCATTTTTGTGTCAAATTGTTATGTATTTCTATTTATTTTGAATAATATGCCAGTATTTCCCTACATGTATCGGCAGACTCAATGGCCATACGCCGTACTCAATGCATTGTCAATGGCAGTGAGCAATCTCCATCCAGAAAAAGTAAAATATTGATAAAACCACATCACCTAGACACACACCGCTTGGAACACATATAGAAAACATGTTTAACAAAAAGATTATATTAAATTGATACGGTTAGGGTTTTGAATTTCTATTAATTTTGAATAAAACTGACATTTTTCACTGCGCGTATTGGCAAAGTCAATGGCCGTACGCCTTTGCTTTGCTCCCAATGCCGTTTTCAGCGCATGCGCAGTCAGAACCGTGATGTAGTCTAATAATCAGCACTGGAGACATCATATAAACATGGCCAAGTTTGCCACATTTCAACCATCGTTCCCTCCACTTCCACTGTCTATTCCGCCATTTTTGTTGGTTATGTATGGGCAAAGTCACATGACGATATCTAGCCCTATGATTGGCTGCCAGTAAAAACTGGGACGGGACCAATCGGGGGGAATCACTCATATACCTATAAGATACGACTGAGCGCTCACATATACCGTTTCTCGAACGGCCCAATTCATTTTTTGAATCTCATGCGATTCCAGTCATAAGACCTAAAACTGAGTTTTAAGTCGTGAAATGCAAGGTTCAGGTGCCTTAGAGGTTCACACACCTAAAGACTGAAACCGACCAAAACCTGAACTTAGTCACGAAACGGACTTTTTTGGTTTTATAAGGGAGGTGTGTACCAGGCTTTATAAGGGGAAGAGGGCACCGCAGGGGTTGGCGGCGGTCTAGGAGGGAAAAACGGGGGAGAAAAGGGGGGGGGGGGGCTTCCTTCACCCCGAATCAAACGCAATGCAAGCATTACAACCAAGGTATATATACCATGGTCACGGGGTGTGCATGACAGCGAGCTGGCTAAATTTAGACCTCTAGAATACAATTTAAAATCGCCCCGAAGTACAGGCTTCGGGTACCCTACCACACCACTGCCCTGCCCTGCCCTGCCCTGCCCTGCCCTGCCCTGCCCTGCCCTGCCCTGCCCTGCCCGGCCCTGCCCTGCCCTGCCCTGCCCTGCCCTGCCCGGCCCGGCCCGGCCCTGCCCGGCCCTGCCCTGCCCTGCCCGGCCCGGCCTGGCTGGCTAGCTAACTGGCTAGCTATAACTTATAAGTTCGATCTACCCACACGTGCTATTAGTATTACACCAATTTCCCTTGAAGCGCCATGTAGGTCAAGTCACGCCGATGTAGGTCAAGTGGACGTCGCCAACGCCGGGAGTGGTTGGCCGTGCATTCATTCATCAAATTGTTCTCAAGCCGGATGACACCGGGCGAAGTGGGGGATGGGGAGCAGGGGGCCACGCCCCGGGTAGGCATTGCCGATAGGTGGCGCCACTGGGCTGAGGCTGAATAGACGCCCCGAATTTCATCAACTTGAGATGTGGCGATCCTTCTGTTGAATAAATATGTAGTGCCAGGAAAATAGTGTTGGTGTCATAACTACGCATGCGCAGCAGAATGTAAGAGGGGTTGTGAATGGGACTGCGAACCCCGCCCCTCCTCCTCCAACGCTCTCCACCATACCTCTCTCTCATCGCCCCTGTATGACTACTGGCCAGTGACAGTTGCAACAATCCAGAACTCTTTCAATTTCCATTAAAGTTGCATGCTCCGATGCGTTTGAATTTTTGTTTCATTTTAAAAATAAATATATCAAATTGATCGTTATAACCTCCTAATCATTAGTCCTGAGTAATTTTGATGAAGAATGTCTAATTTTGAAGCAATTTGAGCTGCAAGAACCCAATATACTTTTGACAAGCTTTCCAAAAGTCCTCTAGGCTATAACGTGTATTGATGTCTCGTGATGACCACGTGATGTAGGATGACCTAATTCAAATGTAGCCTGGTATCCTAGTATTTTCCACTGATCGCTAATGAGGCCACGAGATTGACCTAATTGGTTAATGGTGTTCTTCCTTTTATGGCTGTGGCAAAGTAAGTATCCAAGGGGATGGGGTAATAAATTCACTGATTATACTGTATTTGCTGTCACAAATCCGTAGCTAATGTACTAGTATCTAAGTTGGATATATAGAATACAATCTTGATAGGTGTCTTGGTTTTGAAAATAATATATTTCATCGGACCATGCAACTTTATTTAAGAGCGGCTACCAGATCGCAGACCTATTATAGTTGTATCCTGTTATTGTTGGTTGTTGGAGTTTTGCGTCCTGGCAACATCTATGATCTAAGGTCATATCATGGTGGGTACCGACTTGTGACAGTGCACATTCTGGTGCCTTATAGTGCGCCCCACCGGGAGACCAGGCTGCCAGTACCATGACCTGATACCCCACTCAGTCACACTATCCTGACACTGAGCCAACCAGTCCTTGCCCTATCCTAATAATGCCGATCGCCTGGGTAGGAAGCGGCAAGTATACACTGTTGGGTCCGGGTTCGAACGGGGGATTATATGCTGAAGATTGGTGCATATTTGTATTTTTGTGTAATGGTACAATTAATTATTCAGGCGTTGGAGTATTCATAGGGTGGTGGTCGGCCTATATGGTGGTGTGTGCTGATGCTCTATTTTGAATTCAATAGGCTGAAGAGTAAATTCAAAATAGCCACGCGGTCAACCACAACACGCCCCTCCCCTCCTCTGACACCCCTCCTCTCCCGGCACCAGCCCACACTACCACATTTCACAATATCACTCATCTGGAACTAATACCCCTGTCACATTATGACGCTTCTCGCCGGTGCGCCGCCAACGCGCAAAATCACTTTTAATCGTCGAGAAACGTCAAACTTTTCAGCGTCACCTCAACGTATTGGTAGCGTGCGGCCGATGTTGTGCGAAAAAAAACAAAAAGTTTGGCGTGCCGTCCTGATATGACCTTAGATGTAGCTAGGATGTAAAACAACAAAGCAACAGTTTAGCGCAACGAGCCTCACACGCGCGTGGCATGTGCCTACCGTTCGCATAACGTTATTCCAGCGCGTTTAAAGTATCTCGACGCGCCCCTAACATCACCATAATGTTAGCACCCGCGCATTGTCGCACATCGAAAGTTTTGTGCAAGCACAAAACTTCGCCAATACCCTGACGCACGTGGCCGACCATCACCCTCCATCAACGATTACCAACGCATGCCTAACATGTGCGTAACGCTTCCTGACGTATCCCAACGTTCTGCCAAAAAATCAAATACGTCCACGCACGTTGGCGAGAAGCGTCGTAATGTAACAGCACCATAAAACTGGGCAGAGGTATGAGTGTACACGTGAGCGTACATGTGAGTGTGCATGCTGAGAACCTGTGTGTTAATACACCATTACATAGTTAGAATTCGCTGCATAATGAGGCTCATTTGGAAGTAACTAATGGTTGTACGTGTTACATTCGGGCAGAGTTGGCGCTGTAACACTAGTGTAAGTAATTCAGACGGTTGTTCATAGAAGGTTAGAAACACATGTACTTCTTATACACACTAGGGTGTTTGTTTGTTTTGTTTGTTGTTGTTTTACGTCCTGGCAACATCTAAAGGCTACATTCCTTACACGCGGTTTGCGGCATGCGAATGCGAACGCGAATGCGGCAAAAAATCAAAAAGCATCTAAGTCAATGGGGGTGATTCCATACCTGACACTATGTGTGGGTGTGGGTGTGGGTATGGGTGAAAGGACCCAACCCGTTCGCATGCCGCATACCGCGTGTAAGGAATCCTAGCTTTAGGTCATATCAGGATGGGTACCGACTTGTGACTGCCCAATCATGGTGACTTTATAGTGTTGCCCCGCTGGGAAACCAGGCCATGAGCACCATGACCTGACATCCCACTCAGTCACATTACCCTGACACTGAGCCAACCAGTCCTTGCCCTATCCTAATAATGCCCCCCGTCCTGATATGACCTTAGATGTTGCTAGGACGTAAAACAACAACAAACAAACAATAATAATGCCGAGCGCCAGGCTAGGAGTAGTAGGAAGTTAGAAGTATCTATTTTTAAATCATTGGTATCACTTGACTATGGTATGAACCCACGAAGGATCCCCCACTCGTATTAGTGATATCTGCCGTGAGCGCTCTATAAACACAATATCCAAGTATTCTGTTTTGTCCACGCCACACAAATCACACACCGACTAAACCTACGACCGCATATAAAACCGAAATATGTCGAGTGTTTCAATATTTACTAAGAGTTAGTAAGACCGCTGCTAGGCTCCCCATGCGGAAGGTGAGGGTTTTGAAACCTGGACAAATCAAACTAATTACTTGTAAAAGTGATACCTGTCACTAGCTAGCCTGGCGCTCGGCATTAATAGGATAGAACAATGACTGGTGAACTCAGTACACAGTATCAGGATAATGTGACTGCATGAGTGGGATATTGAGTCATGTTACCGAAAACCTGGTGGGACAGCACAAGAAAGTTGTCATGAGTGCACACTGTCACAAATTGGGACCAATCCTGATATGACCTTAGATGTTGTCAGGCTGCAACACCCAAACCAACAAACAAACCAGATTAAATCTGCTTGTGGCCTTCATTTCGGATTGCACCTTGAAGGCCGAGGCGCGCTGGTTCCGTGGGCATCAGGTGACTTTAGTTCCTCAGGTGGCCGTTCGACATGGTGGCGCCTGTGTGCGGGGAAAGAATCGTACGACCACGATCAGGGTAATTATTGGTCGGCCGTCGAGTCGTGACCCTGACCACGCCCACATAGAATTAGACATGCCACCTTTGTATAGTTTAATCACCCTATTTTGGGTTCGGGAATTTATCGCACTGTTCATCACTCTGAAGATATGTTAAGTCGCTTAAAAATACACACATACAAGAACGTCTTCATTTAGGGGTAATATGTTGTACTTTATCGGCTTAGATAACCCAGTGTGCACATGAATAAATACTTTAATAACAGGGAAAGCTTGCAACCAGCAAGTCTTAACTTATTCATCAAGGAGACTGATGGCACGTCGATAGCTACGCAATACTGGCAAAACAACAAAGCCACAATACAGTTATATATGTATATATTAAATATATTATATATAATATATATAATATAATATATAATATATATATAATATATATAATATATATAATTTATATAATATATATATAATTTTTTAGTATATATGTCGCGGGGGTGATGAAAATGGGAACTATTGCACCTAGAGTGGGACTCGAACCCACATCTCTTTGCATTCCGGGCCAGAGTGCTAACCATTACACCACCTAGGCTCCCTGATATCAACACACAACCCACGCCAACCTGTCTATGCGGCTCCTTGCCTGAGAGGTCAGTGCTGTCCACTACACTCGTCCCCCTGGAATTGTAAGTCTTTTAATGCTTACAATTACATACACACAGGCAATGCAACGCACTTACATACACAGGGTAGGTTCAACAATTATACAGCGCGTAGCTTGTACAGGATCATGGTCACGGCAACCAGTGTTGTGGGGGTGATGAAAATGGGAAACATTGTGCCTAGAGCGGGACTCGAACCCACATCTCTTTGCATTCCGGGCCAGTGTGCTAACCATTACACCCCTAGGCTCCCTGATATCAACACACAACCCATGCCTACCTGTCTATGCGGCTCCTTGCCTGAGAGCTCAGTGCAGACCACTACATATATAATAAATATAATACATATAATGCATATAATACATATAATACATGCAATACATGCAATACATGCAATACATGCGATACATGCAATACACACAATACACACAGTACACACAATACAGACAATACACACAATAACACAATACACTCAATACACACAATACATACAATAAATACAATACGCACAATATATATACTATATATACAATATATATATAATGTATATATAATAAATATATAATATATATATAATATATATATATATATATAATATATATAATATATATAATATATATAATACATATAATACATATAATACATATAATATATATAATATATGAATTGAAAAATGGCTGGAAAACCAGTGCTTCGGCACTGACAAAAGAATTATTCAGTAGAATAAACATATTTACAAAATATTTATGCAAATATTATTATTATCTATTATCATATAAAATAGGCTACGACTCTGGAGGATAAAATAAAGAGACAAGACGAGGAGTGGTGGAAGCCTACCTTTATTTTCCGAGGCCCATATGGCCAAGCAATAAACAGCCCTACCTAGAAAAAAAAGGAAAAAAATTGGAGTTCATGTGACCGTGACGCGCGCTGGCTGGCCTATGGCTACATGGATGTGGCACCAGCCAGGCGGAGCGGGTCCTGGCCCGCAGCAAATATTTACAAATAAATAAGACGTATATAATAAATAGCGAGGGATTAATTAAAGTATGATAAAAAGGATAAGATATAAACTCCGCCGCTATATATTCATATAATAAATTATATAGCAAATAAAATGGGCTACGACTCCAGAGGATAAAATAAAGAGACAAGACGAGACGAGGAGTGGTGGAAGCCTACCTTTATTTTCCGAGGCCCATATGGCCGAGCAATAAACAGCCAAACCTCAGCCGGCTATGCTGGCCCAGGCCCCAACCACTCCTCAGGCCGTTCCTCCAAAGCCGTTAGCCTTATGGCCAACCATAGGTCATTCAGAATCCTGGTTTGCAAAGGTGTTTTCAAATAAGAATAAACAGTCTCAGAGGCCCAGTCCCCCCTTACTTTAATTTCTTCAATAGAAGCATCAGACATAGACAAAAAGGTGCACCCCCCCTCTCCTCAAGGAGTGCGAGGTGAGGTATTGCTCACCCAGCCCAGCTTGATTAGCGAATAACTTCAGCATACCCTGATAAGCCTTATAAGTCACCGGCTTAGAATCCTGCCCTCCCACAGGAATCCTAAAGGTCAAATCCCCCGCTTCAGCAGGCAGTTCCCTGAAATGATGCAATGTCCAGTATACTGTGAACAATGCTCTGTTAGGACAATGTGCAACCAGCACCTCCAGTATCTGCTCTGCGAACTGAATAGTTTTTGAGCACCTGACCCTAATTAGCATCCCCCAGTCGAGAAAGGTAAAGTCCCCCCCTATGCAATGTCGAGTCCTACTCAGTCATCTGTGACTTTCTCAACAAGGCTCTAAAAGAGCAGAGCATCGCTGCCCTCCAAGCAACATGCCCCGTACTCGAAGTCAGTAGGGCAAAGACCGTCAACAGCATGGAAGGAAGCATAGGGGCGGCCTGCCGTGGCATGTCCCCCTTCTGGCGCCTGATGCCCTTAATTGTCGCTTGCACAACATAGTCATTGTATCTGATACCCTGAGTCACATTCTGGTGCAGAAAGAAACTTAGTCCCGATAAATATTTCACCACCGACCGGTATGTGAGCATTCTCGCGGGCCAGGTGGCGTACAGCGTCACACGCTCAGAAAAGAACTGGTCAAGAAACTCTAAATATTTCCATATTTGGACAGATCTTGTTGTGATTGAATTCTGGGTGTAGAAATGTCTTTCATATCCCTGATGCTCTGCCCTCAGTGCCTCCAATTCTGAAATGACAAAACAAGGGAGCATCAAAAAGATGAGCAGAGCACATCATCCTCCCCGCATCCACTGCCCTAATCCTAGCACTTCTTGCCTCTACATCTCACATACTCAGGGCATCACAAACGACATTAACAGTGGTGTTTATATATGTTGATAAGGAAGTGAAAATTTTCTTTACCGCTAGTCAGAACAGCCTCCGGAGCATCCCCATGATTTCTACCGGCCTAGACCTGCCGGAATTAAGGGCTGCCTGAACCACCGCGCTGTCTGTAATAAATATAATCTCGGAACCTCCTCAGCTTGATGCCCAGCAGATGGCTCACTCCATCACCGCCCTCATCTCCTTGACATTTATATGCTCAGTACTCACTGCCACGGGGACTGCTACATGGTGATGACCCATGCAAGGAGCCAACACCTCGTCATCCTCAGCCTTAAAAGACGCAATGAGCCAATCACTCCCATGTGTTGCACCCAGTCCCCAATTTGAAGAATCGCTGTAGACGGATATGACTACTGCAAATTTCCCTAGCATCCCAGCCTTCCCATTAAACATTGCGACGAAGGCTGCCCACCAGCTAATATCTTCTCTAAATCCGGCATTTAGCAGAGCCTTATAAAAAAGCTCCCGGAAAGTTCCTATCAGATCATAGATCCGTCTACTGAAAGTGCGGCTGCCCCCTATAACCTTGGCACAATGAGCTAAGTGTCCAGCCAGCCTCTCCAGATCCTTACGAGTTGCCTTCTTATGACCTAGGAAATGCAACAAAATGTTGCGTAACTTTTTTAATTTATCATCGGCGAGAGTCAGCTTGAGTCTCTCAGACTTCACATCAATACCTAAAAATCTTATTTTTCTGGCAGGGGAGAGCAATTTTTTTTAACTGATAAAAAAGCCCAAACAGCGCAATATAGCGAGAACGCGTTGCTGATAGACCCTTGCCTCTCTCTCGGTACGACCCAAGATGCATAAATCATCCAAATAGTTAATCACTCTGGCAACCCCTTCCCTACCTGCACAACGGACAATGAAATCTAATAGCCTCCCGTCCACCATATATGTTTCAGTCGTATCGCCCTCAAAAACCCAGCGAAGCCCCTGGCGTTTTCTGTGTTCGGGATAGATTTGGACCGCGCAATACGCATCCTTAATGTCAATGCTGGCTAAATAGTCCCCCCTCTCCAAACATTCCACTACATCGTCAAGGCCTTTATACTTAAATTTAGGAGCCACTCCAGTTGTGTAATTGTTCACGCTCAAGCCCTTAGGCATACTACAATCAATCACGCTCCTCCCCCCGCCGTCATCTTTTGGGACGACAAAAATCCCATGTACACAAGTTGGTGGGTTCTCCAGCCTCATGAGGAACCCGCTCTCCAATTCCAATGCTAGCCTGGTTTCTATTATGCCCCTCTCACATTTTGATTTCTTCCTAACTGGCTGACTAGCATAACTCAGATCACAGTTTGCATCAATCACATGGAAACCAAACACAATGCCCTGCAATAGAAACAATGCATCCATGTCAAGTTCACCCCTGCAAAATGCTTCGGTAAAAAAACGACATGGTTTTAACTGACAAGGCATAGCACATAGTTCATAGCCACACCCACAAGTGCCCGATAAGCAGTCACTGTCCAAACGAAAAGTCCTGTATGCACTGTCGTCATTCTCTCTCACGGAGACACACCAATGTTTGCTGTCGTCATAATACACCCGTAGAAGGTTCTCCCAGCCTTCCCATGCTATCGCCATGCGGACATCGGTCAGCTGTTTGTATAGTCTCATTTGCTCCATAATGGCTGCATGCTCCACCTGCGTGTCCCTCCGCTTGGGGACCTCCTCCAGTAGTCTCCAATGGATGTCATCCTCCAATAGCACATCCTTGTCTCGTGAACCATGGCTGCTACTCCCAGAGCCTTCCTCCATTGACGTGCACATACTCCCGTCGTCACCCGAATTTGTTAATATGTATGGCCGTGTCTCGGTCACAGCACAATCCCAGTCTATGCTGCTATTGGTGGACACACTGTTCAATATTGACTGATGGGATGCCCCATCCCATATTGGCCCGTCACTAGTTCTCCTCACATACGTTGATTGTTCATACATACTCTCCTTATCAATGACACCACATCTGGCCTCTTCCAACATTAATTGACGGGTCACCCCGTCCCATGTGGGCCTGTCAAGTAACTCTTGCCCTACCACGGGGAATTCACACCTACTACCACACCTACTGCCTGTGACACAACCTGCGTTCGGGCGCTCCTCCCGTTGTACTAGCCCAGTGTGTTCGGTGCTGCCGGCCACAGTTCAATCCTTACAACTCACCCTCTTATGACCTTTTCCTCCACACTTGGAACACTTGTGCTCATACCTGCACTCCTGCTCCTTGTGGCCGCAACCCTCGTCACTGTTCCAAGCATAGCATGCTGTGTTTGGTTTCGCACCTCTGTTGCCCCGCTTTTTGTCACCGAAAATTGTTGAGGCGGATTGTTTTTTCCTTATATTGTCTGGGCTGTAATGAAGCACACTCTTCCCAGTATGAGTACTGGAAGCCCCTCGAAGCCCCGCTTAGCAGCTAGTTTGCGTATGCACAAGTCATAATTTGTGTGTGCACTGTCTTGATATTCATTGTATCTGGCCCAGTGTGATAGGAAATACACATGCTCCCACATTGCCCTGTGGTCTTAGAGAGACATTTCAGGGATTTCCAGTACGCAAGCCGCTGTAGTGCAAACAATTTTGTGACAGTTTAACTTCTTTACATCCTTTTTCGACTGAACATGTCTCTTAAGTGCCCACTTACTTTGTATTTTCCGGTCAACACTGTCCACGGAAGAGCTGCTAGACGAATGCCATCGTCTTCTTCGGTCCCGTGACCTATTCCTAGAGCGTCCGTATGTTGAATACCCCGACTCTGCCGTACCGGCCAACACCGGTGGGATCAGGTCCGCCATCTTATAATGCGCACCGGTGTCCTTGTCGTCCGTGACACCTTGTGACTCTTTCTCGCCGCCAACAGCCGATCACGTTCCTCCCTTAATTCCACTAGTTCGTCCTCCAGTTTTAGTTCCTCTATCTCCCTTCTAGCTGCCTCCCACTGTTCCTCCAGTGACATTTTAGAGCAATACGGTTGCATGTCGGTCACCTCCTCTGCTGACTTTGACATTTTAGCAGTCGCACTATGTGTCGTTCTACCTGTCGCTCCTTGTGATTTTCTCTTTATAGTACAGCAATCCGGTTCCACTCCCTCATGGCTTGTTCTGCACAAACCACAGAAATCAATTGGCATGTTAATGAACACACCGTCAACACTCAGACAACACTTGTAGTCAATTAATAGACACAGTAAGCCCAGAAAGTAATATCTGTGCACAGCTAGTGGTTTCATAGACCAAATTATATAATATGCGCTTTTGATCGACCGGAAAATCAACAAACTCAGGTCTCGACTGCGCATGCGTGTGACGTGCTTAAGCCGCTTCAAATAAACCAATACCGTCCACACAAGCAAGATGGGCCGACTTAAGCTAGTTCGCTTCATATAAACAACCTCGCGACGTGGTCTAGTTGAAGCGAACTAGATGAGTCGACTCAGGCTTAAGTCGCCTCAGCGTAGCGTCCACACGACCAATGTGAGTCGAACTAGACAAGGCAAACTAGTTGAGGCGACTTAACGCCCGTGTGTGAACAGGGCTTTAATACGGGCGAAAATAGCTTTAGTATAGGACATGAACTAGAAACTGTGGTTCCAGGATCAAATGGCTACATATATAGGCACAGAGTTGGTGAAATGGGAGAGAATGCAAAAAGACAAGATGGCGACCACAGAACGCCGTCGATTTCACTTTTAAATCTTATTAAACCAGATGTTTTATTATATTTTTCAACTCAAAGGTAGCGGAGAAACATGAAGACATATACAAGGAATAAATGTTGCTTCTTAGATTGTGAAATTAGGCTCTAATAAAGACTCATTTCATTAGCCCGATTTTTTTACCGTTTTTATAAAAGGCTGGTCTTCACCCGTGTACTACGAGTACCGGGTGAATCCTTTATCTAGCCAAAACTATGACACCTCAGGTTTCAGCAGTAACAGGTTCTATTAAATTGCCTAAGTGCGTCCTTCTACATGGCAATAAACACTTATTAAGCATCGAACTTAGAAATGGTAGGATAAATTCTAGATAATTGTTGTGCTTTTGAAAATGTGATGTTGCATCAGACTATGCGGCTTTAAAGTCACACAGTTTGATGAAGTGTCAACATTTCACAACCAAAACACCTGTCTCAATTTGATCTGGCATATTGAATTTGAATACTGATGCACTTATTAAGCATCACTGGCTGCATATAATTAGAAGGGGATACTATGTCATTCAATAGAACCTGTTACTGCTCTGGTGTCAGAACTTTGGCATACATGCATATACATATAAATACATATGCATATACATACACATACACATATATACCTATATATGTGTATGTATATGTGTATGTATATGTATATATGTGTATGTATATATGTGTATGCATATATGTGTATGCCATATGTATATGTATATATATGTACATGTATATGTGTATGTGTATGTATATGTGTATGCCATATGTATACTTATATGTATATATATGTACAGTAAAACCTCTCTAAATCGACCGACCATAGGACCGAATTTAAGTGGTCTATTTAGGGAGGTGGTCGGTTTAGGGAGTTAGAATATTCTTACAATGGTATTGCTGGGACCCAAATAAAGCGATTGATATAGGGAGTGGTCGATCTGTGGAGGTGGTCAGTTAGAGAGGTTTTACTGTATATGTATATATATATATGTATATGTATATGTATATGTATATGTGTATGTGTGTATACGTTTATGTACATGCATATGTGTATGCGTATGTACATATGAATGTATGTGTGCATACATGCATCATGTATACCTGTGTATATCTCTTCATTTTAAGACATTAGCAATAGCCGTGGTGTGAGATCGAGGTGACGTCACAGGCTGAGGTCAGCGTGAGTCGGCATGAGTGCGTAGTCATAAGTCAGTGCCTGTCATGATATGATATGTTGCTAGGACGTAAAGCAACAACAAAAACCCATCATTTCAAGAGGGCCTATTTACCGTTATATATTGTGGCAAGCCAGTAGGTCAAAATAATAATTCAGTTGCACTACCAATCCCCGACATGCATAGAACTGATGTACTATTGGTAAACCTGCTACATATCGTCTTCCCACAGACACATATTCATAATTAAAAGTTCAGTATCACATTTGATTAAGTAACAAGCTGTGTTGAAAGGATGTGAAAATCGTGCAGATGGGTATAGTGGTAGACTAAATGTATATACAATGGCAAGTATCTAACATATGCCGTCCTGATATGACCTTAAGACGTGACACAACCATCTAACCTGAACCATGTGTGTTAATGACATGTATGTAGACTGCACGTGTGGGTCTCCAAGCACAGCACAGATTGTGTGTGGGTCACGCGTAAAACAGAGTAATCATGCTTCTGTTCTGGTTCAAAGTGTAAACTGGGGCCTATTTCAATAGGGAAACATGTATAGCTAAACAAGATCCAACCACTGCCACAGTAGGATCATTAAAGCAAATCTAAATCAGGTCATTGTGTACATTTACCTTGTCATATAAACCACTGCTTTTTCTTCTGCTGACCGTTATCTAATCAAAGACCCTATAATACTAAGACGGCTCACTCCCTATCTCTCTAATGGCAATGTAAATTTTGCAGTGCCACCTTGTGTTGGGTTTGATCAGCCGGCTGCTGGTTGGTGTTTCACATGAAAACACATACAATTATATTTGACATGAGATAGGTAAGATTGAATACACATCAATATGAAATTGCTATGAACAAATACCCATCATCATCAGCATCATCATCAGCATCGCCATCATCACACATCTTTCACATTCAAATATATATTTATACATATAATATAGCACCTGTTTAACCAAGAGAACAGCCAGCGCACCAAGTGGTGGGTTTGATCATTTTGATTACACAGTACAGGCTGAGTTAGCCGTGTTAGTATTATAGGGCCTTTGATCTAATTTATGTAAGGATAAATGTGTGAGGAGGAGGCGGAGTGGAGATGGGTGGGTGGATGTCTAAATGGGCTAATGGTTTTGAGCAAGCGTAAATTAATGCACGCCTGAAGGATCGTCTATGTTACGGCGTACGCATGTGGCAACCGGACCGCACCGCCGAATCGCCAAGATGTTATTTGTTGTTGTTTCATGTCCTAGCAACATCTAAGGTCACATCAGAATGTGTACCGACTTATGACAGTGCACACTCATGGCGAATTCATATTGCTGTACATTATAAGTTATATCTGACACAATTGCATTATACTGAATTATCCTGACACGGAGCCAACCAGTCCTTGTCCTATCCTATTAATGCCGAGTGCCAGGCTAGGTAGCGACAAGTATCAATTTTGTAAGTCCTCGGTTTGACTCGGCTGGGATTAGAAATCGCAACCTTCCGCACGGGAAGTCTGCGCTCTAACCGATTCGGCCATCGCATCCGGTGATTCGCAAATTGTTGTCATGTACCCATATGCTAGATAGGCACGCCCCCCCCCCCCCTCACAGAGTCACACACACTCACACACATACCGGTGTAGCCTCCTCTGTGCCTGCCCTGCCATGCGACCACTCCCTCCCAGGCCACCCGCACACCGCCAGGTTGTGGTGCCATTCTATATGAGTTTATGACAGGAATGCGGCAATGTTTTATTTCGTTTTCATTCATTTTTTCGCTTTCTTCTCACTCGCGACACTCCCCGTGCGCACATCCTGTATGACGGGCACTGCTTCACGCATGACAGCTCTCGTGTACATACCCTGTGTGACGGACACTGCTTCACGCGCGATACCTCTCGTGCACATACCCTGTGTGACGGACACTGCTTCACGCGCGATACCTCTCGTGCACATACCCTGTGTGACGGACACTGCTTCACGCGCGATACCTCTCGTGCACATACCCTGTGTGACGGACACTGCTTCACGCGCGATACCTCTCGTGCACATACCCTGTGTGACGGACACTGCTTCACGCGCGATACCTCTCGTGCACATACCCTGTGTGACGGACACTGCTTCACGCGCGATACCTCTCGTGCACATACCCTGTATGACGGGCACTGCTTCACGCGCGATACCTCTCGTGCACGTACCCTGTATGACGGGCACTGCTTCACGCGCGACACCTCTCAGGTACACACCCTGTATGACGGGCACTGCTTCATGCGCGACACTTCTCATGCACACACCCTGTATGACGGGCACTGCTTCACGCGTGACACCTCTCATGCACACACCCTGCATGACGGGCAGTGCTTCATGCGCGACACTCCCCGTGCGCACACCCTGTGTGACGGACACTGCTTCACGCATGACAGCTCTCGTGTACATACCCTGTGTGACGGACACTGCTTCACGCACAACACCTCTCGTGCACACACCCTGTGTGACGGGCACTGCTTCATGCGCGACACTTCTCATGCACACACCCTGCTTCACGTGCAATACCTCTCATGCACACACTCTGTATGACAGGCAGTGCTTTATGCGTGACACCTCTCGTAAACACACCCTGTATGATGGGCAATGCTTCACGCGCGATACCTCTCGTGTACACACCCTGCATGACGGGCACTGCTTCACGCGCGATACCTCTCGTGCACACACCCTGTATGATGGGCACTGCTTCACGCGCGACACCTCTCGTGTACACACCCTGTATGACGGGCACTGCTTCACGCATGACAGCTCTCATGCACACACCCTGTATGACGGGCACTGCTTCACGCGCGACACCTCTCGTGCACACACCCTGTATGACGGGCACTGCTTCACGCGCGATACCTCTTGTGCACACACCCTGTATGATGGGCACTGCTTCACGCGCGATACCTCTCGTGCAGACATCCTGTATGACGGGCACTGCTTCACGCATGACAGCTCTCGTGCACACACCCTGTATGACGGACACTGCTTCACATGCGACACCTCTCGTGCACACACCCTATATAACGGGCATTGCTTCAGTATAAGGCCGCACTGAGCACGGAACGGAATGGGATGGCACGGGAATTTTCAATCGTAGACAATAATTGGTCTTCCTCGTTCCACTGCTCCTTGTGCCATTCTAGGAATGCTGAATGTCAGACTAGGTAGTGAAAAATATAATTTTATAAGTTATTGGCTTCACGCAGCGGGCGAAGTAGAAGTATTCAGAGAGTAGGGGTGAACTGGAACGGTAGTAAAAACTAAATCCACAATGCAACAACGATGCCAAGCTCAAATTTAGCACAGCAGACATTATGTATGTGTGTGTCTCTCTGTCTCTGTCTGTCTCTCTGTCTCTGTTTCTCTGTCTCTCTCCGCCCCCCCCCCCTCTCTCTCTCTCTCTCTCTATATATATATATATATATATGTATATATATAGATATATATATATACAGTAAACCTCTCTATATTGACCCCTCCACAGATCGACCACTCACCTATATCGATCGTTTTATTTGGGCCCCAAAAATACCATTGTCAGGATATTCTAGCTTTCTAAACCGACCACCTCCCTAAATGGACCACTTAATGTCTGTCTCATGGTCGGTTGATTTAGAGAAATTTTACTATATATATACCAGACGGGATGGCTGAATGAGTTCGAACATCCATCTCCCGTGCTGGTAGATCGTGGTGTCGTGGTTCGAACCCTGGTCGAGTCAAACCAATGACTTAAAAATTGATACTTGTCGCTTCCTAGCCAGGCGCTCGCCATTATTAGGACTGGTGTGCTCAGTGTCAGGATAATATGACTGAGTGGGATACCAGGTCATGCTGCTGGCGGCCTGGTTTCCCAGTGGGACAGCACTATAAAGTCGCCCTGAGTGCGCACTGTCACAAGTAGGTACCCATCCCGATATGACCTCAGATGTTGCTAGGATGTAAAAGAACAACAAACAAACTATATATATATTATACATATATGTATATATATATACATATATGTGATGTATAAGCATTATGCGAGTATAAACGCACGTAAAGGATTATATGTTTATTTCCTACCCTAAATATGGATGGGGTGGCTTACTTGTTGTATGCCCCCCCCCCCCCCCCCTGACCACGTGACCGGTGGCTCCATCCCCGGCGCACCTCTATCCTGGACGCGACACTGTCACTTGCGCCCGAGAGTTTGACCGAGCCGCACCTCCACCTCCACCTCCACCCCTACCGCCGCCGCCTGCGCCGCCGCCTGCGCCGCCGCCTGTGCCGCCGCCTGTGCCGCAGATGTCTGACCCCTACTGTGCTCTCTGTGGCTCCCCTCACAAGGAAGGAGACCTGGAAACCTGCACCCGCGTCCAGATAAAGACAGAGGCAACGGAAGGCCAGAATGCATGCCTGTCGCGGAGTGCATCAGCGGACAGGATGGCTAAAACCAAGCAGGAGGCAGGACTGACATCCGAGATGCAGTCCCTGTCGATTGAAGAGCGGTTGGAGGAGTCGAGAGCGGAGGTGCATGAAATGAGGATGGTGGAGGAACTGGCGGGTCTGGAGGACCAGCGCGAGGAGCTGAGGAAACTGAGGTCGAAGCGGATGGGCCGGAGGGCACACGAGGCAGAAACGGGAAGATCAGCGGAGATGGAGGGCGGACGACGGTCCAGCCTACCCAGGACGGATCGGGAGGAGAAGGGAACCAAGGCGCAGCAGGACACGGGCGGGGAGGAAACCTCCACATACGGGACGAGGTCGCGCCACCGATCGCGGGGGAGGAGGTGTCGTCGCCACAGCCATTCCAGCTCCAGAAGTCGTTCCAGCAGTAGCACCAGGAGGCAAAGAAGTAAGTGGTCCCTTCGGAAATTCACTATTGCGAGCAAAGACGTTAAAAAACTTAACCCCCTTGAACTAATTACTGCCTCTTCCCTCTGGTGCATGAACAAAGACACCTTTTCCAAGAAAGACTACCGCGCTTTCTTGGAGCATACCCATTTCCTTGCCGTGCGCGCTATGGCGGACGAATTTAAGGACACCGCACATGTGTCGTACGACACGGCTATAAGGAAGAAGGCGGAGGAGCATGGCTTCGCCGCCTTCACTGAGGCTTTTCAAGGAGCAAGCGTGATACACTACGGCTCGGATCAGTTGAAGAGTAAGAAGGGACCCGCCTCGGGTGCTAGACGTAGTACTAATGTGAGTGGGAACAAGCGCGCTTGCTACCACTGGAACAAGGAAGGGGGATGTGCCCGCTCTAATGAGAACTGTGGTTATACACATAGCTGTAGCAAGTGCGGCAGTCGATCCCACAAAGGCTACAAATGTACCCGAGACTGACGGGTCGGATCTCCCCGCCGTCCGAGTGCCAAGAGCACAGGGGAGGGGTCTGACAACAAGACTGGCAGTGCCGACGTAAATGCCCAGTTGATAAATAATGTGGGTGGTGCGATAAACAGCGCCCGAGATGACCATGTATCCATTGCCGATATAAACGTTCAGTTGATAAGTAACGACGTGGGTGGTGCGATAACCATCGCCCGGAATGACCATGTTTCCATTGCAGAAGGTGCTGAGCGAAGCAACGAAGACGGAAAACGCTATAATATAATCAGTACGAAGAACTCTGTTGTTGAACCTGTCTCGGTTGATATTAAACATGTTGGTGATGGGGGGAAAACCCTGGGCGCCACAACATATATAGCTTGCCTCGGGGGTGGTACTGATGATGCTGCATTCGCCCCAATAGTTGATCCTCTATTTACTAATAAAGTGGGTTCGGGCGAGGCCAGTGGAGCCCACCATGCCGCCATTGTCGATACATGTTTCAGGGGCGGCACGGATGGTAGTGAAAGCACGACCGATATAAATGTGATGAACACCACAGGTAAAATTAACACGGGCTACACCATGCGTGAAAGGAACTATGCGGGTGACTGTATCTTGAGGGATGCCTACAGTATAAATGGTAATGTTGTTACGCATGAGAATAACCGTGATGGTGGTGGTATTGGTAAAACACCAGCAGTATGAATACTATAAGCAATGCAAGTACATCTATAATGGGTTACATTGATGGTGTTGCAGATGAAAATAACTATGGTTGGTGCGACGACACCCTCTGTGGTAGCATAGCGAGTGACACAGGTACAGTTGATATTAATATAGCCGCCGCCCAAATAGGCACTATAAATGACACAGGTAAAGGTGGGGCCGATTGCACGATAAATGTTGCACATGAAAAGGTCGATAAGATTTGGGGGGGGGGGGGGTAGAGTAGCCCCCTATGTAAGCAATATAAATGACACATGTAAAATTAAGGGTGACTGCGCGATAAATGGGGCAGTTGGGGCGGGCCCTCAGATACATACTAATTTAGCGATAATTAAGAATACCGTGCATGTAAGCAGTATAACCCGGAGTAGGGTGGGGACGCTATCACAGATGAAAAGAGCAGGAAAATAACCTGTGACGGTAGTTGTTGTGACTACCCCAGCAGGGGAGGCGGGGACGCCTACGCTAATCCTTGCACACACAGCGGGGAGACAGCAGCCACTCAGATGTCCTAGTGAGCGAAGGCGGAAACACCACAAGAAGCTCTGGGGAGGCCCCCTTGGCCGCCAGTGGGGGTGGTAACGTTAATCACTGCGCACACATGAGCGGGAATGTCTATGCTGAGATCAGGATGGGTAATGATAGAAATCACAGCGGCAGAATAATCCATGCACCCGACGCCAGTGACAATAGCAGGGACAGCGACCGCTCCCTTTCTGACCGGATTACCGGCTGGGAATCTGAAAAGGGGGTGGGCGACTGGCTGTCTGTGATCTATGATGAGGGTAAGCTGCAGGTGACAGTCTGGGAGAGCCCCGAATCCTCCCGACACTTCACTGTACATACTAATTGTGCACAAGGCACCTGCCCATGTGTATTTAATATAGCGGGCTGTACTGCCCAACTTCGCCCATGCAGGGTTTTTAGTGAGCTTTTCCTCAGGTGGTGGTTGACTGGAGAGGTGACGGTACCTCTCGTACTCCGGGTGCGCGGCCCCGGGGAGGGACGCCTGAGGCGGTGGCGGGGGCCGGGCTGTAGTGGCGGTAGGTGCCCGAGGCGTCGGGGCGGCCTGGCGCCTCGGGGGAGATGAGGGGATCCCCGGGCGGGTCCCCCCGGTCTCCAGGGAGTCGATCCGGGCGTGGAGGTCGGCCGTCGCCTGGCGCGCCTCAGCGGCGGAGTGCTGTTGGTCGAGCTGGATACGCTGGAGCGCCTCCAGCAGTGTCGACATCTCGGGGCCCGAGGTGCGGCCCGAGGGCGCCGCGGGGGACGCCGGGGCGTAAGCCGGGGACTCGCCCGGGCCGGGTGCTGGAGAGGGCCCGGGGGTGCGGGGGGCCGCCCGGCATCCCTTCCGGCCACGTCCTTTTCCCTGAGGCATACTGAGGCTGAGCTGGAGCAGAGATCCGAGGTGGAGGAGCCAAGACTTGAAAATGGGTAGAGCTGGGAGACGGCAGGAGGGCGAGTGCCTGAGGGAGGCCGGGGGGCGGCCTTATAAGGGGAGAAGGGAGGGGCGACAGCAGGTGAGTGTGAAAGCTGCCGGCCCGGGGGAGGGCGAGAGGTGGCGAGCAGCGGCGTCGGGTGAGGCGTGAGCGCCGCGCGACGCGGAGGGGGGGGGGGGGGCGGCGCGCTGCGCCGTCTGCCGAGGTGAGAAAGCAGCGCGACAGCGCGGGGCGGGGGGAGGGTCTCTTCCTCTCCTCGCATCAAACGTAATGCTTCGCATTACGACCAACCGGGATGGTTTTCGGCTTTAATGTTATAAACCCTGACTGCACCTTAGCCTATAACCCAAGCTGCAGGCGCACCCACGACCCTGATGAGAGAAGTGCAATCACAAATAAACTTAATGCGGAGATAGACAGGGGATGCGTCTCTGTAGTTGATGAGCCCCCGACTTGCATTCACCACATGTTCTGTGTTCCAAAGAATGATGGAAGCAACAGGACTATTGTAGACTGCCGCTTCCGTTAACACTTGTACTGACCAGGTGTGCGTGAAGTTCTCCTATAAGAGTGTCGACACTGTCGTAGACGTAATGGAGAGGGGCGACTATATGGCCACGGTAGATATTAAGGATGCTTACCGGGTGATCCACCCCCAGGACCGAGAGAGGCAGGGACTGCACTGGCTATTTGAAGCAGGCGGGGGCTGCATCTATATGAAAGATAACAGACTATGCATGGGGCTCTCCTCTAGCCCATATGTTTTTAGCAAAATCTCTGACTTTGTTGTAAGATGTGCAGTGTGGGAGGGGGTGACCAGGGTCATCAATTACCTCGATGACTTCTGCATAGTGAGTGGAACGATGACGGAAGGCTGCAGAGAGCAGGAGGTGGTCATAGCTATTCTCAGAAGACTGGGGTTTTTCATAAGCTTTGGGAAGGTTGCTTTGCCTAGCACCGCAGTCCGTTTCCTTGGGATCATTATTGACTCAGTCGAGTTAGAAATGCGGCTCCCAGAAGACAAGCTCATGAGGTTAAATAAGGTCCTGAGTGAGGTAAGAGGCCGCCGCAAGGTGACCCGAAAAGAGTTGGAGAGTGTCGGGGGGCCGCTGGCTCATTGCAGCAAGGTAGTTAAGGGGGCCAGGACTTTCTGCCGGCGCATATATGACACGATTAACAGCGTCAGGGAACCCCACTTCAAGGTCAGACTCTCCTGCGGTTTTAGGGAGGACATTGAATGGTGGTTTGACTTTGCCGCCAGTTTCAACGGGAAGGCGAAAGTCCTGGGTTCTTTCGCCGAACACCTGGCCACATACAGCGATGCCTCTAATTATGGTTTCGGGGCTCTCCATGGTAGCGACTGGATTGCAGGCGCCTTCGGCGACACAGACAACTTATGCTTAAAACGCATCCTCGGCCACCACCACACCCCGCCGGACGAGCACAGCTCGTCGGCGCACATTAACGTGAGAGAGATGTGGGCGGCCTATTCCGTGGCACTAAGGTGGGGTAGTCTATGGCAGGACTGCGCAGTTGTCATGGTCACAGACAGCACCACAGTCATGGCCGCGCTTAACTCAGGCCGGTCTAAAAGTCCAGAGGTCATGTACTACCTCAGACGGCTATTCTGGATCGCGTCAGAGAAAAACTTTGAGTTTTCCTCAGTATTCATCGGGAGCAACGATAATGTAATCTGCGACGCTCTAAGCAGGCTGGACGACCCAGCCAGCCCCGGCTGAATTTCCCAAGCCGACCAGGCCTGACCACGTGACCCGTGGCTCCACCCCCGGCGCACCTCTATCCTGGATGCTACACTGTCACTTGCGCCCGAGATTTTTCTTTTAGGCTAGGGCATCATATTCCCTATGCCAGAGAATATATTATCTCAACCACTACCTTTGTCTTGTCTCCTCATTTTGTACTGTAGTAAGCATTTATATACATATATATACATATATATATATATATATATATATACATATATATATAGACACACACAAGCTCCATACATTTGCTAAAGGCCTTGTCACATTACGGCGTATGGCGGGAGCGTATTGAAAACCTACGTAAAAGCTGCGCGTGCCGGCCTATCATGACCTTTGGTGACCTCTCGGGTGGTTTTGAGCATATGTGGAACCTATGAGGAGCATACGAGGAGCGTATGAGGAGCGTATGAGAGCGTACTGTGACATTTATTGACGGTTTTGATTGGCATATGGAACCTATGCGTAGCGTATGCGTAGCGTATGCGTAGCGTATGCGTAGCGTATGCGTAGCGTATGCGTAGCGTATGCGTAGCGTATGCGTAGCGTATGCGTAGCGTATGCGTAGCGTATGCGTAGCGTATGCATAGCGTATGAGCGTATGAGTGGCGTATGAGTCAAGATCGATGTCGAGACCTATGGCATATGCTTGGAATATGCTGTGCATACGCTAGGAGTATGCTCCCATACGTAACTCGTAGGTTATGCGTACGCTACATACGCTAGAGATACGCCGGTGACGCAAGTTGAGTGTATGCGTAACCTAGGCCGGTGCACCCCTAGCGTACGAGGAGCGTACACCGGCATATGAGGAGTGTACAGCGGCGTATGAGTAGCGTATGAACCATACACTCCCATAGGTCGAGATTTTTTTAGCATGCACAAACAAAATTGGACGGACGGACGGGAGAAAGCGTATGGTGGCGTACAACGGCATACGCCGGCATAGGCCGGCACATGACGGCTTATGCGTAGCGTATGCATAGCGTATGCATAGCATATGGCGGTGTATGGCGGCGTATGCCAACGTATATGACGTAACACGCCTACGCCGCCGTACGCTCCCGCAAAAAACCCTAATGTGACAGCCCCTTAAGGCGATGTGCGACAACTCGTGTATGGAAAATAAAGCCCTTGCCCCTGTATCAATTGTGCCGACAACAGACAAAAGAAATATGCATATCTGGTCACATTCGCAGACAGGGAGAAACCTGTACGCGAGGCATTCTTGACGTGTCTGGGCGCCGACAGGTCATACCCAGTTGACACGAGACGGGGCAGATTTGCTACATGGCGACGGTTTGAACGTAGCCTATCCACCGACACTTGAATAAACATAACTCTTCCATGCGTCATTCTAAAAGACTGGGAGCCATTCTAAAAGACTGCTGGTATATATATATATATATATATATATATATATATATATATATATATGTATATATATATATATATATATTATATCTACCGTAAAACCTCTCTAAATAGACCGACCATGGGACCGACTTTAAGTGGTCCATTTAGGGAGGTGGTCGGTTTAGAGAGTTAGAATATCCTTACAATGGTATTATTGGGACCCAAATAAAGTGATCGATATAGGGGAGTGGTCGATCTGTGGAGGGTCGGCATAGAGAGGTTTTACCGTTTGTACATACACATACATATATACATATATATATATATATATATATATATATATATATATATATATATATATATACATGTATATATATATACACACAGTTGTTGTTTTACGTCCTACCAACATCAGGAGGGGTACCGACTTGTGACAGTACGCACTCATGGCGACTTTATAGTACTGCCCCACTGGAAGATCAAGCCACCAGCACCATGACCCGACATTCCACATCGCCACATTATCCTGATACTGTACTAACCAGTCCTTGTCCTATCCTAGTAATGTTGAGCGTCGGGCTAGGTATCGCGACACGTTTCGATTTTATATGTCATTGGGTTGACTCGATCGGGGTTCGAACTCCTGACCTTCCGAACGGGAAGCCTGCGCAACAACTATAGGACATGAATGAGTAACTCTTGACATATCTAGCTCTAAACCTAGATTTATCAGACGGGGTGGCCAGACGGGGTGGCGCCTGCTTCCCGTGTTGGTAGGATGTGAATGTGAAAATCAATGACTTAAAATTTGATAATGTCGCTACCTAGCCTGGCATTCAGCATTACTAGGATAGGGCAAGAAACAATGGAATGAGGAAGACCAATTGTCCATGATTGAAATTCCCCATGCTTAAAGCCTCAGTCACACCTACCCGGATGAGCGCCGGACTGCTCCGGACGACCCGCGGACGACCCCTGGACGACCCGGTGTAGCCACGGACTAGTCCCGGACGAGCCGGGAGTGATCCAGGAGTGGTCCGGGAGTGGTCCGGGCCGATCCGTAGCTGATCCGGGGTGATCCAGGGTGATCTGGGTCTTATCCGAGCAGTCCGGGAGTGGTCCGTGGCTACGCCAGGGGTAGTCCGGGATAGTCTGGGGGTGGTCCGAGTTAAACCGTGGCTCATCCGGGGCAAAACGGCCCCGGACCACCCCTGAACAGCCCGGACTGGCCCCGGTCCACCCCCGGACCACCCGGACCACCCCCGGATCATGCCGGATTGAGCCCGGATCGCAAAATCCCCCGGACCACCCCGGATGTTTTAAACATTTTAAAACATCCGGGGCGGAGCCCGGACGGGGCCAGACGAGCCATGGATCAGGCCATATCAGGGTGGGTCGCCACGGACGAGCCACGGATGAACCACGGATCACCCCGGATCGCCACGGACCACCCCGGATGACGGTCGAGGGCTCGTCCGGCCCCTGATCCGGGTATGTGTGACTGGAGCTTAATCAACTAATGTACCTAATAAAATATAATAATACAAATTTAAAACATCGAATTTCACAATTAGCTAGACCTAAATGCAAAAAAAAATATCAATTTTGTCAAAATGAACCTTCTTCAGAGGCTTGCATGCCATGACTGATGGATGTTATTCATTTTCTGTCCTTGCTAAGAACCTTAAGGTTGCATAGTCCGATGGTTTTGCGTTTTGGTAATTTTTCTGAGGTTAAATTGATCGTTATAATCTACCTTATTTCAGGTTAAAGTAACTTTGATTTTAAATGGATAAGTTTTGAGATATTTGAAATTCAAACATGCAAACTTAGTTTTGGCAAGCATGCCAAAACTCTACACCATAGGCTTCAACAGTAACAGGTTCTATCAAATTGTCTCAGTGTTCCCTTCTATGTGGCAATACATGCTTAATATGTGCATCAATATCTCAGTTAGATAGAGCGGCAGTCAAGTAATGAAAGCAGTCTTTGTAGCATCGCGACCGACAGCATGATGATGATCTAAGTTAGATATGTAGAGTCACATCTATATCATTATTTTGGTTTTGAAAATTTGATGCTTCATCGGACTATGCAGCTTTAATAAATATCGAAAACCTGAATACAATAAGATAAATTGATCATCAAAGTAAATAATATTCCAGATGTAGGTCTAAATGCAAATGTCAAGCATGTTTAGAGGAACATGCTTTATAGTATTGCAATATGCATATACTCGGTCTTTCTAAAAAAAAAAGTGTCGTTATATTTGGTAGCTCTATTCTATTTTCTCGTATTTATGTCCTGTCTTTGATAGTTGTGTGTGTAATCCAGAGCATTAGTTATGAAGTCCTACTCAGAAGTACAAGGTCTCGGCACTGCCGTCAATGTCGTTGGTTGCGGAAATAATTTATTCGTCTAGACCTCCTCGCAACGGTTACAAGTGCGTGTAATTGTGGACCGGTGCTGCCACCTGGTGATTTGAACATAAACTACAGAAAAGGGGAAAACTGTTCAAGTATGCACTGTGTTTGTTTGTTGTTGTTTTACCTCCTAATAATGTGTTCTTCTAGGCAACGACATGACTTTAAAATTTATACTTGTCGCTTCCTAGCCAGTCGCTCGGCATTATTAGGATAGAGCATGGACTGGTCTGCTCAGAGTCAGGATAATGTGACTGAGTGGGATATCAGGTCATGGTGCTGGCAGCCTGGTCTCCCAGTGGGCAGTACTATAAAGTCATCATGAGTGTGCACTGTCCTGATATGACATTAGATGTTGCTAGGACGTAGAACAATAAACAAACAAATCTAGCCAACGTCATGGAGGACAGTCATTAGGGCTGGTGGGCAGTAATAGGCCACAGAGACCATCAGACCATTGATTGATTATTGATGGTGGTTTAAAGTTGCATAGACCGATGGTTTAGAGTTTCTATCGTTTTCTGAGATAAATATATTAGGTCGATTGTTATAATCTACCTTAGATTAGTTTGAAGTAGGCCCTAACCTTGATCTAAAATGAATAACTCTGGAAATGTTATTTTGAAGTGTAAATATGCTAAATTAATTTTGGCAAGGATGCCAACACTCTGACACGGCTTCAGTAGTAACAGGTTCGATTAAATTAACTTAGTATGTATGTCCTTAGATATATCATAACATACTTGTGCTCTGGTATCTAAGCTGAATATGTAAGTACAAACCTATTTTTGCTTCTGAATATGTGATGTTTTTATTGGACTGTGCAACTTTAACAATATGTCGGCAGCAAGAGACATCCTGCTCTCTGATGCAATTTTGAAGTGGTTAAATTTGTGTCAATTGAGAAGGAAACATAACTCACAAAACATAGCTAAAATTACAGGAGGTAATACGTCCCCATGCAGTTGTTCTTAGGAAAATCTAAAGTCTGTGCTTTACGTTGATAAAGACACCAAATGCACACCTCAGATCATGGTGTGGGCCCTCACTAACTCCTATGATAGGTTATTTCAAGTTTTATGCAAATTATCACAAGTTACATTTGATCATAATAATTGTGAACATGTAAACTTGTTTTGGTCATGTTACAGTAGCCATCCAAAATAGTCAATATTTAATCAATTGTTTCTCATGGGGTAAACTATTAACAACAAAAATACTAATTTCTAAACAAATCCTTTTTTTGTATCAATTTCTTTTTATAGTGGTGATTTAACAAAACACACCCATATATCACGATGGCCTACATGCGCATAAATTGTTAAAACATTACATTATAATCTGGTTTTCATATTCAGTATATATCGTCTGAGCAACGCCTCAGACAAACTAACCAGGAAAGATGGCCGACGCGGTTTAGATTCTCCGTCGGTTTACATTCTACACAAGGGTTCTGCGCATGCGTCAAAATCGAACGGCATTTCCGCCAGATTGGGCGTATTCGATTATTCAACTCGGGTGACCCAACCGACTATTTGGTGCATTCGCACATCCTACAGACTCGGGTTGAATAATCGAATACGCTTCTCCATGCTCAGGGTGGGAAAAATGGCTTAAATTAATCCAAAACGGCATGTGTTTTTGTCAACTCCACCCACGGTGTTCTATTTGAATTTCTAGCAACTCGGGTGACCGAACCCCGAGCGGGGAATGTAAAACGACAGAGAATCTAAACTGCGACACCGGTAGGGACCGCCGAGCGGGTCTGCAGAATAGACTACATCACGGTTCCAGCGGCGCAGTGCATTGTGGGATGCATCAGAGCAAAACAACCCCCCCCAAAAGCACATGGCACATGCTAATACGCTGGGTGCAGCTATGAAATGTGCTAGTTTCAGCTCATCTCAGCTCTTGTTTGAAACTTAAGCCGTGTTCACACCTGGGCTTTAAGTCGCCTCATTTAGTGCGCCTCATCTAAGTCGGCTCACATTGGCAGTGTGAACCCGACGTTGAGGCGGATTAGGGCTGAGTCGCCTCATCTAGTTCGCCTCAAGTAGTCCGCATCGCGAGGTGGATTAAAAGAAGCGAACTAACTTGAGTCGGCCTATCTTGCGTGTGTAGACGCAAGCGGATTAGATGAAGCGGCTTACTGACGTCACACGCATGCGCACACAAGCGGAGGGGTTGTTGTCTTCCGGTCACTCGCTAGTAACGTAAGTCAAATCGCCCGTACACAAATAACGCCAAAAAACGCCAACATGTCTACTGCCAGCAACTCCAACGAAACTTCCCGGCGTGATAACTGGGACGACGAAGAAGTGCGAGTCTTGATCAGCCTGTGGGCCGATGCCAAAGTGCAGTCCGAGCTAGAAGGCTCCGGACGAAACATCAATGTCTACCGGCGACTGTCAGGGAGGCTCAGCCGGGTATGTGGAGACGCGAGGTGTGAGCGCAGCGCTGTGGCCTGCCGAACCAAGATTAAAAGCCTGACACAGGCGTACAAAAAATGTCGTGACAACAACAAGTAAGTGCGTTTCTTGTGCTATGGCAAATTGCTGGTGAGAATTCGTCTATTTACGACGGCACAGAGTTGGTCCGAGTCGGTCCGAGTCGGTACGAGTTGGTTAACTGGGTCAGCATGAAAAAATAATGGCGGCCATAGAACGGCGTGGGATTTCACTTTCACTTAAAAATGGTATTAAACTAGATAATATATTACTGTTTTGAACTGAAAGGTAGATTGTGAAATTAGGCTCTCGTATCAATAACCTGTGTACCCGGGGAATCGTTTATCTAGGCTGCATCTTGTTTACGTAAAAATGGCGGCCATAGAACGGGGTCAACATTTCTTGTATGTAACTTTCTTATATGTAACTGTTCACTTTAGGGCGATTTTTATATTTATTTAGGACGATTTAAAACAACTCACATGCAACCAACAGAGAGGAATAACAAAATCCTATTTTTTACACAAGCGATTTCCATCTGATCGATGTCTTTATTCATGTCCGAATCTTTTTCCAGCCGAAGTGGGCGCGCACTACACACCTTCCGATACTTCGAGGAGCTCGACGGTATTTTGGGGACACGACCGACCGCCGAACCCCTGAACTACGTGGACACTGACGCAATGTCAGTTGAGCATGGTAAAGGCCAAACATTAACTACATTCCACAATACGCTCGATCATCATAAACTTTTTTGCAGCAATAGCTCTATCTATATCGACGATACCATTTCCAGTTTATTTCATTGTTTGACACTGCGCTAAATTTCAAAGCAATGTAAACTTTTGTGCCATGGACAGTTTAAGCACACAATACTAAGCACACAATAATAAACATATTTTCTACAGCATATATGATTTTCCCGCTAAGCATGCAATGTATGAGTGACTGACAGTAACATTTAGTCTTGTTGTCTTGTTGTCTCAACTGACAACTCTCATACTCCTATGTGCCTTTAATTACTCTATCATTTACATTTTTAATTTCCAGACGACCTGGTAGAGGACAACCCACTAGAGCTGGTAGAGGCCGCAGAGGTGGAGGTGGAGGTGGAGGTGGAGGTGGAGGTGGAGAGTGAAGCCTCCTCACGTCCAGACACTCCCGTTCAACAACCTCCCGTGCAACAAACTCCACCAGGCAGGCAGCCGAAGCAAGCCAACCAGCAAGGTAAGCCTTTTTCTAGTCATTTGCATTTGCATATCTAACGAGATCAAAGAAATTGGCTAGGAAACGACAACTCTCAGTGTTTACGTCGGCCGTACCATTGGTTTCAATATTGAGAAAAAAACCTACTACTTCCAGTTAGCTTTGAAATATGTAGTATGTAGTATGCACACATAATTAAATTGCCCCAATGAAAATACAGTATGGGACAACGGTCCTCCACGTCCAACTGTATACCAACTTATAGGCTAAAGAGTCGGCTTAACTAATCAACCGCACAAACCGTTAGTAGTTGCATCGATATAACGCTGATACACTGACATCCCGATATAACGCTGATACACTGACATCCCGAACCGTTGTACCTGAACCTGAACTAGTTGAGTCGACTCAGCATTCCTATAGTAACAACTGTCTTTCTATTGCAGTGATACGCAAAAGGAAAGCTTTGTGCAAGAGCGAGCGGTTCATGGACAGCTTGATCACCCAGTTCGTCTCCGCGCAGAAGGAATCCGCCGCGCTCTTCCATGAAAGCGAAGAAAAGCGGCTTAAAGTGCAAGTGGAACTGGAGGGCAGGCGCCAGGAGCATGAGGAGAGGATGCTGCAGATGATGCTGAATCATCATCCTCCTCAACCTCAACCTCAGCAATATCAAACTGCCACAACCGATGGTTTAACACGCATAACGCTCCTGACCCCCCAAAACCCAGCCGGTGGGCCATCTACCAGCACCCCAAACAACAGTTTTTACGAGTATCATTAGATCACTTATTTTCAGACTTTTAGGTACACATACTGAAACAGTAAATTTCTAAAATAACAATTTAATAGCTAACTTTCTACACTTTTGCTTTGAATGTACCTTGCCTCGTACCTACTTGTACTGAATAAAAACGACTTGTACTTTCCTATCATTGCTTTTTGGTCCGGTTATCTAAGCACTAAAGTAATCCGTGAAGGCCTGTCGTATACCCGCACCATTACCCTCACCTTCGCCACCATGCGCTACATTTTGCGGTTGTTCATTCGGGTCCGAGTCCCAGTCCCCGTTGAATGCCTCCTTGTGTATCTCACATATGTTGTTCAATGTGAAGCAGGCCAGAATCACAGTTGTCACATCTTCAGTCCGAATGTCTGTACGTCGCTGGAGAATCCTCCAGCGCGCTTTACAACGGCCGAAAGTATTTTCTATCGTCATTCTGGCCCGCGACAACCTGTAATTGAAGTTAGTCTCCTCCCTGCTCAGTGCGCCCGTGTCAGCAAACGGTTTCATCAGCCAGGGACGAAGAGGGTATGCCGGGTCCCCTAGAAGGACGACAGGGACATTATTGTTGCCTATGTTTAATGGCCTATCGGGGAAGAGGACACCCGCTTCACCTTTGGCAAAGATGGAAGAGTTTGCCAACACTCGCGCATCATGCACCCTACCTGGCCAACCGGCTGCAATGTTCAGAACCTGGTATTCATGATCGCACACAACCTGAGCCACAATAGAGTAATACCCCTTTCGATTATGGTAGTCGGTGTGGTGACACTGCGGTGCAATAATGGGGATATGCGTGCCATCAATAACCCCTCCACAGTTGGGGAACCCAAATTTAGTTTCGTATCCCTCAATGATCTCACTCAGTCGAGCAGCATTTGGCATTTTTATGTACTTTGGGAGCAGAACCTGGACGATGACAGCGCAGGTTTCCTGGAAGATTTCGCAGCATGTCGACCTAGCGATACCGAATAGATGCCCCACGCCTCGATACCCCGATCCTGTAGCCAGCAACCACAGAGTCACTGCCACACAAACTTCAACGGCAATGCATCTGAAATGAGTCCCGAAATCCACATAACCATTAAGAATCAATACGCTGAGTCATGATAACACAGTTAGCCGTATAATCAAGCTCACTTTAGTTTGCAACAATTTTAAGGTTCAAGGGAGACTTTCAGAGATATAGGAATTCAAAGACCGCAACCAGTAGGACAACCGACAATTGAGCATTACCTTCTCATACGTGTGTCGACACGCCCTATATGCACTCGGAGTTGATCGACCAGATGGAGGAATGTCTCCCTGCGCATTCGGAAGTTGGCAACCCATTCGTTCTCCCCGAATGTCACATTGACAATGTGAGACCACCAATGGCTGGACCTGGAAAAAGTGTGACTGGTGAGAAGATGTAGGTAACCAGTGCCCCTCATGGAGGTCAAAAACAATCCTATTCAGGCTTATCCATGATAGGCAGTATACATAGTGAACAACAACAACTTAGCACTGGTTATTTTTCGGGAAGAAAGGTGATACGGAAACGGGCCAGTCGGTCTCCGCATCTAGCTGTCATATAGCTGAACGTTATTAAGCACTGAAAGCAGGTACATTTTGGGCGCAAAAGGTGAAACGTAAACATTGCTGAGAAGGGAACATAAGCTGTGTTTACATGGGCGAGTGGATGTGTAAACACAGCTATACAAGACAAAGATCTGAACGTTTCCAAGCATATTGGTATAAGCGTGAGTACCTACCTTTCCCTTGTCCATAGAAAGCGCTCAGGGCCAGCATGCAGGTGCAGGATAGTAAGGAGTTGGAGCACAAAGCCTCTGCGCTCATTCTCTTGGAGTTGGAGAAAACGTTGCGTCCTTCTGCGGGATCCATCCACAATCCGTTCTACATTCGCATTCGCTCGTAAACGGGCTAATCGGAGTGAGATGGACGTACGGCGAGATCCAAAAAAACCCGGTGGACAAGTAGTCAGCCATATTGTTTTGGTGGCAACGCTCATGCGCACAAATCGACTTCCGGCTTAAGCCGGCCTAAGTGATGCGTGTGTGGACGCGACACACTTTCAAAAGTCGGTGTGTGTGAATGCACCACTAGTTCGCCTCATCTAGTTCGCCTCATCTAGTTCGGCCTAAAGTTGTGGGTGTGAACACGGCTTTAGAATACCAACTAAAAAAAAAAAAAAAAAAAAATTAAGATATTAATCTTTTATTATCCAGCATTGCATTTACATCAATATAATCAGCAGATCTTATGCCATGTGCATTTAGATTTAGAAAGATCTAGGCACTCAGACTAGTGTTAGAGCCATAGCCAGAGTACTCAATGCATTGTCAATGGCAGTGAGCAATCTCCATACAGAAAAAGTAAAATATTGATAAAACGACACGACCTAGGCATAAACCGTTTGGAACACATATAGAAAACATGTTTAACAAAAAGATTATATTAAATTTATAAGGTTAGGGTTTTGGATTTCTATTAATTTTGAATAAAACTGAAATTTTCCAATGCTTGTATAGGCAAACTCAATGGCGGTACGCCTTTGCTTTGCTCCCACGGCCGTTTTCAGCGCATGCGCAGTCGGAACCGTGATGTAGTCTATACGTGTTGAAAATATTGATTCGCCCCCCCCCCCCCATACTTTAAGGAGGTGATGCGATTTTATTTATACCTCGTCTGGAGACCTTGAGTGAAGCCATCCTCTTTGTTATGAGTTGGTTTGCACATACCGAAAAATCGGGTAATAAAATGATTCATGTCAAGAAATAAATTGTCATTGAAAAATGCATCACCAATAATACCCCTTCGGGATTTTCCAACGTATTCAACATTTTCACGGTCAGTGTAGGCTCGGGCTCTCTATCGACCAGCAGTGGAATGAGGAAGACCAGTCGTCTATGACTGAAATTTCCCCTGCTTAAAGAGGGCTGTGTTACTTGTGCACGAATTTAAACCAGACGGGATCGCGGAATGAGTTGAGCGTCAGTCTCCCGTTTTGGTAGATCGTGGGATTCGAACCGACAGGTTCAAACCCTGGTCGAGTCAAACCAATGACTTAAAAATTGATACTTATTACTTCCTAGCTAACTAATGCACACCCCCCCCCCCCCCCAAAAAAAAAAACCTACAACAAAAAACTAGATTCATTTTCAGTGATAAAATGTTGATATGTATTACTTTGTGTGTCTGTAAAAGTCGATCTCTTGGTATCACCACCAGATGGGACGGCCAAATGAGTTAGAGAGTCCATCTCCCGTGTTGGTAGACCATGCGACCATGGTTTCGAACCCTGGTCGAGTCAAACCAATGACTTTAAAATTGATTCTTGTCGCTTCCTAGCCAGGCGCCCGACATTATTAGGATATAGGCAAGGTCTGGTTAGTTCAGTGTCAGGATAAGGTGACTGAGTGGTCTCCCATTGGGGCAGCACTATAAAGTCACCATGAGTGCGCAGTCACAAGTCGGTATCTGTCCTGATATGACCTTAGATGTTGCTAGGAAGTAAAACAAACAAACTTGGTATCACCATGAAAATGTTGAAAACGTTGCACAACCCGTAAAAAAACTGCTGAATCATGAGTTTCCCATAATTTTGTTGCATTATTTATAAAACAACCCCCCCCCCCCGCCCCCCATGTCGACCGAAAGCCACAAATGCCGAGCAAATAGACGGTGTATAAAGGGCTTGACGCTTTTGAAAATGTTGAACTACCCTTTACTACCTATTACCGTCCTGTAACTGGTAAACAATGAAATATGAATACAGAGCGAGATCACAAATATTTACGTAGGCAACTTTATTTCTTTATAATTTATCCTGAATTACTGCGTACAGGTACATCAGTTAAGGCTTAATTAAAGATCCAAGAGATCTGCGACATCACAAACTTAGAGAACGGGGGAACACATGGAGAGAAGAAAATATAATTAATATATCAATATGCCTAGCTACTGTGCTTAGGACATTTGTGGTTATGCAGATGAAGTGTATTTGTAGCTATGGCTACATGCATATATCAGTGATTTATATATTAAGTAACTCAAACCATGCACCATAAGGAACATAAAATGAAAGTAGACTTTCATTGGTTATAACTAGATCCTATTCAGTCTCTATCAGAAACACACAGGTTCTATCAAAGTTGCATAGTCCGATGGTTTTGAGTTTCTGACATTTTCTGAGATAAATATATTAAGTTGATCGCTATAATCTACCTTACTTTAATAACCTTTGAGATATTTGAAGTGTAAGCATGCAAAATTAATTTTGGCAAGCACGCAAAACCTCTGACACCATATGCTTCTACAGTAAGAGGTTCTATTAGATTGACTCGATCTTCCTTTCTATGTAGCGACAAATGTTTAATAAATACACCATTATCTAGGTTAGATATGTGGAATCAAATCTACATAATTCTTTTGGTTTTGAAAATTTGATGTTTTCATCGGACTATGCAGCTTTAACTGCACATAATAAAATATTCTACAGAATGACCTAATAAATATCCATGTAATAAGTTACATTTGCTTTGCGTTACTCATAAGGCTTAGCAACTCCTCAGCACAACAGCCATGATGGGGAGCTTGTTAAGAATGGCATACAGAGAAATAGGTTGAGAACCAACTGTATGTTTGGTGCATTTGTGTTATTGTACAATATGTACAATATATGGTAATATATTGTATAATGTACAATATACTGTATGTAATATACATTCTACACAATATATTGTATATGGGTAATTCTCTAAAACTGGGCACAAAAGTGTGACATGGAAACCAAAGTGTAAACCTTTCAAATAATAGCAAAATTATTAGATCTTGTACAAATTGAGCAATACATTACTATCACTCGTGTCACATGAAAATCAAAGACACATCCAGAACCTCATTTTAACATATACAACATAGTCAAACAAGATTTTATTGATTACTGTTAAGTAGACAAGGTTATGACTTAGAAGAAAAAAGTTGAAAAATAAATTGAAAAAAAGTTTGGCTAGATGTATGGTGTCAGTGTGTAAATTTGCACATTTTCACTCTAGTGCAAAACATACAATTATAACTTTGATATCTTTTGTGGATAAATTCAATACATGTAGAACTGCTAACATATCTAATAGACAGAGGCTACAATAATTATTTGACTTGCTATCAATAAAACAAAGACTTAATTATCAGCATCGTGATGTGGAGACCAAATATGTGGTGCCCAGTTTTGGAGAATAACCCTACATACAATACATATTTAAATATATATATACAATACATTGTATATATTCTATATATATATTTTACTCTTACATAAACAAATAATCTAAAACCATTAAATATCTTTTAGCTTATTGTCTTGTACTTCTCTGTTCAGTGATATAGTCGAGATTTAAAAAGAAAAACAGGAAAAAATATGAAAACCCCCCGAAACAATGGCCACAGCTGCCGACATGGCTTAAAACTCATTATTTTCACTATTTTCTCTCTCTACATATATATATGTATGGATGTTTATTTTTATTAAAAGACAATTTATAGTCCTTTGTGGATTTTATATAGTAATAGTAATACATACACACCCACTGCGAGTCTTCCATGGATGCTCAGTCTACACAGAGAAACGTATTGAGAACCTTCTCTGCATAATTAAGTCAGACATAGAAAGCTATTCCAGATTCACTATTGATGCTCGTTCCATAAATACCAAACCCATTGACACTTTGCTATGGCTGTTTAGTTTGTTTGTTTGTTTTGTTTTACGTCCCAGCAACATCTAAGGCCATATCAGGACGGGTAGCAACTTGTGACAGTGCGCACTTATGGTGACTTTATAGTGCTGCCCCACTGGAAGACCAGGCCGCCAGCACCATGACCTGATATCCCACTCAGTCACATTTTCCTGACACTGAGCCAACCAGTCCTTGTCCTATCCTAATAATGCCGAGCGCCAGGCTAGGAAGCGACAAGTATCAATTTTTAAGTCATTGGTTTGACTCGACCAGGGTTCAAACCCACGAGACGGACGCTCTAACTCATTCGGCCATCCAGCTGTTTAGTTTATGTTTAGTTTATGTGTGACCTGGTATTAAATCACAAGGCATTGTCTTTAACAATCAGTCATGATTGAGGGATTGTATTTCATAAACAAACCAGGGCATCTCATAAATAATAATAGGTTATCTCAGCCACCAGAATGCTGAAGTGATATCGCAGCCACCAGAATGATAGTTATATCTCAGCCACCAGAATAATAAAATGATATCTCAGCCACCAGAATGCTGAAGTGATATCTCAGCCACCAGAATGATAGTGATATCTCAGCCACCAGAATAATAAAATGATATCATAGGCACCAGCATGCTGAAGTGATATCGCAGCCACCAGAATAATAAAGTGATATCTCAGCCACCAGAATGATAAAGTGATATCATAGACACCAGCATGCTGAAGTGATATCGCAGCCACCAGAATAATAAAGTGATATCTCAGCCACCAGAATGATAAAGTGATATCATAGACACCAGCATGCTGAAGTGATATCGCAGCCACCAGAATAATAAAGTGATATCTCAGCCACCAGAATGATAAAGTGATATCTCAGCCACCAGAATAATAAAGTGATATCTCAGCCACCAGAATGATAAAATGATATCTCCACCGCTAGAATGATAAAATGATATCTCTGCCAACATAATGAAGTGATATCTCCACGACCAGAATGATAAAATGATATCTCCGCCACCAGGGGAGATACAGAGGTGACAGGGGGATCAAACTGGAGCTGTACCCAGAACATGTGAACATGTGAACAACTCCTTGTAAAAGTACCATATTCCGATACTTTTGAGATTCTGCTGTTTCTATATACTGTATTCTTGCGAGTTAAAACCCATGTGCGGGTTAACAGCTAGATAAAAGATTCACCTCGTACTTCCACTACAGGGGTGAACGACAACATAGTCTAAATACGGGCGACAATAGCGTTAGTATGGAACAACAAGTAGAATGCCTGGCACCAGTGTCAAATGGTTACTTATATCAGCACAGTTGGTGAAATGGGAGAGAATGCAAAAAAGACAAGATGGCGGCCAGAGAACGCCGTCGATTTCACTTTTAAATTGCATTAAAGTATATGTTTTATTATATTTTCCAACTCAAAAGTAGCGGGTAAACATGAAGACATATACAAAGAATAAATGTTGCTTCTTAGATTGTGAAATTAGGCTCTCATAAAGACTCAATTCATTTGCCCGATTTTTCGACCGTTTTTATATAAGTCTGGTCTTCACCCGTGTACTACAAGTATCGGGTGAATCTTTTATCTAGTTAACACCCAATCCCCGCTCAGCCAAAATTTTGTAAACGTCCACTACGTAAATGACCATGTGATTTGCCAATTTAAATGCCCAGGGCGTTAAGCCATCCGCGAGAATACGGTATTTGGTTGATCACACACTTTTATTCTGAAGTAATCTTTTATTAGAAATAGTTAACTTTCGAGACATTTGAAATGAAAACATGCAACATTACGCTTGGTATGCTTGTCGAAATTCTGACACCATAGGCTTTAGTGCCATTAAAACTCACTTAGCTTATGAAGTATATTTACAAGTAAAATACTTATATGGATATCAATGATGAATGTCATACGATCTGCATAATTTGGGACATTTTCCCAATTGGCAGAAGTTTAGTGCCAACACAAGCCTCTTTGTACATACATACTTCGTTTTTTTTTGGGGTGGTGGGGCAGGGAGGGTGCTGGTTTTCTGATCCAATATGTTACATAACTTTACTTGGGGTCCATGCAATGACATATTAGTTTAAGTTAATCCACATTTACCTATGGATGTGGGTACTATATCGTATTCATATACATTCAGAATAAGTCTTGTTACCTTGCTTGACAAGCGGCGAAGGCAAGTACAGTGTGGCTCAGTGTCAGGACAATGTAACTGAGTGGGGTATTGGGCCATGGTGCAAGGGGCTTGGTGTCCCAGTGGGGCAGCACTATGATGTCCCATTGAGTGCGCACTGCCACAAATCGGTACTCGTTCCAATATGACCATAGATGTTGATAGTCGAACAACGCCCCCGAACCACGATCAAATAAGGGATTAAAAACAGGTGATTGGCTAGCAGACGACCAGAGAAGACGCACTTCCTCAATATTCAAGTTTCTTTTCACGGTGAATGATAATGTGGCAGAGGAACTAATAGTATCAAATGTGATGTTCTCTGTGGCGGAGTGGTTAGAGTGTCTGACCTTTTTCTAGGTCAGACTCCTAATCTGAGGGTCGGCGGTTTGATTCCCCGTGCCCCCAGCTCTGCCAATTTGGATTTCCACCGCTGTGTATAACTTGCAGCGTCATTAAAGGCCGGTTGCTCTCATACCATGTCTATGTGGTGTGGGAGGTTAAAAATCCCTTGGGTCGGTAAAAGTGTAGGCTCGGGCTTTCTATCGACCAGCAGTGGAATGAGGAAGACCAGTCGTCTATGACTGAAATTTCCCCTGCTTAAACAACTAAAGGACCAAAAAAAATTAAAAAATAAAGATCAAGTTCAACAACTTGGATATCACCTCTTCACAATTTATCAATGTAGATGAGATAGTATGACTCAAGGAATTGGCAGCTGGAGTAAATAAAAATATGTCAATAAGGAAGAAATATTATAAGTACTTTAGCATAAGTACTTCCTAGATAGATAAATGGCACACAACACTCAGATATCTGATATCTCTATTTTTCATTATCTGCTTCTTGGATTAAAATAGATTAAAAGTAGAATACTTAAAGATGCACAAAAAAAGAAAACACTTTGATTTTCGATAAATGCGATTATTTGAAGATTTGGGTTGATTGATAATTGCAAACCTACACCACATTGCCTACTGTTACTTTAACACCGATTTCGCCAAATCTCCATTGGCAACTTTGGAAATGAAAATAGTGCATTATTTACTCACCAGGTGATGTAAGCGTGTCTAAGCATGAAGCTATTTGCCACAGTGAGAGCATTGTCTCCATTTATGACGTGTTTTTTTTTTGGTACATTAGTTGTTTAAGCAGGGGAAATTTCAGTCGCAGGCGATTGGTCTTCCTCATTCCACTGCTCCTTGCCCTATCCTAATAATGCCGAGCGCCTGGCTAGGAAGCGACAAGTATCAATTTTTAAGTCATTGGTTTGACTCAACCAGGATTCGAACCTACGACCCCACGATCTACCACACGGGAGACGGACGCTCTAACTCATTTGGCCATCCCATCTGGCATTATTTAAAATTTATCCTCAAATATAACAATGAGAAAAGTCTACTTATATAACTCCTACAACAAAGATTATTGTTCAAAGTGCCAACCTGTCAGGTGATTAATGTTGGTGGGATTATGGAACCATACTGTAGTTTCTCATAACCATATTGGGGGAATAAGCGGGGCATAGAACAGATATAGTAGGGTGTTAACCTTTTATTGTGAACCTCAAAGAGCCAATGTCCCAATCATTGTACAGGTACAGGGTTGGTTGGTTGTTGGAGTTTTACGTCCTACCAACATCTAACGTCATATCAGGACGGACAGGTATAGGGTGGTGGCAACGTTCACTCCCGGAAGCACAGTAGTACACTATAGTGAAACCTGTCACATGCAAGGTATATAGCATTGAGATATATATATATTATATTATCTATATTATATATATATTACATATTGTTTGTTTAGAGTTTTACGTCCTGGCAACACTTAAGGTCATATATGTTATATATATATATTACATACATATTATATATATATTATATATGCATAAGTGCATGCATATATATATATGTACTGTATTCTCGCGGGTTAACGCCCTGCGCATTTAAATTGGAAAATCACTGAAGTGGGGTGTGGGCATTTACTCACAGATGAGCGTTTAAGAGGTGGGCATTTACGAAATATTGGGCAAGTGGGGGGGGGGGGGTCGGCGTTAACCCACACATGGACATAAACCTGTGAGAATACGGTATATGTGTAGAAAGCCTGGTCACCATTAGCAACCTGGGATAATGGCCGACATGCGTTGTTAAGAAGTTTATAAAACAAAAAAAAGGCATATATGAGATGGTCTCAAAAGGTGCTAAGCAATATGGGACAAAACTGTGTCCATTGTAATGATCAACATACAATCTGCTTATGCATTTGCTCAGGATAAACTGATTTGTTTTTTACATGGTGTTTCATAATCCCAATAGAATACATATTGATTTGAAGCAAATGTCCTTGTGTTTTCAGTGTAACCGTTTCTGTGCTGTTTTGTGTCAATCGTTACAATGGAAAAAAAAGAAGTTATCCGCTGGTGGCGGGTACTCACTCAAAGTTGTAATAACTGAGTAATTGCAGAAACCTATGTACAGATTATGACCGACTTAATAGCATTCCATTCTTCGACTACACTTGATACCGTCAACAAACCTGGAAACAACACCTTATATACAGTCTGTCGATTAACAATAGTCTTAGAAAAAAAGACCCAACAGAATCTCAATAGTCCTGTTTGTTAAATACTCGTGTTATCATCACATTGACTTTTAACTAGTAATATTAATAACGATAATAATTGGCATAGTTAGATATCATCCTCATTTAATTAATTACAATTGCTATGACGAGGACAATTTCTATTTGAAAGATTCATCGAAAGAAATCCATAAGCAAAAATTCAAAAAAGATTCAACCACTTGAAAGCACTGAATTGTGATAATTGCGTTGAATGTCCATGATGAGACAAACAAACGCTGACTTGTGTCTTGACTTGTGTTCTACGCGACGCCTCTCGCCACCCACCACCACCGGGAGAGGGGACGGGGACGGGCGGGGAGGTGATGGCAAAAGGAGCATGGGAAGGGAATGGGAGGGGATGGGATGTGAAGGGAGGGAGGGGAGAGGAAGAGGGAGGGGAAGAGAGAGGAGGGGGAGGGGACGAGGGGTATGGGAGGGGGTAGAAAGGCAGGGGGCGAGGTGGGAGGGAAGGAGAGGCGAGGGGAGGGTAGGGGAGGGAAGGAGAGACGAGGGGAGAGAAGGGGAGAGAAGGAGAGGGCGAGGGGAGGGTAGGGGAGGGAAGGAGAGGCGAGGGGATAGGGAGGGAGGGAATGGGAGAGGGAGAGGGGGAGGGAGAGGTGGGGGAGGGGGAGGGAGAGGGGGAGGGAGGAGAGGGAGAGGAGGAAATGGAAGAGGGAGAGGAAGGGAAGGGAAGGGAAGGGTAGGGGAGGAGAGAAGAGGGGACGGGTAGGGGCGGTGGAGGGATGGATAGGGCTGTAGAGGGATGGGTAGGGCGAGGTAGGGCGGGGTAGGGAGGGGTCGGACTGGATAGGGTGGGGGTCGGACGAAGTAGGGCGGGGTAGGGCGGGGTAGGGCGGGGAGTGCTCAGCCGAGCTGCGGCCGCAGCAGGCTGAGGTAGGCGTGCTCGGGGAAGAGCTCGGTGGCCAGGTGGACGAGCACGTTCGGCGAGTCGAGCAGCGAGTGGCTCGGGCTGCTTGTGTAGCGCACCGCCCAGTCGATGTGCTCCGCAAACGCCGAGTAGCTCTTGGTGCCCCGGAGCGCCTCGAGCTGGCTGAGCGCCGCCGTCGCCTGCGGGCTAGGTGCCGGGCCGCGCGGGCTGGTGGCGCCGGTACCCCGGTAAGATGGCGACGGGAGCGGGGTGCCCTCCTCCCCGCCTCCACGCACGGCGCCCGGCGAGTTGGGGGCGAGGCGCAGGGCGGCCTTGTTCGGCATCTGACTCAGCATGAAGACGTGGAGGCAGCGCACCAGGAGGCGGAACCTGGGAGGCAGGCATTATGCATCACACATAGCACAGACCAGGCAGGTTAATGCGGGGAACTACAACGAGGCAGCTGAGAAATCTTATTGTATGACCCAGATAATGGGGCTTTACCTATGTGAGACTGAGACGGGTGACTTCTGGTATAATATAGATAACGGGACTTTATCTATGTGAGAAGGGTGACTCATGTATAACTATAATACAGATAGCGGGACTTTACCTATGTGAGAGGGGTTACTTCTCATATAATACATATTAAGAGGGGTGACTCATGTATAATACAGATAAGGTGACTTTACCTATGTGAGAAGGGTGACTCGTGAATAATACAGATAACGGGACTTTGCCTATGTGAGAGGGGTGACTTCCCATATAAAATACAGATAATGGATTTTAACTCGTGTATAATACAGATAATGGGACTTTACCTATGTGAGAGGGGTGACTTCTTGAATAATACAGATAACGGGACTTTACCTATGTGAGAGGGGTGACTTCTTGAATAATACAGATAACAGGACTTTACCTATGTGAGAGGGGTGACTTCTTGAATAATACAGATAACGGGACTTTACCTATGTGAGAGGGGTGACTTCTTGCCGAGTCCGATAGCGCCCCAGAGACCCGATGAAGACTTGTCCTCCCCGAGTGTGGCGAGTGCAGGTGTGAAGGCGAGCAGTGTGTCGAGCACCGCCTGGTGGTCAGTGTCGAAGTGTAGCTGGCGCAGGGTCAGTTCCAAAACTTTACCCCACCAGAGCAGCAGCTTCGCTTCATTACGAGGCCTAGTCGGGGAAGATAGAAAGATTACATAACTAAATATTATATTATAATAAGTCCTGAAAGTACAGAGAAAACCCACATACAAAGATACCACACACCCTAAAGGTTAAAGCCGGGGAAACACCACTGAAACAATTTGACTTATTCCTAATTATTATGACAAAACATTATTAGTCATAAGTTGGACCAGACGGGATGGCCGAATGAGTTGAGTGTTCGTCTTCCGTGTTGGTAGATCGTGGGATTCAAACCAATGCGTTCAAACTCTGGTTGAGTCAATCCAATGACTAAAAAATTGATAATTGTGCTTTCCTAGCCGGGTGCTCGGCATTATTAGGATAGGGCAAGGACTGGTTGAATCAGTGTCATGATAATGTGACTGAGTGGGTCATGATGCTGTGGCCTGGTCTTCCAGTGGGGCAGCACTATAAAGTTGCCATGAGTGGGCACTGTCACAAGTTGGTACATGTCGTAATATGACCTTAGATGTTGCCAGGACATAAAACTGCAACAACCAACCAACCAATTCCCCCCCCCCCACCCCCCAAAGAAAAGGCAAAGTGATTAGCACTGTAACACGGAAACCAAACAAATTAGTAGCACACAGTTTCTGAGAAGGACTCCAATACTGCGCCATAGTTTGTGACGTGACTCCTCGCCCAGCAGTACTCACGTCGGCCGAACCCGGGACGACCAGGTGACGAGCGCCTTCAGCAGGCCGAGTTCGTGTGCCGGACTCTGGCACAGCGGCAGCTGCTGCAGCACGTGGGCGAACAGCGTGAGGAAGCTGCCCTGCGCGATGCACTCGGACACGAAGTCCTCCTGGGTCAACTCGGGCACCTGCACAGCCGCCAGCACCCAGCTCCAGCCACATGCGTCGTCCATGCCAACACCTGCAGAGGGTGACAGGCATTAGGGGAGGGAGTGCTATTGTAGGGTTATGTAGGTGACCTAGTGTTACTTTATGGTGACCTAGTGTCGGTTTATGGACAGCGCTGTTAGGGGAGGGAGTGCTATTGTATGGCTATTTGGTGACCTAGTGTTAGTTTATGGACTCCACCATTAGGGGAGGTAGTGCTATTGTATGGCTATGTATGGCGACCTGGTGTTAATTTATGGACAGCAGCGTTAGGGGAGGTAGTGCTATTGTAGCGTTATGTAGGTGACCTATTGTTACTTCATGGACAGCGCTGTTAGGGGAGGGAGTGCTATTGTAGGGTTCTGCAGGTTACCTTGTGTCAGTTTATGGACAGCACTGTTAGGGGAGGTAGTGCTATTGTAGGGTTATATAGGTGACCTAGTGTTGGTTTATGGACAGCGCTGTTAGGGGAGGGAGTGCTATTGTAGGGCTATGTAGGTAATGTCATGGGAGTGATGAAAATGGGAAATATTGTGCCTAGAGCAGGACTCGAACCCACATCTCTTTGCATTCCGGGCCAGTGTGCTAACCATTACACCACCTAGGCTCCCTGATATCAACACACTACCCATGCCTACCTGTCTATGTGGTTACTTGCCTGAGAGGTCAGTGCAGACCACTACACTCGTCCCCCTGGAATTGTAAGTCTTTTAATGCTTACAATTACATACATACAGGCAATGCACTTACACATACATACACAGGGTAGGTTCAACAACTATACAGCGCGTAGCTTGTACAGGATCATGGTCACGGTAACCAGTGTCATGGGGGTGATGAAAATGGGAAATATTGCGCCTAGAGCGGGACTCGAACCCACATCTCTTTGCATTCTCGGCCAGTGTGCTAACCATTACACCACCTAGGCTCCCTGATATCACCACACTACCCAAGCCAACCTGTCTATGTGGTTACTTGCCTGAGAGGTCAGTGCAGACCACTACAGTAACCTAGTGTTACTTCATGGACAGCGCTGTTAGGGGAGGTAGTGCATTGTAGGGGATGTGTAGGTGACCTAGTGTTACGTTATGGACAGCACCATTAGGGGAGGGAGTGCTATTGTAGGGTTCTGTAGGAGACCTAGTGTCGGTTTATGGACAGCGCTGTTAAGGGAGGTCTTGCTATTGTAGGGCTATGTAGGTGACCTAGTGTTACTTTATGGACAGCACCATTAGGGGAGGTAGTGCTATTGTAGGGTTCTGTAGGTGATCTAGTGTTGGTTTATGGACAGCACTGTTAGGGGAGGTAGTGCTATTGTAGCGTTATGTAGGACCTAGTGTTACTTTATGGACAGCACCATTAGGGGAGGCAGTGCTATTGTAGGATTCTGTAGGTGACCTAGTGTCGGTTTATGGACAGACAATTCATGGAGTCATGGATATTGGTTAGACACACAAGGTAGTGTTGCTTTCACAGACACTTCATAGAGTGATGGACAGTGGTTAGACAGATAAGGTAGCGTTACATTAACAGAAAGTATATAGAGTAAAGGGCGCATTCCTTACACACGTAATGCGTAATGCGAATGCGAATGCGACAAAAAATCAAAACGCCTTGAAACCTATGAGCTACATTCCTTACACGCGTAATGTGAATGCGAATGCATTTTCCCGATCGGTCCATGTAGCGATCGGTGCGTAATGCGTTATGCGTCAAGCTGGGTGTGAATAGAAACCTGAGTCTGATGTGTCCATTAGTTTAACACCAGGAGAGGCGACTGAGCATTACGGAACAGTCCCACACAGGGGTGCTGATTGGAAACACATGGTGAGCTGGGCACCCGGGAGACATACGGTTAGGGGAAAGCTAAAAATGCTACCATATGCACAGAAATATGAATACTTATCTATAATTTGGTTATAATAAAGGTAGGAACCCCCATGTGACGTACAAAAAGTTACATAGATATAAATGCAATATTTGGTCATATACAGAGCAGTATGGAGAATAATTGTTTATTTTAATTTTTTAAATATAGCCAGTCGTGTGCCGCAAAACGCATTACGCATAATGTGTGTAAGGAATGATGGCATTCGCATACCGCATAACGCATTACACATTACGTGTGTAAGGAATGCCAGCTTTAGAGACATTGGTTAGACAGGTAAGGTACTCTTACCTTATCAGGCACTAGATACAACAACGGAGAATCCATAAGGACAACACTCTTTTTTAATTTGTAATTAAAAAAATTAAAAAATAAAGTTTAAAAGTTATCAAACTCATCAAAAAGAAAAAAAGAGTTACAACTCGCCTGACACGAAGTGTGCATCGACACTGGCCTCAACAAGCTGCACCATGTGTGCCAGCGAGGCGAGTGTGCGGCCTGCGGCGCTGATCACTGGCAGGAGGAGGATGGAGGCCGAGGAAGACTCAAGCCACTGCAGCAGGGCAGTCAGCACGAGCTCGGAGCCCTTCGAGGCCGGGTTCAGGTTATTGAGAGCAGCCAAAACCTCGGAACACAGCGTCAACGCCTCCTGGTGCTGGTTTGCAGGGTTCACATCTGACGCGAGATGAAATTAACACGAGATGAAATTAACATGAGATGAAATTAACACGAGATGAAATTAACACGCGATGAAATTAACACGAGATGAAATTAACACGAGATGAAATTAACACGAGATGAAATTAACACGAGACGAAATTAACACGAGATGAAATTAACACGAGATAAAATTAACACGAGATGAAATTAACATGTCGTGAAATGTGCAAAGTCATTTGGGGAAAACAGAAACTTCTAAGAGAAATCTAATTAATTTTTGTGAGTGAGAAAATAGGCTACTACTCCATCCTTAACAAAGATACTGATGTTGACAATTATATTTATTTTGTGTTAGATATAAATATAATGTTACATTGCAGATAAGAATGACCCCTGTCTGATATTAATTGTTTTATTTAATGTGTAAACATGTTTCTTTCATTAATTAAATATTAATTGTTTTCTTAAATCTGCATAGTCCGATGAACGCTTCAAAATCTTGGAACCAAAACACTTTAATATCTAGATTTGATTTTACATATCCATCTTAGATATTGGTGCACTTATTAAACATTTACTGATATATACACAGGGATGCTAAGTAAATATATATGTTTCTTTTGGGTTTACGTTCGGGCAACATCTAAGGGCCATATATATATAAATATATATATATCTTAATATAAAATATATATCTAACAACAAAATAAGGAGGCCGAAACTGAAAACCATGGAACTCTGGAGGCTGAAGGGAAGTAGGCTGTTTGGAGGCGTGCTGGTGGGGGTTGTGGAACTCACTGGTGCCGATGACAGCTTCAACGTCTGTGAGGAGGTTCGTCATGAGGACGGCGTAGTGGTGAGGGGCGATGTCCGGCAGGTGCGAACATCGGCAGACAAGCTTCACGTAGCACCGCACGTAGGACACCCGCTTCAGCGGCGTCTCCACGTGGAATGGCACGTTCGGGTCGATCAGGAAGCCGGCAGCAGTGCGAAGCAGCCTGAGGTGACATGGTGCGACAGGGAAGTAAAGTAAAGCTTTCTTTTATTTAACGACGCCTCTAGAGCGCATTGATTTTCGCATCATTGGCTATTGGACATCAACCATATGGTCATTATGACATATTTCTTTGGAGGAAACATACTGCCGCCACATAGGCTACTATTTCCGATAAGTGCTCAGCAAGGAGTCTTTTATATGCACTTTCCCACAGACAGGACAGCACATACCACAGCCTTTGATGAACCAGTTGTGGACCACTGGCGCGTGTAGGGTTCTTACACTTGAAGTTGAAGGAAGTCAAAATTCAAGGGTTTTTCAAACACTTTCCAGGTCAACTTTACTCAAATATTCTAGGAGCTTACTGAGCCAATATGGCGACGTTTACCAATATGGTGGTACTATTGTTTGGATCTCATGACCGCATGATTTTCACATCGTATATATATATATCACAACTGTATTGGTCAATTAAACCCTGCATTCATAAAGTAAGCCCTTTATTGCAAAAGGAAGCCCAGCATTCGTAGATTAAGTCCTGTATTAGAAAGGAAAATCCTGCATAGTTAAAGGAAGTCGTATTTTGATATATACATATAGCTCTGTATTGGTAATGGAAGCCCTGTATTGGCAAAGAAAATATTGTAATGGTAAACGAAGCCCTACATTCGTAAAGGAACTCCTATATTGCTAAATGAAGCCCCATATTGGTAGAAGCCCTGCATTAGCAAAGGAAACCCTGTAATGGTAAAGGAAGCCCTACATTGGTGAAGGAATTCCTATAGTGCTAAATGAAGCCCCATATTGGTAGAAGGCTGCAATGGCAAAGGAAACCCTGTAATGGTAAAGGAAGCCCTGTGTTGGTAACAGAAGCCCTGCATTGTCAAAGGAAACCCTACATTGGTGAAGGAAGTCCTATATTGCTAAAGAAAGCCCATCTTGGTAGAAACCCTGCATTGGTAAAGGAAGTCCTGTTAGTGTTAAGGAAACCCTGTAATGGTAAAGGAAGTGTTGTATTGGTAAGAGAAACCCTGTATTGTCAAAGGAATCCCATATTGGTAGAAGAAGCCCTGTATTGATAACGGAAGTCCTGTATTGGTAACAGAAGCCCTGCAGTGCCAAAGGAAACCCTACATTGGAAAAGGAAGTCCTATATTTCTAAAGGAACCCCATATTGGTAGAAGCCCTGTATTGATAACGGAAGCCCTGTATTGGTAACAGAAGACCTGCATTGTCAAAGGAAACGTACATTGGAAAAAGGAAGTCCTATTTTGCTAAAGGAAGCCTTGTATTAACTGTCATTTGTAACAGAAGCATTGTATCGTAAACTTGGTGAAAGATGACCGCATGGTTAAGCTTACCGCAGTACGACCGCTGTCTTTGAGCTCCTCTCGGCAGTCACACAGCGCGGGTCGCAGTTGTCGAGGAACCAGTTGATGGCAGTGGTGTAGCTCACCGAGTCCAAGAAGCTCCAGTTGTAGCCCTCAGCCTCCCCGAGCAGCTCTGGAAGCTTCGTATTCTGCACACAATAAGCTGGGCGATTAGAGCAAAGGCATTCTAGGGCAGGCGCGCGGGCCTCAGGGATGAAAGTGGTCTTCGACAAAAAATGCGGAAATCATCTGAGACCATGGCACCAATGGCGAATTTCCGCTAAAACGCGGATTTCCCTCAATGGGATTCGCACTGTCAGGGAATCGCGGGAAAATGCTGGAAGTCAGGTTTCAACTGTCCGTGTGACTATATTATCGCCCATACCTAACCCTTTCTTGTTTGGGTTTTATGTTCTAACAACATCTAAGTTCATAAGAATGGGATTCAGACAAATCAATTGCTGTCACATATTATATATATAATATATTGAAATTTTGTTTAACTTTAATCGGTAAGTATAAAGAAATGCGGAATTCCGCGAAATCGCGGAGATCTTTCATCCCTGCTAGTCTTGGCTGCTTACACCCAGGCAGACATGGATTCTAATCTGGTGCCGATTCATTTAGGTATACTCTCTTAGGACGATACAAAGGTGTGTGTGTGTGGTGGGGGTGGTGGGTTCATAATAAAGCAATACAAACTGAATAGTACTGTATATTACTATTTATTACTATATATTGCTATATATTACTATTTATTACCACTTACTTCAATAAATCACTACATATTACTATATATAGTACTATATAAGTCCTTACTATATACTATATAAGTCCTAATCCTACTAAAACTAAATAAAGAAACAGGGATTTAACCCATTTATATAATTGAAATGAGATAAAGAAAAAAATTCAATTTTAATTATGACTATCTGTATTATTTCCCCCCCACTGAACACATATGGAAATGATTTATATCTTATGGAGAACATTAAGATGTCAATAACCACCCCCACATTGGCTATGGGTGCTTACGGAGAGCAGGTCCGTCTCGCAGGACATGTAGATGAGCAGCTGGAACAGTGTGGCGTGTGACCGTGACAGCGCCTCATGGTTGCCCACCCGCTCCAGGATCTCGGCCCAGCGCACTGACGTCATCACGTGACCGGCGAACAGGAAGCAGCTGCGAGAGTGCTGCTCCTTCAACTGGTTGAAAGCAAAACCCACAGCCAGTCAGCAAATAGCAGTATTTTTCACATATTTGTAATCATTTTCCCTCTGTGGTCTAAGCACCATATTTATTGAAGAAGCATATTTATTGAAGCACCTTATTTATTGAAGAACTGACCTGTATTATTTGTTTAAAATATATAACATATATCTAAATTATATATATGTTATATATTAAACTTATAATCTTAAATATAATTAATTGCATCATCACTAGAAATATATAAATATATACCATTATAATAAGATATATTAATATATATATAAACAAGCATATATTTACTTTCACCACTTCTTTAAGCTATTAAGCTAATGCAACCTTAATAAGCATAATTTGTGAATGATTATTGCATGATACATGTTCTTTGATTAGGTGATGGCAGTGTGGAGGTGGAAAGTTACGACTTATTCAAATTCTCTAATGATACATGTCTGGGCCCGTATGCATGACGCGGTGTTAGCGAGCCAAAACTGGTTTTGGCAGGGATTTCTGGGTGAGCAGCGAAAACTCAGTACGCAAGGAGCGGTGTTACTGTTAGCGCAAACACACCGAGTGTAAGCTAACACCGCGTCATGCATACCGGCCCAGAAGTATTAAAAAAAACGGACGACTGAGTTTCACCACACATACATCCACAGACACACGTGCCCGCACATCCACACACACTTGGGCTTAAGTTGGTTTTTGGAGTTCTACGTCCTGGCAACATTGAAGGTCATATCAGGAAGGGTACCTACTTGTGACAGTGCACACTCATGGCGACTTTATAGTGCTGCCCCACTGGGAGACCAGACCACCAGCACCATGACCTGATATCCCACTCAGTCACATTATCCTGACACTGATCCAACCAGTCCTTGCCCTTTCCTAATAATGCCGAGCACCTGGACAGGAAGTGACAAGAATCAATTTTGAAAGTCATTGGTTTGACTCGACCAGCATTCAAACCCATGGGTTGGAATCCTATGATCTACCAAAACGAGAGACGGACGCTCTACTCCTTCGGCCATCCTTTAAGAATCTGGCAGAAAACCGCACCTGAAGCATGAGCGCCATGGCCTGCGCGTCCGGCCGGAAGTTGGTCCAGGGCAGCACGCGCAGCTGGCAGTGCATCACCTGCAGCACGTGGTCGGGCGTGCCGGGGAGGCTGAGTGTGTCCACGTAGTAGGGCCACAGCAGGCTGAGCACGTCCCGGCGGGGCACCGGCAGCAGGTCTGCGAGGGGGGGGCACTCGAACACTCAGTAAAGTCACACTGACCCAGCTAGTCAGTGCGCTGGCCACTAGCGGGTTAACACTCATGAATGTCACTCTAATCCTTTCAGATGGAACCACAAGGTTTGTCGGCTTAAAGCTGCATAGTCCAATGAAATATCAAATTTTCAAAACCAAACCAAATATCTAGATTTGATTTGACATATCTAACTTAGATACTGATGCACTTATTAAGCATTTGTTTCTGCATAGAAGACAACACTGAGTCAATTTAACAGAACCTGTTACTGCAGAAATCTATGGTGTCAGAGTTTTGGCAAGCTTGCCAAAACTAATTTTACATCTTTGCACTCAAAATATCTCAAAAGTTTACCATTTAAAATAAAAGTAACTTTGAACTAATGTAAAGTAGCCACTAGTGTTCGATCTAATATATTTATCTCAGAGAAAATACAGAAATTCAAAACCATCGGACTATGCAACTTTAATAAAAAGAAGTCTGTGATATAAAACTACACGTGAAATGCATACCAGTATTTTATTGGTTCTTTTAATGCTGGGAATGCAAGGTGCCCTAGACATCCCGATAATACAGGCTTATACTGTTATAGGCCAGCGAATCAGTAGTGGATAAGTTGTTGAAGATTTATACTGCCTATCATGGATAAGCCCGAATAGGCTTGTTTTCACCATTAGACAGTTTGTTGATAGAAAGCCCGAGCCTACACTTTTACCGACCCAATGGATTTTTAACCTCCCACACCACATAGACATGGTATGAGAGCAACTGGCCTTTGATGACGCTGTAAGTTATACACAGCGGTGGAAATCCAAATAGGCAGAGGTGGGGGCACAGGGAATCGAACCACTGACCTTCAGATTAGGAGTCCGACCTAGAATAAAGTCAGACACTCTAACCACTCTGCCACAGAGAACACCATGGGGATAAGTATTATTTCACCATATGATAAAGTAATAAGATATTCTTGCTGCTGTTGCTGTTATTTCTGTCAGTCTTACCGTCAAACTTGTCATACAGGAGCTTCAGGACGTCGACGAATGTGCCCATCATAGTTGTGGCCATCACTATGTCACTGTCGAGCCACGGCGACAGCACCTGGCCATTGTTGTCAAGGGGCTGGATCCAGGGTGCGAAGGCATCCACAATCTGCTTCCATAGGTCCAACACGGCTACACCGGGGAGAGAGGTCAGCACTGTTATATGTAGTGTGTGGAGACTACGCATGGAGAGTGTGGACACAGGTGGAATGAGTTTTGCTACTTATACTATAAACTTTCATACAGATTGTGTATATACATGGAGAATGTGGACACGGGTAGAATGAGTTTTGTTACTCACACACGGGTTGAATGAGTTTTGTTACTCACACTATAAACTTCCCAATAGATTGTATACATGAAGAGTGTGGACACGGGTTGAATGAGTTTTGTTACTCACACTATACACTTCCCAACAGATTGTATACATGGAGAGTGTGGACAAGGGTTGAATGAGTTTTGTTACTTACACTATAAACTTCCCAACAGATTGTATACATGGAGAGTGTGGACACGGGTTGAATGAGTTTTGTTACTTACACTATAAACTTCCCAACAGATTGTATATACACATGGCGAGTGTGGACATGGGTTGAATGAGTTTTGTTACTTACACTATAAACTTCCCGACAGATTGCATATATACATGGCGAGTGTGGACACGGGTTGAATGAGTTTTGCTACTTATACTATAAACTTCCCAACAGATTGTATACATGAAGAGTGTGGACAAGGGTTGAATGAGTTTTGTTACTTACACTATAAACTTCCCAACAGATTGCATATATACATGGAGAGTGTGGACACGGGTTGGATGAGTTTTGCTACTTATACTATAAACTTCCCGACAGATTGCATATATACATGGCGAGTGTGAACACATGTTGAATGAGTTTTGCTACTTATACTAGAAACTTCCATACAGATTGAATATATACATGGTGAGTGTGGACATTGAATGAGTTTTGCTACTTATACTATAAACTTCTAAATAAGAATAGAGAATTATGCCATTACCAATTTAATTTTAATTTCAGAACACTGATGATCTATTATTATCCCATGAATCAAAATAAGAGGGGGAAATGTAATTATATTTATTTAATATATTTTTTTCACAACACTGATGTCCCATTATCCCTTGAATCGGATTCAAAACATGAAAAGAAAGAGAATTAAATTAGATAAAACCCAGTAAAATATTTGTTAAATTACAAAGGTTTATAGTGTGGATGTAGCACCTTGCTGGACTGACCTTGCTGGGGGGCGATGTCCCCGTTCGTGCACACAGCGGCCGCCTGCAGCACTGTCTGCGTGGAGAGGTGGCCGAGGAATGTGGCGACGGACGTGATGTAGGGCTTCCACCGAGGGTACAGGCCAAAGCTGGCCACATCAGTGCTCGACACGCGCGCCGTGAAGTAGTGACTGGACAGCCACTCCAGGGTCTCCCGCATCTGCGCAGACACAGCAGTCGCCATCACTAACCCAGCCCCGTGTGCGCCCACCATTCTCACGCCGCCAGACCACCCAGAACACCAGGCGACTGAATAGTCACAGACAATAATGCCGCATTCACTGCATAGCATTGTGGTTGGCGGGTTGGCTGTTTCAGTTTTACATCCTGGCCACATCTAAGGCCATATCAGGACGGGTACCAACTTGTGACAGTGCACACTCATGGTGACTTTATAGTGCTGCCCCACTGGGAAATCAGGCCAGCGGTACCATGACCCGATGACACTGAGCTAAACCAGTCCTTGCCATATCCTATTAATGCCAAACGCGAGGCTTGGGAGTGACAAGTATAAATTTGATAAGTCAGTGGTTTGACTCGACCGGGAAAGAACGCCCGATCTCCTGCACGCGAGGCCCGCGCTCTACGGGTTCGGCCAACACAACCGGTCGGCATAGCATGCTCCGCGGGAAAAGGTCTTGTGGAGGGTCTCCACCACCACCACCACCACCACCACCACCACCACCACCATCACCACCAACGCGCCCTCTGACGGGAGTGGTAACAACTGGTTTACTGGGTAGCAGCTCACTGTGGGAACCAAGACCTTGTAAAATGGTCATAATTTCCCCAAATATTGCCTATAATTGCTCCAAATATTTCACGTAACTGACTATATGAAAAAACCAAACTATGTATATGTAAAATAAAAACAATTCAGAGACATGGCCGCAAATACTTGAGGCCGTCATAATTGTTATTGTGGATGAATGGAGCAAGTTCAAATGGGCCTTACCCATCACCGAGTGTGTGGACGGATATCAAATGAGTAAGGCAGGCTGTGGCCCATTTGAAATCACTCCATCTACTCACCCACTCGAACTGTTAAATATGCCTACAGGTATGTGAAATCATGCCTTTCGATTACAGTAAGGCAGGCGGTGCGCTTACGTGGCTGGTGGAGAGGACTATCTGCGGCTTTGCCGGTGACGGCGAGGTAGGAGTGACAGCCTTGGGTGTGTCTGGCTCGATGATCTCCAGGTCCTCGTCGATGGGCGCACTGACCTCGAGCACCACGGCGCACCCCAGTGTCCTCAGGAAGTCGCCCCACATCTTGGGGCTCAGCTCACCAGCCTTGGAACCTGGAAGGCAGCATTGAGGTGCCTTCAGCATGTTCTCATTCAGGATCCATTACAGAGAGGCTCAATTCACTCGCATTGGAACTTGGAAGGCAGCAGAATTGAGATGAGTTCAGCACGTTCTAATTCAGGATCCATTACTAAGGGCTCAATTCATCCACCTTGGAACATGGAAGGCAGCAGAATTGAGATGAGTTCAGCACATTGTAATTCAGGATCCATTACTGAGGACTCAATTCACCCCCCTTGGAACTCGGAAGGCAGCAGAATTGAGATGAGTTCAGCACATTGTAATTCGGGATCCATTACTGAGGACTCAATTCACCCCCCTTGGAACTCGGAAGGCAGCAGAATTGAGATGAGTTCAGTACGTTCTAATTCAGGATCCATTACTAAGGACTCAATTCACCCGCCTTGGAACTCGGAAGGCAGCACAATTGAGATGAGTTCAGCACATTCTAATTCAGGATCCATTACTGAGGACTCAATTCACCCGCCTTGGAACATGGAAGGCAGCACAATTGAGATGAGTTCAGCACATTCTAATTCAGGATCCATTACTAAGGACTCAATTCACCCGCCTTGGAACTCGGAAGGCAGCAGAATTGAGATGAGTTCAGTACGTTCTAATTCAGGATCCATTACTGAGGACTCAATTCACCCGCCTTGGAACTCGGAAGGCAGCAGAATTGAGATGAGTTCAGTACGTTCTAATTCAGGATCCATTACTGAGGACTCAATTCACCCGCCTTGGAACATGGAAGGCAGCACAATTGAGATGAGTTCAGCACATTCTAATTCAGGATCCATTACTAAGGACTCAATTCACCCGCCTTGGAACTCGGAAGGCAGCACAATTGAGATGAGTTCAGCACATTCTAATTCAGGATCCATTACTGAGGACTCAATTCACCCGCCTTGGAACATGGAAGGCAGCACAATTGAGATGAGTTCAGCACATTCTAATTCAGGATCCATTACTGAGGACTCAATTCACCCGCCTTGGAACATGGAAGGCAGCAGAATTGAGATGAGTTCAGTACGTTCTAATTCAGGATCCATTACTGAGGACTCAATTCACCCGCCTTGGAACTCGGAAGGCAGCAGAATTGAGATGAGTTCAGTACGTTCTAATTCAGGATCCATTACTGAGGACTCAATTCACCCGCCTTGGAACTCGGAAGGCAGCACAATTGAGATGAGTTCAGTACGTTCTAATTCAGGATCCATTACTAAGGACTCAATTCATCCACCTTGGAACTCGGAAGGCAGCACAATTGAGATGAGTTCAGCACATTCTAATTCAGGATCCATTACTGAGGACTCAATTCACCCGCCTTGGAACATGGAAGGCAGCAGAATTGAGATGAGTTCAGTACGTTCTAATTCAGGATCCATTACTGAGGACTCAATTCACCCGCCTTGGAACTCGGAAGGCAGCACAATTGAGATGAGTTCAGTACGTTCTAATTCAGGATCCATTACTGAGGACTCAATTCACCCGCCTTGGAACTCGGAAGGCAGCAGAATTGAGATGAGTTCAGTACGTTCTAATTCAGGATCCATTACTAAGGACTCAATTCATCCACCTTGGAACTCGGAAGGCAGCACAATTGAGATGAGTTCAGCACATTCTAATTCAGGATCCATTACTAAGGACTCAATTCACCCTCCTTGGAACTCGGAAGGCAGCAGAATTGAGATGAGTTCAGCACGTTCTAATTCAGGATCCATTACTGAGGACTCAATTCACCCGCCTTGGAACTCGGAAGGCAGCAGAATTGATCTGAGCTTCCTTGGGCCTCAGGATTCATTGCTGATGGACCACCGCTGCTATATAATCACTTAAAAAAAATCGCACTTGCTAAATATTTCTTTTTGCCACATTACATTTTCATTAAGTTGCTAATTCGCTGATATTACTGGACACAGGAGGGGGGGGGGGGGACTCCAACAAAGTACTGACCTCCAGTTCCAGACTCCCGTGAGCCTCACGTTCTCTTGACGTTCTCAATCACAGCCCGTCTCGCCGAACTTCACTCCATCATGAGGTAGGGCGAGAACTAATCTGATAGATGCTTGAACACTACAGTGCCATTCTTCCACAATAAGCACTTTAATGTGTGTGGGCTAGGTTCACTTTGCTAAACAGAACGCTTGGTCTCTATGGTGACACAGCGATGGTTAAAGTTGCATATTCATGGCTTTTCAGTTTTTGCCATATCTTCCAGATATATATATATCATATAAATCGCCTTTAAAAGTAGTTGTCCAGAGAGATGGTCAAATAAATCATTTCTTATAAGCAGTTCCAAATGCATCAATATCTAAAATGAAAATATAGGAACAAATATAGGTAAGTGTTTTGGTTTTGTAACTAAGCCTGTCTCAAAAGGTGATAACTCTTTTTTTGGTCCATTGTTACGATTGACACAAAACAGCACAGAAACGGCTACACTGAAAACACAAGGACATTTGCTTCAAATCAATATGTATTCTATTGGGATTATGAAACACCATGTAAAAAACAAATCAGTTTATCCTGAGCAAATGCATAAGCAGATAGTATGTTGATCACTACAATGGACAAAGTTTTGTCCCACATTGCTTAGCACCTTTTGAGACAGTCTCATATATTATGCTTCATCGGACCATGGTACTTTAAAGCGGCATAGTCCGATGAAGCATCAACTTTTCAAAACCAAAATAATTACATAGATTTGACTCTATATATCGAACTTAGATACTGATGCACTTATTTAAGCATTTGTTGCCACATAGAAGGGAATACTGAGACAATTTAATAGAACCTGTTACTGCTGAAGCCTCTGGTGTCAGAGTTTCGGCATGCTTACCAAAACTAACTTTGCATGTTTGAACTTCAAATATCTCAAAACTTATCCATTTAAAATAAAATCACTTGAAACTAAAATAAGGTAGATTATTACAATCAATTTAATATATTTATCTCTGAAAAATTACCCAAACTCAAAACTATCGGACTATGCAACTTTAATGTAAGTCAACCTTTAATGGAACCATCTTTTTCCACTAATTTAAGCGCAGATACTCACCATTAGCGATCAGTCGCAGCACATCCCCATAGTGGTCGGGGAATTTATAGGTGAACACCTGGATCAGGTGAGACCTATACACCTGTAGGGACAAAGTACCAGCCAGCTCAATAAAAACCAATGATAGTGAAGTCGCTGAATGAAACAAAACATTGATGTGCCAACCTTCCAGGCTGCCGCGAGGAATCTAATATTCAAATTCATTATTAGACTTTATTTATTATCAGAGAATGCTATAATACAGGGATTTGTGAAAATATGAGTGATCTCAGATTTATCTCTGCCATTCAGAGGGATTGGTACAAACTACTGTATGTAGGCCTACATTTTGATAATGGTTAATGTGGTAGTGTTTGTACTATGACTTGTATATTGTTCACATTTATTCGTATATGTACCAACACAATGGACCAACTGCCATAAAATATTGCATTGAATTAAAATCCTGACAGGCACTTAAACGTAAGTAAAATGGTTATGTACACGCACGAGTTTTGGAGTGAAGATTGTATTTGAAAATGAAGAAAAGCATGTATTATCGTCGTAGTAGGAGAGGTGTGTGTGGTGCGGTTTTTATTTTTGCAAATGAAGTTCAACATCAAACTTCCGCCATTTTGGATGAATGGTCTAACCTATCTGGCTAGATTTTTGTTTGTTTGTTGTTTTAGATTCGAGCAACATCTAAGGTCATATCAAGATGGCTACAGCCTTGTAACAGTGCACACTTATGGTGACTATAGTGCCCGCCGAACTGGCAGACCAGGCCACTGGCACCATGACCCGATATCCCAGTCACATCATCCTGTTACTGTGCTAACCAGTCATGGTCCTATCCTATTAATGCGGGGCACCAGGCTAAGTAGCAGTAAGTATCAATTTTATAAGTCATTGGTTTGACTCGGCTGGGATTCGAACTCCCGACCTTCCGCACAGAAAGCCTGCGTTCTACCGATTTGGCTTTTTTTAATACGACAGTGGCATTCCAATAATAATTTTTAAAAGACAAGAATGTCTACCATCCAAACAAAACATCCTAGCTACATCCATTCCACGTGTAGTTGTCATGTGGCCATCGAGAGAAGAGAACCTGTGTCATAGGTGCAATAGTTTAGACAAGCTTGCCGAATTTATTTTGGGTTCTCCAAAATTAGCCATTTTTCAACAAAGTTACTCCATACTAATTAATAATAGGCTATAATTGTCAATCTGATATATTTATCTAAAAAAAAAAAGGAACAATTCGGAACCTGACATTCTACTTAGTGTTACCTCAAACGCCACGGCCATTGTGTCGTCAGGTTCTTGTCCACATGAACAGAGGGCGCTACCGATGACCTGCACCAGTGCTGCCCTCTGGGAGAGAGAAGGTTTACTACGGACCAGCCAAGCCTCGACGTCGAACTGCAACCACAAGTAACTCTGGCATAATGTGTTGTCAATAATAGCATAATGTGTTGTCAATGTTAATGAGTTGTCAATGTAATGTGTTGTCATTCAGGTGGTACAAAGCAAATGCACAATAATATATACGTTGTATTCTTTTTAAATATAAAGTGCCATACTCGTAGTTGATTGGTATTTGAATACCGAGTTATACCAGTGAGACATTCCTTCACCAGAAGAAACAAAATACTTAAGACATAACAAAATAGAAACTGCACTGTGATTCTCTCTTCCAACCACTATCCCAACACATGTTTGGTTAAATAAACATGGAAGTAAGAAGAGTATTTGTCCCCCATACAGAACTGGTAATTTTGGGGGGTATATTTTATTCCTCTGAATTATTCCTTGTTTATAGTGCACTGACCTTCCGTATATTGTTTACAAATAATTGAACACAGAACTTATATATGTAATGCGAATAGATAATGGTCAATCAATTTTGGGTTAAAAAGAAAATTCTATCCTGGCATGAGAGTTTAAGCTCACGAAACATGAGTAGTATTACACAGACAAAATGGCTGTAGTAAATTAACATATTTTATGCCTGGGCTGAAAACACACGATTGTTCATAAATAGAATTACCCCCCCCCCCCCACCCGTAAAACTATCAAATTTAAAAAAAAGATGATAGCGTCCCCTGGTGATGATAGCGTCCCCTGGTGGCGACCTTTACCTTGGTGAGGAGTGTGAAGGCGACTGCGGGGCCCTGGTTTAGAGGCACGGGGATCATGTCCTCGTACATGGTGATGAACAAGTGCGGGCTGGCGTTGGGGCTGAAGTTGGGGCTGAGCAGCTCGACCAGTGCCGGGGTCTGGAGGATGGCCTGCATCAGGGGCTGCGACTGACCGGGGTGGTCGCGGATGAACTCCTACAGGGAACAGATGCCATGTTGGTACTGAGCCCTCTTCCGTTTTTGGTTTCTGTTTGTTTGTTATATTATTCATTGGTTAAAGCTGAATAGTTCAATGAAAGCATCACATTTTCAAAACTAAAATACTACCCTAGATTTGATCCTACATATTCAGCATGGACACTGATGAATGTGTTAAACATGGGATGCTGGATACAAGGGGATAATAAGCAGCAACAGGTTCTCCAAGCACACCGTTGCCTTGTTTTTTTTATAGTTTATGCAACTGAATATGTGGAGGGAGGGTGTTGAGGTCTATAATGCATAAATGACATCACAAGTGGGTTTCCTTCATCACATGACCTAGAGGGGTCCCCGACAGACCGGGGAAACCCCTCTAAGCTGCACTTGCACACTAGCCAACATGGACACTGACCTCAGCACTCTCCCTCCACATATTTAGTTACACAAACTGAAAAAGGCGTGCTTGGAGAGCATTTGTAGGAGTACAGTTCCAGCCTCAGCAGCCTATACCAGACCCCTTTAACATAGTTATGTCAATTTGTAACTGGTCGGAAATTTGTCTAATTATCCTCCCTCGGAGGACAAACATTGGTGTGTGTGCAGAGTTCTCGGTTGAAGACAAATTACTATTGTTCCCTTTGGCAGCACACACCTGACCAAGGACCTCGATGCAGGAGGCGAAGAACTGTCTTGTCGGCGGGTAATACTTGGTCTCCTCCGAGATGAGCGTGGCTAGGTAGTAGAAGAGGGCAGAGCCCACCTCCTGCATGTGTCCCAGCTTACTCGTGCCATCTTGATTCTTGTTCACCTGGCTCTGCCGAATCAGCGAGCTGCAAAGACATTGCGCGTGCTTAGTAATCCGGCACACATCACTAACTGATTGAACTCTGACTAGAGAAAATCAGCACTGCATGAGTGAGGACATAGCCCTTTTACTATATAAGCCACTATTCTTCTTACAACAATGATTTAATTTGATTAAAAATGGAAATACATAGCTTTTCACTTATAATACACTCGAAGCAATGATTTATTGATGAATTTAATCAAATAAGTTGTTTTTGGGGTCTTACATCTTGGCAACATCAAAGGTTATATCAGGATGGGCTAATTTAATAATTACTCCAGGGACACTTCCTTACTTACTTACGCCTACCACCCAACGTTGTGCATAGGCCACGAACAAGGGCTCTCCAGTTATATAACCAGAGACAGTAGTACTATATAAAATACGGGCATTCCGAGTTCCGCTGGTTCCTCAGAAAGGACTGATGCTGAGACCCAGCACTCCGGGTCACAGCTTCAGCTTACACACTGGACGAAGGAGGAGGTGGTGAATACACATAACACAAAGTTGTATTTTATCTAATGTAAAATAATTGCTAGGATTTCACTGCAATCTATCTACAATTAGAAATACATGCATAGCAAGAATCGTACCAAGTTTGGTGATCAGGATGCATGTAGTTATAGGTGTAAAGTAAGATTAAAGCAGAGGGTCTATAGTGAAGGATCGGGATGGGAGAGGGACAATTACCACCTCCTACCATGTAAGCTGAAGCTGCCAACTGGCATGCCCAGTCGCAGCTTCAGTCCTTCCTGAGGGACCAGAAGAACTCGGAATAATCATTGTGTTTAAGGTTGCATAGTCCAATACTTTTGAGTTTTTGTTATTTTCTGAGATAAATATATTATACTAATCGTTATAATGACTAAGTTTGGAGATATTTGATGTCAAAACATGCCAAAATAATTTTGGAAAGCATGCCAAAACTCTGACACCAAAGACTTCAGTAGTAACGGTTTCTATTAATTGACTTATTATGCCCTTCTATGCAGCAACAAATGCTTAATAAGTGCACCAGTGTCTAAGTTGAATATGTAGAATCAAATCTAGATAAGTGTTTTGGTTTTGAAAATTTGATGTTTTCATCGGACTATGCAACTTTAATAAAGCTCCAGGTCGTTAAGAAACGCACACTGCGATTTAGATGCAACAAGAAAAGCAGACGATGTAGAGAAGCCCCCAAATGCCTCAGTGAAGCACCAACTGGTTTTTTATAACTCCATACCTGGCTATTAGAGTACCAGATGATTTAGCAAACTCTCAATGCCTTGCTGAAGTCTCCAATGGAGTTATAAAGCAAAAGGAACTAACCTGATGGCGTTTTCGATGTGCACGACAGCACTACAGATGTTCTGTGCAGGAGGTAGCAGACTTTCTATCATCAGTTGTTTGTACTCCACCCTGTTCTCTTCGACCTTCCGACTCACCAGCTCAGCCCGCTTCTTAGCGTCGTACTGTAAAGCACACAACCAAGCTATCAACTCGTCACATTGAAGTGCACTGAGTAGTATTACATAACACACAACCAGGTACAGAGCGAGCAGCCAGATTAGCAACTTGTCATGTTGAAGTGTACTGCGTACTACATAACACACAACCAGGTACATAGCATGCAGCCAGATTAGCAATGTGTCATGATGAAGTGTACTGAGTACAACCTAACACACAACCAGGTACATAGCATGCAGCCAGATTAGTACTGTGTCATGTGTGAAGTGTACTGAGTACTACATAGCACACAACCAGGTATATCACATGCATCCAGATTAGCAATGTGTCATGTTGAAGTGTACTGAGTACTACATAACACACAACCAGATACATCACATGCAGCCAGATTAGCAATGTGTCATGTTGCAGTGTACTGAGGACTACATAGCACACAACCAGGTACATCACATGCAGCCAGATTAGCAATGTGTCATGTTGAAATGTACTGAGTACAACATAACACACAACCAGGTACATCACATGCAGCCAGATTAGCAACGTGTCATGTTGAAGTGTTCTGAGTACTACATAACACACAACCAGGTACATGACATGCAGCCAGATTAGCAATGTGTCATGTTGAAGTGTACTGAGTACTACATGACACACAACCAGGTACATCACATGCAGCCAGATTAGCTATGTGTCATGTTGAAGTGTACTGCGTACAACATAACACACAACCAGGTACATGGCAATTATAATCGTTGATAACAGGACACAGCTAATACATGTTCTCCACATGTACATTACCTACGAGTACAGACGTGCCTACCTGGACTGTCAGCGAGGCGGGGCCCTTACAGCGGTGTGTTGGGTTGAAGGTACTTGTGCAGGCTGAAGACAGCACGATCTGCAATACAAGTAGCTTCGCATACACATTCCTCAGGGTTCCTGCACCTATTAGCCAATCACATTTAAGACCCGGTTAAAACTTTTTTAATACCAATTTCATACAATTTAAGACCTATTTTCATGGCAAATGTAACATACATATTTAATTAAATATTAACAGGAATGAGTAAGGTGATGCAACCTATGGATCTCTATGTGGACGATCACTTTGCTGGCCAGTCTAATCTGCAATGGGTCTGTAATAGGCTTGCACAATCGATTTCTTATTTGAAAATTTATAGGTGAGAAGGCACATACATCTGGTAGTGTTTAAATCAGCAACTAATTAATGCAGATTACAATACATATATGTATACTTGTTCAAGAATTTGAGAGCTACACAGAACATCTTGGCTTGTGACTGCACCCTTTTAAGACCTTTCATAGAAATGGTACCATATTTAAGGCCTTGAAAATTGACTAATCAATTTCAGACCTTTTAAGGACCCGTGGGAACCCTATGGCCATATTTGGTATGTAACTGCAGTTGTATGGCCATATTTGGTATGTAACTGCAGTTGTATGGCCATATTTGGTATATAACTGCAGTGGTATGGCCATATTTGGTATATAACTGCTGTGGTATGGCCATATTTGGTATTTAACTGCAGTTGTATGGCCATATTTGGTATATAACTGCTGTGGTATGGCTATATTTGGTATATAACTGCAGTGGTATGGCCATATTTGGTATGTAACTGCAGTTGTATGGCCATATTTGGTATATAACTCTAGTGGTATGGCCATATTTGGTATGTAACTGCAGTTGTATGGCCATATTTGGTATGTAACTGCAGTTGTATGACCATATTTGGTATATAACTCTAGTGGTATGGCCATATTTGGTATGTAACTGCAGTTGTATGGCCATATTTGGTATGTAACTGCAGTTGTATGGCCATATTTGGTATATAACTGCAGTGGTATGGCCATATTTGGTATATAACTGCAGTTGTATGGCCATATTTGGTATATAACTGCAGTTGTATGGCCATATTTGGTATATAACTGCAGTGGTATGGCCATATTTGGTATGTAACTGCAGTTGTATGGCCATATTTGGTATATAACTGCAGTTGTATGGCCATATTTGGTATATAACTGCAGTGGTATGGCTATATTTTGTATGTAACTGCAGTTGTATGGCCATATTTGGTATATAACTGCAGTTGTATGGCCATATTTGTTATGTGACTGCAGTGGTATGGCCATATTGGTGGTATGGAACTAAATTGCAGTGAACTGCTTCTTTATAGCCCTTCTCTATAATTAGTGGCCGGTCAGTTCTATTTATTAGAGAAAGCGTCGCCAACTGAGTAAGTAATTAAAGAATTATCTGGCCTATACCACTCTAACAGCATATGGTTGGTTGGTTGTTGGAGCTTTATGTACTGGCAACATCTAAGGTCATATCAGGAAGGGTACTGACTTGTGACAGTGCACACACAGTGACTCTATAGTGCTGCCCCACTGGGAAATCAGGCTGCCAGCACCATGACCCGATATCCCACTCAGTCACATTATCCTGACACTAAGCTAACCAGTCCTTGCCCTATCCTATTAATGCTGAGCGCCAGGCTAGGAAGTGACAAGTATCAATTATATAAGTCATTGGATTGCCTCAACCGGGACACAAACTCCCGATCACCCGCACGCAAGGCCTGCGCCCTACCGATTTGGACACCGCGCCCGATTCTCTAACAGCAGAAGAAGGCCATTGGTGCTTAATGACTGAAATAGTCACAGTTTGACCACAGTGGTTCCCAGTCTTGATTTACCACCAACTAACTCATAGCGAATAGGTTGTGGGGGGGGGGGGGGAGGGAAGGGACATTTTTTCTTCTTCTGAATATGAACAAGTCACATTATTCTGCCCCTTTCCATACCTCAGTTGGCTCGTTTCGGTAGAGTGAAGGCAGCAGGTCGATGAAGTTGCAGTCGAGAGCCACGTTCTTTGCCACACGCTGGGTGAACAGCCTGGCACCAGAAGACATCAAAGTATCAGCATAGATGTGAAAAGGCAGTCATTCATGATGAAGACAAGAGATACTATAAGATGGCCTTTTATTTGTCAAGATATGGCTACACCGGCAAGAAGTGGCATAAATTGGGATTAAAATACGTGTATTTAGTGATACACGTTTTTAATGATATGCACAAATATACATACATATATAAATACAGATATAAACATACTTATAAAAAGATATATATATATATGTATAGAAACATCATTAACAACTTTTTCATATTACAATTCTTGCCGGACCTGCAGACAAATAATGTGTAAATATATTTTTCGGCACAGAAATTTTAGCCAAACCTGCAGAAAAATAATTACCAAAAAAATAACAAAGCAGCTTTTCGATATAAAAAACCTACCAGATCTACACACAAAAAAAAGACAGCCCTGAAGTTACTCACGGGGTACACCCCGCCCCCTCCCCCCTCCCCCCATGCCGTATGGTCCACCGACTGCCCGTGCGGGCTTAGTTACCTGGCGTATTCGGAGATGGAGTGCAGGTCTGACCGGAGCGCATACAGCATCGCCTGCTTGTCGTACAGTATGGAGGGGTGCACGGCCGGTACCGGCGCCCGGGGCACCACCTGCGGCGGCGGGTCCTGCTGCCGGCCCACCGGCTGCAGGCGGTCCAGGATGCGACTGGTCGCTGCGGGCCAATTCATTTAACCCCATTAAATTGACTCAAAAACAGTTACAAGATTAAATACATCTTTCAAGTTGTATAATCTCATAGTTTTCTATTTCAACAATACTTTTTAGATAACTATATTTGATTGATAATTATAATCCACTTTCCTTTAGTTTGAAGTAACTTTTATTTTAAAGAGCTCGCTCTGCAGATATTTGAAGTGAAAACACAGAATTAATTTAGGCTTACACATAGGAATGCTGGACATCAGAAGACTTCAGCAGTGACAGGTTCTATTAAAGTGACTTAAAGCTGCATAGTCCCATGGAACATACAATTAAAAAAAAAAAAACACTTATCTAGATTTGATCCTACATATTTAACTTAGATACTGATGTGCTTAGTAAGCATTTATAGCCACATAGAAGGGAACACCGAGTCAATTTAATAGAACTGTTACTGCTGAAGCCAATGGTGTCAAGAGTTTTGGCATGCTTGCCAAAATTTATTGTGCATGTTTGCACTTCAAATATCTCAAATATATCAAAAGTTAGCCATTTATAACAAAAATTACTTCAAACTAAAGTAAGGTAGACAATAGCCATCAAAAGAATCTGATCAAAAAGAATCTCCAGTGGACTGGACACCTCATGAGGATGTCATCGGACAGGCTACCAAAGCAGATCCTCTACTCTCAACTGTCTTCTGGTTACAGAAAGAGAGGGCGCCCTCGTCTCCGGTTCAAGGATACCATCAAGAGAAACCTGAAGCTGAGAGACATTAAGACAGACTCATGGACATCACTCTCACAGCAGAGAGCTAAATAGGGAGCGACAGTCAAGTAATGAAAGCAGCCTTTGTCGCATCGCGACCGACAGCATGATGATGATGATTAGCCATCAATTTAATATATTTACCTCATAAAAATGACAGAAACTCAAAACCACCGGACTATGCTACTTTAAGATTCCTTCTATGTATCAATACATGTTCAATGAGTGGACCAGTAATTAAATTGGATATTTTACAGCAAATCCAGAGGTAAGTGTCTTTGTTTTGAAAATGTGATGCCGTCATCAGAATATGCAGCTTTTATTCATTGAAACTGGGCCCTCCACAATTCCAAGATGGCCGCCCCCTGCGTGGCCATGTTGACTTACGCGTCTCTTTCTGGGTGCTGGTGACGAGGCTGGGGTCGACCTTGTGGATGTAGGCATGGTTCCAATCCGAGGCCAGAGTACTCAACCTCTCCTCCATCTCCGTCGTGCGGAAGAACTCCAACCAGAGCTTCTGCAGATGGAATAATGAGCTGTTTATTTAGTTTCTTTTAACTTTCAGTTGAACGTTGTTCATTTCCATTATTATCTAATCTTATAGAATTAATACAGTTTTGTTAGTTGGGATGTTACGCCCCAGTTAACACCAGGTCTGGTACCGGCTTGTGATAGTGCGCACAAATGGCGACTTTATAGTGCTGCCCCACTGAGAAACCTAGGCTGCTGGCACCCAATATCCCACTCAGTCACATTATCATGATACTGAGCTAACAAGTTCTTACCCATTCCTATTAATGTCGAGTACCAGGTTACATATTAAGATACAGTTCTCCCCCGTTTGATCGACGTAGATAAACAGGGGTGCTAGAGACGTCATATTATGCTAACTTTCTATCCTCCTATATAGTTCGATTACAATTACAGTGCTCTTTAAGTGTTTTTTTAAAAATAACATCACGGGGTCAACTAGATTTTAACTTAATGGGAATAATACTTCCAAGATATTAGCTATTATTATTATAGACAATTTATCCTCTTGTTTTCTCACTTTGGCTGAAATAAAAGGCCTCCTAGTTCATATCAGATACATACTTGCACGATATAGTGTGTCGGCAATGGATAATAGAACAAATCTTATTCAATTTGAAATTGTCCTTAGCGCTTTTCTCATGTGATAATTTTTTTTTCATATTTGTTCCTCTTCAGGCTTGACTTATTGCCCATGGTGTAAATCAGGTGAACATCTGATTGGGCTTTGATCTAATGTCACGCTTAACTGTACAGGTCACACCTGACCGCTCTTAGTGCTTCATGTACACCACCTATCGGTCCAACACTGCATTAATGCCGCCATTTACTTCAGACATGTTGCATACATGAATGTAGGTAGTGTGTTCAGTGAATTAAGAACCAGGAAGTTCCACATTAAAAAAGAACCCACATTCAATCAACCTTTTCCATGGAGCATGCGCAGTCAATCCATCCATAACATTAGTTCTTACCGCAGCCATCAGAGGGCAAGTTGGGTGGAACTCCCCCTATAAGGTCTTTAGTACAGAGGATGCTGCGCAGTAAGCCGCCACCCATAACATTAGTTCTTACCGCAGCCATCAGAGGGCAAGTTGGGTGGAAATCCCCCTATAAGGTCTTTAGTACAGAGGATGCTGCGCAGTAAGCCGCCACCCATAACATTAGTTCTTACCACTGCCACCAGAGGGCAAGTTGGGTGGGAATCCCCCATAAGGTCTTTAGTACAGAGGATGCTGCGCAGTAAGCCACCACCCATAACATTAGTTCTTACCACAGCCACAAGAGGGCAGGTTAGTGGTGAAAATCCCCTATAAGGTCTTTAGTACAGAGGATGCTGCGCAGTAAGCCACCACCTATAATATTAGTTCTTACCACTGCCACCAGAGGGCCGGATAGACAGAAATCTCTCTATGAGTATGACACTTAATCCACAGCACATGCTTGCCACTGCTGTCTATATACAAAAAAAAAAGGTGAATGCAAGCTTTAACGTCCGCGTGAAGGGTGGCTTTTAAGCTTGTCCTACATGAGATTTTTCCACAACAGGGCATGCTGCAGGGTGAGCTGTTCCACACAACAATAGTTCTTCCACTGTCGTCAAGAAAGCGGGTTGGTGGTGCAAATCGTCTATGAGATCTGGTTACTTAATAAGCTTTCGAATTTGGGGCCATCTACAACCACAAAAAGGGCATTTCTTTATTGTGGTTTTACGTCCTAGCAACATCTATGGTCATATCAGGACGGGTGCCGACGTGTGATAGTGCTACGACTACTTTATAGTGATCCCCAGTGGCTATCCAGGTGATATCCCATTCAGTAACATTATCCTTACACAGTCCCTAACCTAGTGATGTCGTGCGCCAGGCAAGGTAGCGAGAAGTGCAACTTTAAACAAATGTTTTTGGTTGTGCTCAGCTGGGGATCGATCCCCCGACATCCAACACAAGGAGGCAGCAGTCTCAAAGGATTTAACCTTATCGTCCGATACAAAAATCCAATCAAATGGAGCGCTCGGACAGTTACTGCTGACAAGGATTTGGGGAATCGGAGGGCAGGGGAGAGGAAGGAACGGGAAGGGAGGGGATGAGATGGGAGAAGGAGAGGGGAGTGGAGATGGGAGAAGGAGAGGGGAGCAGATGGGAGAAGGAGAGGGGAGGAGATGGGAGAAGGGGAGGAGAGGAGGGGAGAAGGGAAGGGGAACAGATGGGAGAAGGAGAGGGAGGAGATGGGAGAAGGGGAGGGGAGGGGAGGGGAGGAGAGGGGAGAAGGGGGAGGAGAGGGGAGAAGGGGGAGGGAAGGGGAGGTGAAGGGAGGGCTACTGCCCATGTATGCTTATATCTATATATGATATCGACGGTATTAGTTGTGAAACTGTCATCAGGTATAGTATAGCAGCCATTTCATTTCTCAATTTAGTGATCGCTGAGGTAGAAGGATTAGGAAATAAGAGAAAAGAAGCAAATTCGTGAAGCGAAAGGAAATTAGGGAAAGTAACAAAACCCACAAGCAAATGAACATTCAAACAAAACACCTACCGGATACTGAGGAATTGAATGAGGACGCAATTAATTCTAAACATCTGAAGAACTGTCTCCATTTCTATTAATTAAGAGCGGCTAACAGGTATCCTATTGATTGATTGATTGATGTGCAAATGAACTTGTTACCGGAGCGATAACCACTGTTAGTTTCCATACAATATAGCACAGTTTGCAGGTTTTGAAATTAATTACGAAATATCATTTTCAGAAATAATGCACTAATTGCTTTTGATGGTGCGATGAATGAATGAAATGGCATCATAGAGCAGAAGACACAAAGACAAATCGTCACATGGGAAATGTGTCTTTCTCGTCGCTGATTGGCTGATATTATGTGGTTGCTGTAAAATGGCAGCATTTCAGAGAAATATATGACAATAATTGACTGGAAATGCATTCCAATGCTTAAAAACTAAGCCTATGCACAATAATATATGCCTTTTTGTATTAATTCTTTTTGTGGTGTTCTCTGTGGCGGAGTGGTTAGAGTGTCTGCCTTTTTTCTAGGTCGGACTCCTAATCTGAAGGTCAGTGGTTCGATTCCCTGTGCCCTCACCTCTGCCAATTTGGATTTCCACCGCTGTGTATAACTTACAGCGTCATCAAAGGCCAGTTGCTCTCATACCATGTCTATGTGGTGTGGGAGGTTAAAAATCCCTTGGGTCGGTAAAGGTGTAGGCTCGGGCTTTCTATCGACAAACTGTCTAATGGTGAAAACAAGCCTATTCAGGCTTATCCATGATAGGCAGTATAAATCTTCAAGAAAAGAAAAAAGAAATTGGGAGCATTTACTGAAAGCATATGTCTGTGAGATTATGGTAAATCAGCTCTGTCAATAGGGTCCTGTGGACCAAGAAGCCAGATCGTTTTGCAGTAATTTATATGGAGTGTTACACCATGACGATAATTTGATAGTCATTGTTACATTCTATTCTGTCATAAAGTGGATGGGGGGCAAGTTTACTTATTGTTGCATATATACTATCCATACAGTGTTCATATTCGTTTTAAAAATTCAAAGGCTGTCGTGTCAACTCTCACCCAACCAATCAGTTACGTGAAAGATGGCCTATAAAAGTCCTTAATGCGAGGTGGGATTCCGGTTGCACTCGGTGGGCTCCATGGTGTTTCAGTGGGACTCGGTGTGGATCTGGAGGGCTCGCTGGGGTTCCGGTTGGGTTTCGATCGGGCTCCGGTAGTGTTCCAGTGGGGCTCCGGTGGGGTTCCGGTGGGGTTCCGGTGAGGTTCCGGTGGGGTTCCGGTGAGGCTCCGGTGGAGTTTAGTGGGGGCTCCGTGGGGGCGGCTCACCTGGTTGCTGTTGAAGAGTTTGAGCAGTTTCTCGGCGTCGTACTGTGGTGGAAGGGCGGGCAGGTAGAGGTGGGGGTCGTGCAGGCGAGGCTCATCCAGCCAGCAGGTCATCGTCTGGTACAGGCGAACTAGGCTCTCGTGGAACGCCCGCCCCTCGTTGTCCTGGCGACCCTCGACCAAAACGAGACTGTCATCCGCAGTCTCCGACGTCGGGGAGAGCACGCCTGGCAACCCGGTTTGAACAGTCACGTCGTTATGTGTTTACCGAATCAGGCTAGGGCCATTCATAATTGTCAACATTATCACAAGTGTACAAAGTGCACTTTGGAGGAGGGGGGAAGGGAGGGGACGGGAGGGGAGGGGAGGGGGGACGGCAAGAGAGTGAATGGGAGGGAGGGTGATAGAAATGGTGAAGAGAGCAGGGAAGGGTGTACCGGGGGAGAGGAGACAGGAGGGAAAAGAAGAGGAGAGGAGAGGAGAGGAGAGGAGAGGACAGGAGAGGAGAGGAGAGGAGGGGAGGGGAGAGGAGAGGAGGGGAGGGGAGAGGACAGGAGAGGACAGGAGAAGAGAGGAGAGGAGAGGAGGGGAGGGGAGGGGAGAGGACAGGAGAGGAGAGGAGAGGAGAGGAGGGGAGGGGAGAGAAGAGGAGAGGAAGGGATGGGAGAGGGGGGAACGGACGGGAGGAAGAAGAGAATGAGATGGGAGGGAGGGAGGGAGGGAGGGAGGGAGGGAGGGGGAGGGAGGGAGGCGAGCAGGAAGAAGCTTCTAAAAATACAAATAAATATCGAATTATGTACTAAACTTTGAATACACAAAGAGTCACATATATACACGAGAGAAGGTAGAAAACATATTACATAATTCAGTTGAATCTATTCCTAGTTACGCTGATCCTTCAGGAAGGACAGAAGCTGCGACACAGACAATTGATGAATGCAGAGTCGCAGTTTCAGGTTACACACCAGAAGTTGGGCATTGGTGTCCTTCATTATAGACCCTATGCTTTAAACTTACATTGCACCTAGAAGCACATGCATCCTGATCACCATACTTGGTAGGATTCTTGCCGTACATTAAATTGCAACGAAATAGTTCTAGCAAATATTTTACATTAGAAAAAAACTGAACAATTTGTGTATGTGCATTGACCACCTCCCACCACCTTCTGCCATGCAAGCTGAAGCTGTGACCCGGCGTCCTGAGTCGCAGCATCAATTCTTCCTGAGGAACCAGCGAAACTGGGAATACCAATATTCAGTCTAAGATTTGTTTGGCAGTGAGCCGTCAGTGCTCAGTATGCATACATGTTACCATTCAAAATGATAAAATAGTGTGCACTAAAGAGACTGGTCTCGTGGCTAAATGTCGGCAGCGGGATTACTCATGAAATCACAGTAAATAAACATGAAGGCATAAGTTTACCTGAACACTAATCAGCTTAATCAAACTGTATTACTGATATCCTGGTTATATAAACATACACTATGTGAGAACATTTTGATTTAAAAGTGGTGCTGCAAACAACCTAAAAACAGATATGATGGGTGGTCTGGGTCTCTAGTTAATCAATATGTTCAAGTTGTAACGAAACTTGTGTGGAATTGAACCCACTTCAACAAAGTCAAGTGAAGGGATGGTCAAATGAGTCAAATTATACTTGTAACTACATAGCCTGGCACTTGACATTACTAGGATAGGTCAAGGATCACGAGAAGTAGGAAGATCAATTGTCTGTGAGTGAAATTTCCCTGGCTTAATCAACACATGTAACAACAACAATTCTGATTGGCTGATGATATTTAGCCAGCTGACCATGGTGCTAAATATCGTCGCAAGAGTCACGCAAGAATTTCATGAATGGAAATTGATATTTTCACCTGTAAACAAATGACCACAGTCAGAGTATCTTAACTATGAGGTGCATGCATTTGAGGAGGAGGCTTCATCTGTCAGTCTAATTATAGCTCAAGTTGAAAACTATTCCACATACTTCAATCATTAACTAGACATTCCTCTTACATTGGCTACCTGAGCCTACATATACATGATTATCATAAATTAGATAACTGATGACATCATACGCTGGCATGAATATTTATAGTCAACATCCGGGCAATCAGTCGGACAAACAGGCTCTTTGGCAGTATAAACGGAGCTGCCTACACCAAAAGTTCCTAGCTGGGTACTCCAGTAAAAAAATATTGTGTACTTTTCAAAATGATTGTGTACTTTCCAAATTTAGCTTTGGCATATACAATTTTTATATTTGCATATTGGCATACTCCAACTCATTACATTGTACAAAATATGCAAAAGTTGTATGGGTAGGCTGCTCTTGCCTACCATAAATTCATATTTGAGCACTCCAGTGGGAAAAAAAAGTGTATTTGTGTAAAATCATGTTTGTTTAAATTGTGTGCTTTCCCCCAAAAAAAACTTTGGCATACACAATTTCCATTTTGGATATTGACATACTCCAGCCTAAAGTAAAATAAAGCTGGTTTTATTTAACGAAGCCTCTAGAGCACATCGATTTTCATCATCAGCTATTGGACGTCAAACATATGGTCATTCTGACATATTTCTTTGGAGGAAACCTGCTGCCGCACATAGGCTACTCTTTCCATTAAGCAGCAAGGGGTCTTTTATATGCACTTTCCCAGACAGGACAGCACATACCACAGCCTTTGATGAACCAGTTGTGGACCACTGGTTGGAACAGAAAATAGCCCAAACTGCCAATGGGTCCACTGAGCAGGATCGATAGAATGACCGACACCTTCACAGGTGGACATTCTACCGCCTGAGCTGCGTCCCGCTCCCTATTCCAGCTTAAAACTGTGTACAAAATATGCAAAAGTCGCATGGGTAGGCAGCTCTGTATAAGCCATGCATAACATCTTACTCATGTCTTCCCGGTAACCATAATGGGAATCATTGCAGCACACTACATAGCAACGATGGTGTGGTCAGCATATTTAAAGATTGCTTTTCCTATGCACAATTTCTTTTTGTGTGTGATGAATTTATTTATCCTGCCCATAAAGGATAAGTGTGGTGTTAGCACTAGTCCAATTTGATTAAAATCTTGAATTTTGTTTTATTAATAATTTTTGTTTTGTTGTTGTTTCTTGTTTACAGGTTGCAACTGTTTGCCATCAGTATAAATTTAGCTTTTTACCTTATTTTAGGATGTCCATTCAATTTGTTTTTTTTTTAACTTGAAATACAGGAAGTTTTAGTTGAACAGCTGGATGTTTGTCCGACTTCCAAGATGGCCGCTGAGTAGGCACAACTGCTCAGCCTCTTTATAATACCAGGGAGTAATCACGACAAGCTCTATAACAACAACTTAAACTACTCCGGATGCAATAAAGCAAGACAGAACTTGGGATTGCGAAACAGTTTTGAATTAGAACTGCAAACTTAAAGGCTATTTAGAAACTGACTGAATGGAAACAATACAATGAATCCGATGGCCACAACGTACCAGTGTTAACCCACAACATCCTCCTAGCTCTAATAACGCTGCCATGAACAGGCCAGTTACTGGCTGCAGTCAAGTAAAAGCAAAAAAAGAAATTACATTGCGATATAAATAAAAAATTTGTAATGGAAAATTAAAAAATTCAACAAAATATTACATTTTCTCGATTAAAAAAATTAACCATGTGTAGTGGTCTGCACTGACCTCTCAGGCAAGTAACCACATAGACAGGTAGGCGTGGGGAGTGTGTTGATATCAGGGAGCCTAGGTGGTGTAATGGTTAGCACACTGGCCCGGAATGCAAAGAGATGTGGGTTCGAGTCCCGCTCTAGGCACAGTATTTCCCATTTTCATCACCCCCACGACACTGGCTGCCGTGATCAGGATCCTGTACAAGCTTTGCGCTGTATGGTTGTTGAACCTACCCTGTATGTATGTGTTAGTGCATTGCCTGTATGTATGTAATTGTAAGCATTACAAGACTTACAATTCCAGGGGGACGAGTGTAGTGGTCTGCACTGACCTCTCAGGCAAGTAACCACATAGACAGGTAGGCGTGGGGAGTGTGTTGATATCAGGGAGCCTAGGTGGTGTAATGGTTAGCACACTGGCCCGGAATGCAAAGAGATGTGGGTTCGAGTCCCGCTCTAGGCACAGTATTTCCCATTTTCATCACCCCCACGACACATGCATTACATGTAAGCTATCTTAAAGCTGCATAGTCCGATGGAAGCATACGATTTTCGAACACATACCTAGATTGGATCCTACATATCCACACATAGATACTGGTATACTTATTAATTACTCAATTATATAGTATAGTTATACGAGTCTTACCTTGGTACAGATGATGGATAACTGTTGTTTTACCGAGGTATAAGCCTCGGATAGATGTGGGCTAGGGAGAGGTAAGCACGTCCGGTACCAGCAATCTTAACCTACTTATTGAGGATAAAAATGACTTTCAAACAATGGATACTATTACTTTACCGAAAAGGTACACCAACGGAATAGATGTGGCAGGGTGTGGCGGGAGGGCCCTAGCCCACATCTATCCGAGGCTTATACCTCGGTAAAACAACAGTTATCCATCATCTGTACCAAGGTAAGACTCGTATAACTATACTATTTTACCTCGGTAAACAGCCTCAGGCTAGCCTCAGGCTAGGGAGACCTTTACATAATTCATTTTTATCCTTAATATCATTCTTTCTTATTATTATAACATTCTAAATTTTTGTTCTCACCTATTCTTGTTAGTTGGCGAGAAGACGCTTTGCAACGCCGGTAGGCTTTTCTAGTCGTTTATTATAATGTTTTGCAAACGACTTAGCCGTCTTCCAGCCTGCATGCGCTAGTATTCTTTTCACAGAAATACCAAGCACCCGTGCCTTGGAGACCATGGCTCCTCTAGTTGAGTGGGAAGAGTATTTACTCGTATCCACTCCAGCCAATTTCAACACCGTAATTGTCCATCTGGCAAGTGTGTCTCGTGAAATCGCCTTATGTGGCTTTATAAAGCTCACTAATAGTTGTTGTGATGCACGTAAATCCTTTGTCTTGTATATATAAGCCCGTATGGCCGACACAACACATAATTTCCGATCATTCGGAAAACAGTCTAAGTGAACCGTTGATAAAGGGTCACCTAACGTGTTCGATTTAAGCAATTTTTCTAAATCAAACGTAGCTTGTTGCTTGTCTATTTCTAATCCAGTTAAGGATAAAGCAACAATCGTCTGTCCTCTGTGTCCGGTTACTAACAATAACAGGACCGCAACCTTAAAACCTAACTGTTTTATATCTAACCACGAGTTGTGAGGCCAAGCCTGAAACAACTTAAATACTATAGAAACATCCCAAAACCGACTATACTTTGGTTTTGGAGGATTCCTTTGATAAATTGAACGAAGTAAATAACAAATAACATAATGTTTTCCAACTGTTTCGCCATCAATTCTAGGTAATATAATTGATAACGCACACCTCGCCGCATTAATCGATCCAAAGGAAAGTCCTTCATCCTCTAGAGAACGAAGAAACCGAGCTACTTGTGAAATCTTTGGATTTGTTGGTTTAACTTTCATTAACAAACAATGTACACCCCATTTCTTTAAATAGGTTGTATACATTTTGACAGTTCCTGGCCTCCAGTCATCCGATACTATCCTATCCTCAGTAATTCTGTCCAATCCAAATTGCTGTAGCTGCTTCCTTAGAAAAGGAATGCCAATAGGGGCGTCGTTGACACGTCGCCGTGAACCACTAGCGGTCCGTGGTGCGTCAGATTCCCGAGTTTTCTTGGGAATCGTATACGATCTTTTGCCAGTTGTGAAACTGCTGGCAGCCAAGGTTGCGTGTCCCAATCGGGCACCACCAGTATCGCATGTGTCCCTTCCAAGCCGATTTTTCTCACTACTCGGCTGATAATGCTAAATGGTGGGAAAATATAAAAATAATTATTTTCCCAAGTAATAGCAAACGCATCTACTTTCCAAGCATCCGGTTCAGGATGCCAAGAAACATAACAGGGTAACTTGTTATTATTTCGTGATGCAAATAAGTCAACTTCAGGTGTACCCCATTTTTCACAAACGAAGTTAAACAAAGGTGTAGAGAGAGACCACTCTAAATGGTCATGGAAATTTCTACTTTTATAATCTGCAAGTGTATTTTGTGACCCTGGAATATGCGCTACAGTCAGCCAGACTTGTTGAGCCTGTGCCCAGTTCCAAATCAGTTTAGATAACTGATTGCAAGACTTTGATTTGGTTCCACCCATATTACGAATATATGCCATGGCAGTAGTATTATCAGTTAGTATTCTAACCTGTGATTTATTTATCTTTACTAAACTACGTAAGCCCAGATAAATAGCACGCAATTCTAGTGCATTAATATAGTCTGATTTTTCATCATCAAGCCATCTACCTCCTGTTGTGACCCCATCTCGATGAGCTCCCCAACCTTCTAACGAAGCATCAGTAGTAATTACTGTATTAGGTTCCGCCATGCGGATTGCATTTGGTGAACTTGCTATATGTTGCATCCACCATCCAATATCCTGTAACCCTTCTTGCGAAATAAACATCTTTCGCTCAAAATTGCCTTTAGTTCGTGTTAACGCTAAATTTTTATCTATTTCTAGCGACTTAATATGGGCCTTCCCATATAACACAGCAGGTGCATATGAGGTCATTATGCCAATAAGAACAGCAACCTGTCTAATTTTTGGCTTTGATAACTTAATAAGCTGAGTCGCTGTAGTCATAAACTTAATTAGTTTTTGTTCTGTTATCGACACTGTAAGGGACTGTGTATCCAGAATAAACCCTAAACATTTGAGTTGTTTTGTTGGTTTAAACACTGACTTTTGTTGATGTACATAAAACCCCAATTTAGTGAGTAATGCACATAAATCCAAAACTGCATTCACACAACCAATTTGTGTTGATGCTATAATAAAAGAATCATCTATGTATGGAAACATTATGTGACCCTTCCTCGCCATTACCGAGAAAACAGGTTTAAGCAATTTAGTAAATAAACGTGGCGCACAAGCTAAGCCATTCGGCATGCAGGTAAACTCATAGAGTTGGTTATCCCAAATAAATCGAAGAAATTTTCGGTATTGTTCCATTATGGGAAGCGTATAATATGCATCCTGTAAATCAACACTAGCCATCCACGCATCTGGTGTAATCAGATCTCGTGCCGTATCTAGAGAGAACATTTTAAAAAGTCGATATTCCACCCTTTTATTAAGGATTGTTAAATCCAGGATCATTCGAACATCACCATTAGGCTTCGGTCTCGAGAAAATGTTTGAAATAAACTGTCCTGAACAGTGTGTCACTTTTTGTATAATTCCTTTCTCAAAGAATTTATGTACCTGTTTAGTTAGTGCGTCTCGTTCAACTGGTTGAATGTTATATGGAAAAGGTATTATACTTTGTACAGGAATTTGTGTAAAGGGAATTTGAACACCCCTAACTATTTCTATAATTTCTTGGTCACTAGTAATTTTGTGCCACTCAGAAATATGATTACTAATATTACCAGCCACAAAGTTGCTTACAGTTTGTGTGTTTTTAGAGGCTGCAGGGACTTGTAAAGTTTGTGTTTGGACCTCTACTTGGACCCCCCCCTGGGGAAAGGTCTCGACGAGTTGAACCCTCGGCCTATTGGCCGTGTGGTGTTGTCGGTCCAGCCTGGGCGAGCGCCCCGGCCCCGAAACCCTTGACCGAAGTTTGAACTCGGTCTGGTTCCTCTGGTAAACCGTCGTGGACGAAAATCCCCTCGTGACTTTTTGAAACGAGGAGCTTCCTGTTTCTTCTTGCCATCCATGTTTTTGCCACTCTTGGCTGCAGTCTCTACCTCTTTATAGAGGTATTGTAGTTGACCGCCAAACATCTTGGTGTTATCTAAAGGTTTCCCTTTAATCGGCTCTGGAGCAAGATAGAGCGTAAACTCCTTCCCCTCATTATCGGTAACCTTCTTAGAGCGAGCCACTTCTTTGCCAGCATCTGTGCAAACTGACTTGAAGACATTTTCATATCTTCGAAACGACAGGTAATTACCTGCCGCCGCTAGCACTGCAATGCCTTTGTCCATTGTCTTAGCCAAAGACGAGAACTTATTTTCACTCTGCATCCTATTAGCCACAGGAACAATAGCTGTTAGGGTAGCCAACACTGCCTTATGCACTGTGTGCAACACATCCTCAAACTTCTTACGGTCATCCGTCATATTGACATCCCGATCCATTTCTTTAATGATGGAGTTGGGAACACCCTTTATGCCTGTTAACTCATCTCCTAACTTGGAGATAACCTCCGCCGGTTTGAACGTGCGAAAATGACCATTCACGGTCTCGCGCATAAGCGTAGTGGTTTTAACCCGCTTAGCCTTTGGCTTCTCCACCTTCTTAGCCACTTTAGTGCCAATGTCCGCATAGACCCCTTCATATATGGTGTCTGAGTCTGATTCCGTAGAAGTAGACTCAGTGGACGACTCAGAAGAAGAATATTTCCTCTTCCTCTTCTTCTTTTTGGACTTAGTCTTCCGCTTTTTGCGCAAACCAGACTCTGCCCGCTCCTTGGTGAATTCATCACCCGAAGAAATCACCTGTTTCTTCTTCTTCCTCCGTTTAGGAGAAGGAGGAGGAGGAGCCTTAAGCTCCACCGCCGAGTCTGTGTCCAAGAAATCCTCAAATGAATCCTCTTGGACACTCGGCCTACGCCGCTTCCGAGACACAGGCGATTTGGCAGTCAAGATGTGGCTTTCCAATCTTGCAAAGCGAGCCTCCCAATCTGGAGGCGCAGGCACATCAGGCACTGCGTCCTCGTCCGGGTCGGAGAGGATATGCGCCCGGGGCTGTGTCGACGGCCCTGCCGACAACACAGGTGAGGAGTCGTACTCCTCGTCCACTCCACTCGGAACACGCCCCTCGGCTGCTGCTGCACCGCGCTTACTCCGCTTCGTGGCCATCGGGAGCTGAAACAAACATTTTTGGTCAGTCCCGGTATATATATATGTCACAATATGGTTGTTTCAAACTCATTTGGACATCTATTGGTGTTAAAGAACGTGTTTATACCGTTATAACACAGGCGTAATAAGCTAAATTTGTGCGTGGGTTGTGGGTCAAGCCCAAACCTTACGCGGGGTCGGGACCAGTGTATCGGCCCGCCCATCCCTCTGTTCCGCACACTTCTCCCACCTGTGACTACTACGTCAACAAGTTGGAGAAAATGCTACGAAACTCGGAGAAACGCCTGAAAAAGTTTTGTCTAGGGGAGTCTATAAAAGAAACCCAGGAGCATCTCCAACATTACTCTCTATTAGAGTACGAGAGAATTTCCACATGAGATAGGGCGAAACCCACATCTCTACCCATAGTCACACGGTGACCCGGGTGTTGACATAACCGCTAATGACCGGTTTGGTTCCTTCGAGAAACCCACTCGAGTGTTCTATCCTTGGTTGTTTATAACCAAATAACTCGTCCAAAATGGACCAACGAAAGTCTAAACTTTCCATAATGATGCTCTAATGCATCATAATTAAGCTAACCACAGTTTTTATTATACTTACTGCGTATTTGCTTGTATGTAGACTAATTTTGCCGGAGCAACCCAACGACACGTTATCCAGTCGTGAGTTGTATATGCTAATTGTTGGTACCGGACGTGCTTACCTCTCCCTAGCCTGAGGCTAGCCTGAGGCTGTTTACCGAGGTAAAATAATAAGTTATCGCTACACAGAACAAATACTACGTCAATTTAATAGAACATGTCACGATGAAAGCCTCTAATGCTTTCGGTGTGCACGCTAAAATGCTTGACATGTTTTCACAAATATCTCCAAAGTGAAACCCTTTAAAATAAAACCTAGCCCTAAGAAACATAAAATAAATGATAATAATCAAACTAATATAATTTATCCAAAAGAATAACTTTAAAGAAAAGTGAAACTCGAAAATATCGGATTATGCAACTTCAATTTAATAGCAATATGCAGTGAAACATAAAACTCTAATCAAGTGCGAACATTAATAAATCATCTTAAAATATCGCGAGATATTTTTTTCTCAAACCGAGTACGTCAACAGTCTCAGTACTAGTGCCCCCGGACACAGGCCACACATTACGCTGCGCGTTATGAGAGGTCCGGAAGTGGCGTCACCACTGACCTACTTATAGCGCCCGCTCACCTGCTACGTCCACTGAGTCGGCGGTGCTGGTTGCCATGGCGGCCTTATGGTGGAACTCAGCAGCCTCGTTCAGGCGTCTCTTCATGGCCTTCATGAGCGAGTTGTTTCCTGAGCTCTCAAAGAAGCGCTCACCAACACTGCCCCGCTGGGGGAGTCTGAGAACAGGGCGGAAGCAGTAAATTCTACCATTCAGAGTGCGCACACAATAAAGATTCTGATTCAGACCACAGGAAGCAGCGTTTATTACATGTTAGCAAAAGCACCACACTGATGAACACAATAGTCATAGAATCGATCAAATTGTCATAAAAAGATCCAGCGTTGTCAATTGTTGACAAACACATAGGGTGTCAGACCTGCTTTACTGTCTAGATTAAAGCAATCAGGTCAATACAGGTATTCCTAAATAAAAGATCAACCCCCTACTACAGTAGCCTGAGTAGGTGTGAAGAACAACCCTATATACAAATTTGAGAAAATGCGGGTAAATGAAATGAGAACATACTTTCTTAATCTAAAAAGCAAAATATATTCTTCACATACCTTGTTATATTTACCCGCAACTTGTGAACTGATTAGTAGATTAAGTCCATGAGATAAATTAACTATAAAGTTTGAATTGATAGAGCCATTATACCCACATGGCAGCCACCGCCAGGAAGTTTAGAGGTTCCTGGGTAATAATCCAATCTAGGTCAGGAAGTAGTCATTGGCTGAGGTAGTCAGGTGGTACAAGCAGTTCATTCAAACAAGGTGGATTTATTTCATGGACTTTATTACTTCAAGCTGATTTTGTGTCATTATGCCTTGATATTATGTGATTTGGACACTCTATAGAGTATATTTTGAGGGACAACATATTCAACCGGATTGTAGCTATTGGATTTTAATCAACAGAAGGTAGGGATGTTAAACTAAGACCATCAACAGTGACACATTTTCTCCAACTTTTACATAGGGTTGTAATTCATCTCTGAACAGTCAGAGGTGAAACTTTTATCTAAGGTATTCCAAGTTACTGTCCGCTAGTCTGAGAAAGGACTGAAACTGTGACCCAGCGTGTTTACACGACGGAAGGTGGGGTTGCCATCCCTCCTAGCCATATCCTTCACTATAAGCCCTATTTTAAACTCATGCTGAACCTATAACCACATGCATCCTGAGGACCAAACTTGGTAGGGTTATTGCCATATATTTATTTCCAATATAGATTGTAGGGAAATTATTTCACATTAGATCAAATGCCACTTCTTGTATGTGTCTTCACCAGCTCCGGAACCGCCTGACACCCCAACTACTCTGGTCACTCACACCTTGTCCTAATTAGTAACTGTAGTCTGCACAGACTTCTCATGGAAGGAAGGATATTACAGAAATAACTTCAGCATTTAAATGCATTTCTGTGGCGCCATTTAATGACATTCTGCGCCCCATCTAGCAACATCATCATATAATGCAACATGTTATGGAGAAAGTATCCATGAGATCTTACGAGACTTGGAAGATTAGTTTTTTGGGGTTTTTTTTTTTGGTGGGTGAGGGTGGGTGGTTTCTGTCCATTAGCCCGAGAGTTCAAAACCGAAAAAAGATAAGAACAATCTAGTTGTTATTTCTAATTAGTTCTGTGAGTCTCCAAAGTGCTCAAACAACACTAAATCTTATAGTACATAATGCAAAGCAAGAGTAGTCCATAATTCGAATGGTTAAAAGCGATGTTAATAAACAGTCCAGGTCCTAGCATGCTACAAGTTTCCCCATGATATTTCTCTTTGAATTTTCTTTAAATTAAGTCTTTAATTGCTTAATTTCCCAGCAACGGTCTTAGCAGGTTATGCCTTTGTACATACAATTTTTATTATAAATATAATCTTTGCTTATCTAAGAAAAAGTGACTAAAAAGTCGGATGGTTTTAAGTTGTTGCAACATTTTGTAGATAAATATAGTAGGTTGATCCTTACAGTCTAACTTATACTGTGGTATTAAAGCTGCATAGTCCGATAAAATATCAAATTTTCAAAACCAAACCAATTATCTAGATTTGATTTGACATATCTAATTTATACCCCTGTTATACTATGACGTAACGAGCAAACGTAAGCCTGCGTGATCACGTTTCGTCATTACGTTGACGTACATTGGGTTACGTTATGATGACATCAGAATGACATCGAGCTACGTCACGTTACGTCGTGTTACGTCGGTGTGCATCAAAGTTTTGAACCTGTTCAAAACCTTCGACGTAACTCGAACGTAAGGGTTTACGTTCGCCGTACGTTCTTTACACGTTCGGTGAACGTCAATGACGTTAAACAGACGTAGGTCAAACGCTGCTCACTACGTTCCACTATGTTGACCCACATTAAACCCGGTGGAAACGTCCACGTGGCGTAATTGGAACGTCAGGAGAACGTCAGGAGAAAGTACGTTCAACATACGTTCAACATTTCGCCACCGTGTCATGACGTATGTAATGTCACGTAACGTAGTTCTGGCAATGGAATAACGTTCATAACGTTCTGTGAGCATAATGATGTTGTCCTCTCTCGTTGAATGACGGTATCACTACGCTTTACCGACGTTGCGCTCTCATCAACTACGCTGCATCCACGTTCAACGTGTGCCCAAATCTGCTTACTACACCGAGAAGTTCAACGTTCTTCACGTTCTCCCTACGCTGACGTCGTTACGTCATAGTGTGACAGGGCCTTTAGATACTGATGCACTTATTAAGCATTTGTTTCTGCGTAAAAGGCAATACTGAGTCAATTTAACAGAACCTGTTACTGCAGAAGTCTATGGTGTCAGAGTTTTGGCAAGCTTGCCAAAACTAATTTTCCATGTTTGCACTCAAAATATGTAAAAGGTTTACCATTTAAAATAAAAGTAACTTTGAACTAATGTAAAGTAGATCCTAGTGATCAATCTAATATATTTATCTCAGAAAAAATACAGAATTTCAAAACTATCGGACTATGTAACTTTAAGTAAATTGTTATTATGGATGGCTAATTTTGGAGATATTTAACATGAAACCATACAAAATTAATGTTAGTAAGTGCGTCAAAATATTGGCCCCGATAGACTTAAGCAGAAACAGGTGATTTTTAATTGATTCGGTATTCCCGAATGCAAAAATAAATGTTCAACCAGTGCACCAGTATCTAAGTTGAGTATATGGGATCAAATCTAGGTAGGGCTTTTCGATTTTAAAATGGGATGCTTTCATCGGATTATGCAGATTTAAATCACACAGAATAAAGTACTTAATCTAGTTTCATCCGTCACATTCCACAGCTATTAGAATATAATATGGCATAATGGTAATTGCTGATGCTTAATTTACTTAGGCTCCAAATCGAATTCACCATTAAGTATTGTCTCTTAATTACGTACTTCCTCCGTTAGGTTTTCATTACCTGAATTGCAAATTCAATGAAGAACTGTAACATTCAAAACAGAAATAAGGTAAGACAGTTTTTGGTTGTCAAACCGTGGGGGTAATTGTCAAGATATCCAATCGATTTCTATTTTAAATTCCATTCTGATTTCTAAGCTCATTCAATATTTGCTTTGTATTTAAGATCGGTATGCATGTCATAATAACATAATTCCAAACACGAATAAATTCCAAGATAGACATAGCACTACATATAATGGTAAATAATCATAGAAATACAATTTAATATCTTTAAGTTTAACCATTCTATATGAATCTAAATGTGAACATCATAAACACTGTCAAAACGTGCACAAGAATAAATGGAAGGAAATGCAATTGAACGAAGCATAAAACTCATCATCATCATCATCATCATGCTGTCAGTCGCATTGCGACAAAGACTGCTTTCATTACTTAACCGCCCCTTTGTGCTGTTGTACATTTCATAAAAGTTGCATGCAAAGTGTTGAAGTGCTGCTGGCTTTTGCAAGTTACTAGTGGCACTCTCTCAGGGAGCAAATAGAGGTCTCACACCGGCAAGAACATGTCAAGACAGGCGCAAACTATTTGTCCCTGCAGCGGCTGGTCGGGAGATGTTGAGAGTTCCATTCATCACCACCCTTAATGCTGCCACGATAACATGGTTTTCTGTTAGGGTTTGCTCCCTTAGCCTTTCATTCTATCAAAAACCAGAACTTGTAACACAAGCATAAAACTACCTATAAAATAACAGGGTGTTTTGTCTAGTTTGGAACTAAAATATGAAAAATGTTAAAATTCCCCATGTATGGATGCTTAAAACAATGTTTGTATTGTTGCCTCTGGCTGGGAACCACAACTGTTTTGGCTACCAATTATATAATAACAAAATAAGAACATAATTAGAAAAGAATCTTTCATTTTCAAATAGAAGACAGTGTGAATGGATTTAGTCAGAATGCATAAATGCTTTGGTACTAATATTATACTACAGAACAATGATACATCTTCGTATAAAAATGTGAGAATTGCATTAAAGTTGCATAATCCAATGATGAAAATAGAACTTTCCAAATCAACGCACTTGCCTAGATTTTGTTCTATATATCCTACTTAGATTCAGGTGGACTTATTAAACATGTATTTCTGCAGAGAAGGAATATTAAGTCAATTTAATTGAATTGGTCACTGCAGCATGTCATGCAAGTTCATGATGTCCAGCATTTCGGTGTGAAAACCAAATTTGTTTGGCATATTTTCACTTCAAATATCGGCAAAGTTAGACATATATAATAAAGGTTAATGTAAACTACAGAAAAGCAGACTATAATATTCAACCTAATACATCTATTTCGACACCTGAAAAACCACCAGATTATGCAACTTTAACTTCCTATATGCTAAATGAGTCGCATATATTTAAATAGAAAGTACATCTTGGAGCATTGAATGACCAACAACTAATGGTAAAAGCTATTGATTTGGGCAGTCTGTCTGTGTATGTATGTATGTATGTATGTATGTATGTATGTATGTATGTATGTATGTATGTATGTATGTGTGTATGTGTGTATGTATGTATGTATGTATGTATGTATGTATGTATGTATGTACGCATGTATGTATGTCCGTACGCACACATGTATGTATGTATGTATGTATGTATGTGTGCATGTATTATGTATGTATGTGTGCATGTGTGTATGTACGTACATACGTATGTATGTAAGTGTGCATGCATTATGTATGTATGTATGTATGTATGTACATGTATGTATGTATGTATGTATGTATGTATGTACGTGTGCATGTATTATGTATGTACGTATGTATGCATGTATATGTGTGCACGTATGTGTTGTGGCGAGTGAGTGAGAGAGAAAGAGAGAGAGACAGAGATAGCTAGAGAGAGAACTGAGAGAGACAGCGAGAGAGAGCGATAGCGAGCGAGAGAGAGAAAGACAGAGACAGAGAGAGACAAAGAGAGAGATATAGAGAGACAGAGAGAGCGCGAGCGAGAGAGAGAGTGCGAGCGACAAGATACGAGGGAATCAAAGATTCCAATATCAGAACAACCTTGGTGATGGTAATTGTATAACAACAAAGTGAGAACTGGACAAGGTACTTACTCGTGCTCCTGTGTGAGTCTGCCGAGGTAGCAGAGGAAGAACTGCTGCCACAGCAGGGGCAGGACCGGGTGGCCGAGGGCTGTGTTGAGGGCCTGGTGGCCCCAGCGGTAGATGCACAAGCACTGCGGTGAGGCGACAGTGTCCTGCTTGGCCTGGCCCGCCGCCCGCTGCATACACATGTAAAGCTTATTTTATTTAATAATGCCTCTGAGCACATTGACTTTTATCATCACCTATTGGATGTCAAAGAGAGAGTCATTCTGACATTTGTTTGGAGGAAACCTGCTGCCGCTACATAGGCTGCTCTTTCCGATAAGCAGCAAGGGGTCTTATATATGCAGTTTCCCACAGACAGGACAGCACATACCACAGCTTTTGATGAACCACTGGTTGGAATGGAAAATAGACCAAACTGCAAATGGGTCCACTGAGCAGGATTGATAGGATCACCGACACCTTCACAGGTGGATACTCAGCTTCCTAAGCTACGTTCCGCTCACCCTGCACACACACAACCAGAGGTGGGGGGGGGGGGGGGGGGCGACATTATGTACACAACAAAAACACATCAGGCACCTTCTTTAAATATATAGAATTCGCACAAATTGAATTTTTAGTTTCAGTGAATTTTCTTCTTTATTTTTAGGTGTGGGGGGGGGGAGTAATTAAGTTTCATTTAAGTAAATTTAAAGGTGAATGAAAGCATGACATTTTCAGGGATGAAAGTGGTCTCCGGGAAAAAAAGCGGAAATGCTGATATTCTTCCATAGGCTTAGAATTGTAAGGGAGACCTGAAAATTCCCTGAAGTCGGGTTTCATACATATTGGTATATGCTGACAGTGCTGCGCCGTTTGAAGCATGTATTAGTAGTATATGTATACGCTGATAGTGCTGCAGCGTTAGACGCATGTATTAGTAGTATACGCTGACCCTACTGCGGCGTTTGAAGCAAGTAGTATACGCTGCTAGTGTTGTGGCATTTGCACTACATATTAGTATATGCTGATGGTCAGAAGTGTCACATGGATAGTTAAAATCTAATAATTGAATTTTTAACATTTTTTGATTGCAAATGAAAGCTGGAAATCTCTCATTTACATCTATGTAAAATATAAATTGATGAGATAAAAAATAAAGGTATAGTCCATGATTAAGCTATGTTTTATGGCAGTATAACATGTGTTGCTAAGATGTTACACATTTTTAGGACACAACACAGTCTGTTTAATAAAAATTTAAGCAGAATTAAATAATTTCATACTGAGAAGCATATTAATCATGGCATAATATACAGAAATATGTAGTGCTTATATTGATTAAAAAAAAGTAATTCCCAGCCATGCTATATTCACGGAATAATTAGTGTACAATATTTGTGCGGCATCCAGACTGGTTACATCTGTGATGGAAATTTGTAATGTTATTTCTGAAGACATCAAATAATTTGTTTTTAAATTTAAGCATGCATACATGTTAATAAATACTTCCTTTTCATTTGGGAACCGTTTTCTTTTATATATCAATGCAATACAATTACAAGATGTTAGTAAGGATCCAACCATGTCCCATATGTTATGTTACAAATGGCTGACTGTAAAATGGTGGTTTTCTTTGTACAAAAACACTTCTTAACTAAAGATACCAAAGTTGCACATGGTATATTTTATTTCCCTTATTTCTTACATCAAATCTGAACATGAATCTGAAAAATATAAGGAAAAAAATAAGTAGGACGTTTTTTTATTGATGTTTTAAAATCCCATCCCATGCTGCCCAGTTTTCAGGAGAGTGACCCATATATATATGAGACTGTCTCAAAAGGTGCTAAGCAATATGGAACAAAACTTTGTCCATTGTAATGATCAACATACTATCTACTTATGCATTTTCTCAGGATAAACTAAATTGTTTTTGTACATGGTGTTTCATAATCACAATAGAATACATATTGATTAGAAGCAAATGTCCTTGTGTTTTCAGTGTAACCGTTTCTGTGCTGTTTTGTGTCAATCGTTACAATGGACAAAAAGATGAAGAGTTAGCACCTTTTGAGACAGGCTCATATATATATATATTCAAGGCCGTCCCCAAACAACGCACCTTGAGCGCTGTCTCCATGGCAACAGTGGGGTTGGTGAAGAGCTCGGTCTGCAGGGCGGTCCACAGCCCGGATATCAGCTCGGCGTCCCGCTCAGCGAGAAGAACGCTGAAGGCGAACCAGGGGAACTCTGGGCACGAGGCGCCCTCTACCAGCGACGGGTGGTGGCTGCCCGCCGCCATCCACGACACCAGTGACGACATCACCCCTTGCTCGGTCCGGCCACGCACCAGCTGCTGCAAGGTTCATGAAGTCTTGGTTGGTGTGTGTGTGTGTGTGTGTGTTCTAATGTTAACGTGTGCAAACACTCTTTCGAGTGCAACCGATCAGCGACACACAGCGGAAAGGAAGCGCCAGCGTTCCACCTTCACCACACCCACAGCAGGCTTCACGGGACCTAGCCATATGTGGGTGTGGGTGTGGGTGTGGGTGTGGGTGTGGGTGTGGGTGTGGGTGTGGGTGTGGGTGTGAAAAAAAGATGATTTTGCTAAGTTTTCTAATTGGTCACATGAGTGAACGCTCACTGCATGACCCAACGCAATTCATAGCTGTGTGTGGAGAGGATGGGGAGGCAGAGGAGGAGGTAGAGGAAGAGGGAGAGAAGGATGGGAGGAGGTGGAGGAGGTAGAGGAGGAAGAGGAATACAAGGAGGAAGATGCAGCGGAGGAGAGGTAGGGGGAAGTGTAGGAAGAAGAGAAGGAGGAGTGGAAGAGAAGAGGAGAGGAAGAGGAAGGGGATAAGGCGGGGACGGGGGAGGAGGAAGTGTAGAAAGAGGAGGAGAAAGAGGAGAAAGAGCAAACGGAGTAGTGGAGAAGGAGGAGGAGGGGGGAAGAAGGGAAAAGGATTGGGAAGAGGCAGGCGAGGATAGGAGGAATAGAAGATAGGAAGAAGTGATGGGAGGACTGGAAAGGAGGAGGGAGGAGCAGGGGAGGAGAGGAGGAGAAAGAGAAGAAGGAAGAAGTTGAGAAGGAAGAAGAAGAGTAGGAGGAGGGAGGATGGGGGACGAGGGGAGGAAATACTGCAGTGAATATTGTTTCACTTGCACTCTTTGCAACCCGGTAGGTGTGCTGTGGGATGGAAGGAGCAAGTGGACCACCAGAGTTACTTCCTCCAATGACGACTTCTAGTAAACACTGCTGTGTTGAGAGAGGATGAAATAAAGCTAAAAGATAAAAGGAAGTGTGGGTTTTTTATGTATGTCTGTGAAAAAAACTGCATTTAATATGAAATACTTTCTTTAAACAAATATTGTTTAACTGTGATTCATCAGCCCAACAGCTAGGTATACAAGATTAGTTAAAGTTGCATAGTCCGATGGTTTTGAATTTCTGTATTTTTTCTGAGATAAATATATTAGATCAATCAATTACTTTACACAAGTTCAAGGTTACTTTTGTTTTAAATGGTAAACTTTTGAGATATTTTGAGTGCAAACATGGAAAATTAGTTTTGGCAAGCTTGCCAAAACTCTGACACCTTAGATTTCTGCAGTAACAGGTTCTGTTAAATGGACTTAGTATTGCCTTCTACGCAGAAACAAATGCTTAATAAGTGCATCAGTATCTCAGTTAGATATGGAAAATAAAATCTAGATAATTGGCTTGGTTTTGAAAATTTTATATTTCATCAGACTATGCAGCTTTAAAAAAAAAAAAAAAATGTTTGCTCATCTATGATAGGAAGTCGAAGAAACCAGGGAATGGAATGACCAGACAGTGCTCTGGTGATAAAGTGACAAGGTTTCACAACCAGATTGCACTCGATCCCCTTGTCCCCTGAAATCAAAGGAAATGTTCCCGTTGCGGCTATATTCTCACCACTGCAATAGACAATTTCCACTATCAACCCGCCCTCTGGAACTGATGCTGTCGGTCACTGCTTACTGTAGAGCAGGTTCTGCTCTTTGAAAAAGGTTTTATAGAAGATTTCCATCGGCAAACTCCCATCTGACGGCAGTGGCAGAACTAATGTTGTAACCGGCAGCTCACTGTGCAGTATGCACTGTGGAAAAGGTCTTATAGAGGACTTTCACCACCAGTCCACCCTCTGAGGGTAGTCGGAAGTCGGTCACTGTGCAGGATCCACAGAAAACATCCATTGTAATAAACCTTTTCCACAGTATGCACATTAGTTCTTGCCACTTTCCATCAAAAGGGAGGTTGGGCGTTGGAAATCCCCTGTAAGACCCTTTTCCCCAGAGAGGAGTGAGCTTGGTTCTCAGAACATTAGTTCTGCCGGTGCTACCAGAGGGCAGTTTGGCAGTGGAAATAGTCTGTGCTGAGTGCCCCCCACCCAATGGATTGCATACCTTATTGACGTTGCTGAAGAACTGGTTGATCACGTCTCTGCCCTGCTGCGTTTTGTACCCAGCCGCAATCAGGTGGTCCACTATATGAAGTACATTTCTGTAGGCAACAGAAAAGGAAGAGCGGCTAGAATGGGATACAGTGGTAGCCTTTGTAAGCTAGTCAAAGCATTGTTAGCATGGCTAATAATAGTAATATGCAGGTATGGTACTGACAAAAAAAAAAGGTTTTCAAGGAAAGGTCATGCCGGAGGTTCAGGGGGGGGGGGGGGGCACATAGGCCCCCTGGCGGGGTCAAAGGGTTGAACACCTTGTGGGAATCTAAGGGCCCTGTCCCCGGAATCTATTGAACTTAGAAGATTTTAGAGGCATCTTGAAGCATCTCGTAGCAGCCTTTATAGTAAATCGTGAGAGGAAAAACAGGCTTTTAACGGTAAGATAGTGCTTAGACACACTGTCACATTCCTCAGGGGAATGTGTCTGGCATCCTATCGATCCTGCTCAGTGGACCCATTTGCAGTTTGGACTATTTTCCGTTCCAACCAGTGGTACACAATTGGTTCATCAAACTGTGGTATGTGCTGTCAGGTGTGTGGAAAAGTGCATATAAAAGACCCCTTGCTGCTTATCAGAAAGAGTAGCCGATGTGGCGACAGCAGATTTCCTCCCAAGAAATATGTCAGAATGATCATCTTTTGTTGTCCAATAGCCGGTGATAAAAATCAATGTGCTCTAGAGACGTCGTTAAATATAAAAAGCTTTACTTTCACTGTGACATTCTATGCCTGTGGGGACAAGGAATGTCCTGATGGTGGTGGGATCGTGTGTGAGGAGAGGGTCCCCATGTTGGTGGGAGAGGGGCGTTGGGGGGGGGGGGGGGTGAGTAAGGGACGAAAGATTCTGAGTTAGATGGAGCATAAAAGAACGATGCGTGTGTGTGTTTCTTTTTGTTATGAATTAAAACAAAAAGGCCAGGTTTCAGGTCTACTTTGTCCATGTGCTACTTTACTGCTGTTTAAAAATTATAAAGCTTAGTGGATGCTGTATTTTCTGGGTTTTATATTTGATTAACTACACTGCAGCTGTTGTGTGATTCACATACACCGGTACTGTTAACTACCAGGAAAGACAACAAATCTGGCCTTGAGATAAAAATACATTAAAGAAAAGCAAAATTAAAACCACACACACACCAAAGACCACCAGAAGGTATCGCTAAGTGAGTTGTGGGTCCGCCTCCCGTTTTGGTAGATCGTGGGATTCGAATCCATGGGTTCGAACCCTGGTCGAGCCAAACCAATGACGTAAAAATTGACATGTGTTGCTTCCTAGCCAGGGGATTGGCATTATTAGGATAGAGCAAGGACTGGTTGGCTGTCTCAGGATAATGTGACTGAGTGGGGTATCAGGTCATGATGCTGGTGGCCTGGTGTTCCAGAGGGGCAGCTCTATAAAGTGTGTAGGCCTACTGTCAAAAGTTGGTACATGTCCTGATATGACGTAAAACAACCAACCAACCATCAACCATGAAAAACTATCATTACCTATCTTGGTGCCACCTGTTGAGTTGTGTGAGAAGCCTCAGCCAGAAGAGAACCACGGGAACGCCCCCTAGGCCCATCGGTAGGCACTGCTGTGCGATCTGGCTCTGAAAGTGTGCGGATAACAGGGAGATGTACAGACATGCGCATAGATCTACATGCACGTGGTTTTAAAGCTGCATAGTCCGATGAAGCATCATATTTTCAAAACCAAAACATTTATTTAGATTTGATTCTATATATCTAACTTAGATCATCATCATCATGCTGTCAGTCGTGATGCGGCAAAGAGTGCTTTCATTACTTGACTGCTGCTCTCCATTTAGCTCTCTGCTGTGAGAGTTGTGTCCATGAGTCGGTCTTAATGTCTCTCAGCTTCAGGTTTCTCTTGATGGTATCCTTGAACCGGAGACGAGGGCGCCCTCTCTTTCTGTAACCAGATTACAGTTGAGAATAGAGGATCTGCTTTGGTAGCCTGTCTGATGACATCCTCATGAGGTGTCCAGTCCACCGGAGATTCTTTTTGCTCAGAAGATCTTCCATAGAGAGCAGCCCCGTCCGTTTGAGGATTTCCTTATTTGTCACTTTGTCCTTCCAGGTTAGCCTCATGATTGAACGCAGATGTCGCATCATGAAGGCATGCAGCTTTTTCACCTGTCGTCTGTACACTGTTCAGGCCTCGGCTCCATATAGTAGGGTGGATAGCACGATTGCACGGTAGATCTTGCCTTTGACCTGAATGGACACATGGTGGTTGTTCCAGAGTCTCTGGCGTAGTCGGCCGAAAGATGCGTTAGCCTTGGCCATCCTCCTCTGTATTTCAGCATTAATGCGTCCATCACTTGATATAGTACTTCCGAGGTAGGTGAATTCCGGAACAGAGTTCAGCTTGTTTCCGTCAACCATGATCTCCTCCTCTCGGGTTCTTGTAGAGTTGGGTTGGCACAGCACCGCCGTCTTCTTGATGTTAATCTTCAGGCCGAACTTCTTTGATGCATCGGTGAAAGTATCCACTAACTTAGATACTGATGCACTTATTAAGCATTTGTCACCACATAGAAGGGAACACTGAGTAAATTTAATAGAACCTATTATTGCAGAAGCCTATGGAGTTTTAGCATGCTTGCGAAACTAATTTGACATGTTTACACATCAAATATCTCAAAGGTTAGACATTTTCTTCTATTTAGTTTTTAAAGTCTATATATAAGTGGTCATTCAGCACAAAGAACTTTTAAAAACTTTTTTTTTTTTTTCCACTTTCAAGCCTTTATCTAAAGGCCTACGTCTTTTTGAAATTTTGCTTCTGTGACTTCCAGTACGTGTGTTTTATCTACCTGTGTCATGGCGGTGAAAAGTGTGGTCACGTGACCAGGGAAGTCCACAGACAGCAGGCCACGCTTCTGACTGTCTGCTGTGACGAGCGTCTGCAGCATGTGGAGGAATCTGGAAGAGAAAGCAACAGAATAAACGATTTCCACCACCAACCCACAGCCTAACATCAGTGGAAGGACTAATGCCGTGGGTAGCAGCTCACAGTGCAACTTGCTCTATGGAAAAGGTATTAACGAGGATGTCCTCCACTACCATGCCCTCTGAAATGAGTAGAAGTGTTAATGTGGGTAGCAGTGTATGGTGCAGCCTGTTCTGCGAAAAGGATCTTAATGAAGCTTTCCAGTATTATCCTGCCCTCTGACGTCGGTGGAAGTACTATTGCCATGGGCAACAGCTTACAGTGCAGCCTGCTCTGTGGAAAATGTCTAAACATGGATTTCCGCCACTCACCTATCCTCTGACCTCAGTAGAAGAACCAATGTTGGAGGTAGCAGTGCAAGGTGCGGCCTGCTTTGTGGAAAAGGCCTTATAAAGGATTTCTACCAATAACTTACCCTCTGATGGCAGTGGTAAGAACCAATATGAGTAGTAGTTAACAGCGCCTGCTCTGTACTATGAGGTGACTTTATGTCTGGCTTACCTGATGCTGGAGTTGACGTTACACTTAGTTTACTAGTTTAATCAATGCTGGAAGTGACTTTATGCTTAGTTTACTCAATGTTAGAAGTGACTTTACACGTAGTTTATTCAATGCTAGTGGTGATTTTATGCTTAGCTTACTCAATGGTAGGTGACTTTACACTCAGCTTACTCAATGTTAGAGGTGACTTTACACCTGGTTTACTCAATGCTAGGTGACATTATGCTTAGTTTACTCAATGTTAGAGGTGACTTTACGCTTAGTTTACTCAATGTTAGAGGTGACTTTACGTTTAGTTTATTCAATACTGGAGGTGACTTTACACTTAGTTGACTCAATGTTAGAGGTGAATTTACACTTAGTTTACTAAATACGGGAGGTGACTTTACACTGAGTTGACTCAATGTCAGAGGTGACTTTACACTGAGTTTACTCAATGCTGGAGGTGACTTTACACTTAGTTGACTCAATGTTAGAGGTGAATTTACACTTAGTTTACTAAATACGGGAGGTGACTTTACACTGAGTTGACTCAATGTCAGAGGTGACTTTACACTGAGTTTACTCAATGCTGGAGGTGACTTTACACTTAGTTGACTCAATGTTAGAGGTGAATTTACACTTAGTTTACTAAATACGGGAGGTGACTTTACACTGAGTTGACTCAATGTCAGAGGTGACTTTACACTGAGTTTACTCAATGCTGGAGGTGACTTTACACTTAGTTGACTCAATGTTAGAGGTGACTTTACACTTAGTTTACTCAATACTGGAGGTGACTTAGTTTACTCAATGTTAGACGTGACTTTCTGTCTGGCTCACTTGACGCTGGAGGTGAGGTACTGTGGACACTGGTAGAAGAGTGGGATGACGAGGGACAGCGCGCGGATGGCTGCGGCATAGTGACACTGCTCGACGAGCACAGTGAGCAACACAACCCCCTCTTCACACACGTCCGTGATTCTGAAATAGAGATACCCAAATTAGCATCAGCACCTGGATAAACAAAACAGTACTAGTGCAATCGGATTGTTTGTTTGTTTCTTTACTGTGGTTTTACGTCCCAGTAATATTAAAGGTCCGCCAAATTATGTAACTACCATAATCCTGAGTCTGAAATAAAGAATTGAATTGAATTGCTTTACAGGATGCACTTAGATTAGCGACGTTATAGTGATGCTCCATGGGATACCATGCTGCCGGCACCATGACCCAATATCCCAGTCGGTCATATTATCCTGATTCTCAGCAAACCAGACCTTTCTATATCCTAGTAAAGTGCTGAGCACCAGGTGACAAATATCAATTTTTGATGTCTTTCGATTTACTCGACCAGGGATCGAACCCACGACATCCCACACGACCTTACTCATACAGGCCATTCCATCCATTGAATAGGAAGAGTAGGCGTCACCAAACCCCACAATGCGGCTTCTTTGTTGTTACCTTCCTCTAGTTTACAATGACCTTCACCAAAGGTACTATTACTAATTACAGGGCAATATGTTTTACCTCTATATCTGGTAAAGTGCAAAAACTACTCATTCTGATGATTAAATCGTCCCAACGACCCAATTTGTTTCAGACTTACGTGTGTCCATATTTGGTCATGACTAGGGCGAGGTAGGACGCCAGGGCTGACTTCTCCCTCACGGCTTTCAACAGCGGGTGTAGCTTGGGGTCATCACTCAGATTAGGCGCATCAAACCCCTACAAACCGGAAGTTACCGGAAACTAGATGTGTTTGTGTCTAAAGCTTGCATCGGATAGATACAAGCTTAGTTGAAAATAAATATCAGTTACAAACCTATTTGAACTGACGTGACAATATGTACACCACTCTATTACTTCTATATTTTAAATTAGTTAACCCTAAATTACAGAGCAATTCTGCATGAACTGTGAAACCTCGAAAAATAAAAAAATATGCTAGACCGAAGTCATCAGCTTGTATCCATTACAAAATAGTGCCAATAAAATCCAATGCATCTAGAAAAAAACCACCTTACAAAAACAACTTCCAAATTAAGTGACTACGACAACATCAGGAGGATATTTCATCTGTCTATATATGTCTTTTTATCTCTTTCTGTCCGTTTCTATCTATTTGTTTCGGCTTGTGTTCTCTGTATGTCGCATCCTCTCTAGATTTCTGCCTGTCCTTATTTCTGTCTATATCTCTTTCTGTCCCGATCTATCTCTGTCCGTTTTGGCTCATGCTTTGTGTTACGTCTCTTCTTCTGTTCTCATCTCTTTGTCCCTATCTCTAGCTATTTGTACATTTCAGCTCGTGCTCTTTGTATGTCTCATCCTCTCTACCTGTCCGTGTCTCTCACAGTATCAGTCTAGATCTCTGTTTGCCCCTATCCATCTGTATTTATCTCTTTCTGTCCATCTCTCTCGCTATCTCTGACTCTTTCGCACGCGCTCGTTTACTCCGTAGTTTGCTTTCTTTCTAACTCAGTTGGTCTCGTTCCACTTTCTGCATTTCTTTTTCCGTATGTTTATCTGTCTGTTTATATGTGACACACAGACTGGCGATTGGGCTGAAAGAGAAGATCCCCCCGCGTCCCCCGTCATCCACAACTCCCCATTTTTATATATTAAATATATATATATTTGAAACCATACATATATTTTTTTATTTAAAAAAACAACATATATATGTTACAACAATATATTTTCTTCTTTAATGGAAAGAAAAGCGCCAAGTAGAGGGGGGAGTAATTCTAGAGGGAGTAATTCTCAAACAGCTGGACTTGATCTCGCTGCTTGCTGACCGTGACCCTAGCTGTGTACCTGTATGACCCCCGACGTGGGGGAGGCGGGCACTGGGTGGGGCTGCTGGTGGGCGTGTAGATGCAGCTTGAGGGCAACCTCCCACAGCCAGGAGCAGAGCGCCTGCTCCGGGGGAACGCTGCTCCGCACCACGGAGGCCACCTGCCGGGCAGTAGAGGAACCAACATTCAGTCACGTCACGCACCATGGGCTACGCCAATTACTGTAACTACTTCAAGTTGCATTGTCCGATGGTTTTAAATTTCTGCCATTTTCTGACATAAATATATTAAGTTGATTAATATAATCTACTTTACCGTAGCTTGAAATAACTTTGAGCTTAAATGGCTAACTTTGGAGATATTTGAAGTGACAATATCGTCAATTAATTTTGGCAAGCACGCCAAAAACTCTTGACACCACAGGCTTATGCAATAACAGATTCTATTAAGTTGACTCAGTATTCCTGTCTATGCGGCAACAAATGCTTAATAAGTACATCAGTATCTAAGTTAGATATGTAGAATCAAATTGCTTTGGTCTTGAAATGTTGATGCTTTTATCGGACTATGCAACTTTATATGTTTCCCGAGAATGAGAATTTCAATGCAGAAAAAATAGTGGAAAGGAGAGGGAGATGGGGTTAAATAACTTGTGTGTCTTTGTCAGACATTAGCCTCAACTTACTTATCACTGTAACCCTGTTTGTGTGCTGTGCTCACCTGCCGGACACTGTCCGTGATGAAGCTTGCCATGTGCTTGCTGGTCAGATGTTTAGTGGCTACCTCTACGAGCAACACTGCCATCTGGTGGTGCATGGCCAAGGGCAGGAAGAGGTCCAGCCCCTGCTGACAAGACGCATTGGAAAGCATTGGTCAGCAAACTGTTAAAAACTCCCACCATGTGTATATGTGTATTATAATGGATTATAATAATATAAAGAACGAAGCCGAATCCAAGGTTTAATTATTATTATTGTATTATTGTGCTATCAATATGGTATGTATTCGGAGTCGCGCGCCCACCGTGGTCGGTGCGCGTGTATGGGGCGCCACCTGTGTCGCATGGAAAATAACTAAAACGGTCTCACTTCGACTACATTTTTCCTTTTTAGGTGGGGCATATTTAATCTCCGCCAGAGAACTAATAAATAGAACTCAGCCCAACTCTGTGTTTGTCTATCCTTATGTTGATGTAGTGGCTTATATATATATATATATTAGCTATAATAAAAATCAGATTAAATCATTCTAGTGACACAATTTCACAACCTTTGGTAGATAAAGAAATCAACCGATCCTGCGTAAACTTGTCCTCTCTCCCCGGATACTTAACTTTAGGTATTCGGAAGATGAAGTAAGAACCTATAGAGTAATCAATTCATATGGGATTATCGCAATTACGTCAAAATGTTAATTATAGACTTATGAGTCTGCTTGTTTTTACTGCATTCCCTGTTTGACTACTTATACCAGGTCGTGACGTCATTTGCAACCAGTTCTAGACAGGATATAAATCTGGCTACAAAAGAGCCAGGCGGAAAATACGTTTAATTCTCCCGATATGAGCATTAACGTGCTTTACCGGTCACAAAAGTGTGATTTTCTCAGCGACTGATTGATAGTTCACTCAACAACGACCGTTGGGGGCAGGGGGGGGGGGGGGGGGGGGGGGGGGGGTAGGGGCGCGGAGAAACGAACAGTCCCGCAGAAAATGTATGGTAGGGCCCAATAGGTCAAAAAACAATTTACCTTCCAAATAATAATAAAAACATATATTCCCTCGGGTGTGTGTGTCGCGATGGGGGCGCCCGCCCAGCAATTATCCAGACAGCTAGGGGAGGGGGGGGGGGGTACTTCACCAATGGGGCAGAGAGGAAATATAAGGTGTAAATGTTCCCCTTGTATTTATACTCGTATAATGCATTACACATCACATAATGAATTATACTGTATATAATTAATGTAGTACAAGAGGGTATGTGGATAGAGGGGTCTAATATAGAATGCCTATATAGTATTAATAAAGTGGTTACGGTCAGATATGCTGATATACCTTATCACATGACCCCAGCCACGGCAAGGGAATAGCAATGTAACGGCATCGGTCACCTATTTATAGCAGGCTACAATTTCACCACTTGCACTAGCTATCCAGACCGCACTTCGTTCACACCTCTCTCTATGTCCTGTCTGCTGGCCTTGCTCCTCCTTGATCATCTCTGTAAAGAGTTCCAGGAGGGGGGGGGCCCGTCAGCATTTCACGTTCTACACTTACTCTGTCCGTGTCTTTGGCTCACCGGCTGGTCACCATAGAGCAAAGAGACACGGCCCTTTGACCCAATTCTCATTTCTCTTTCCTATACTCTACCCTTTTTTTCCCTCCTGGGCTTACTTCTCACCCTGATCAAGGGAGTTGTTTGCTTGTGTGGGTCCCTTTACCTAATAATTTCTCTCGCTTTGTTCTTGTTGCTGGAACCTGCTGAACCCACCTTTACACATCCCTTCCTCCTGGACCCTTGCTGCTGTTGACTGGATATGAGTGCTCTGCTACTGCAGGACTGGAGCGATTTGGGGCGGCCCCAACGACTCGTCGTTTGATAGATTGTAAAGATGTCCCCAGCTTCTACAACCACCCCACCAGAAGATAAATCTTCACACCAAAGATCGGACCGATTTATCGGTGCCTTTCTATATTGCTTCAGTTCTGCAGCCGGTAACTGTTGTATGGTTACAAACCCCCCAGAAGTCAGACACCACTTGGGGGTCAGGTGACTGACCCTCCCCACTAGAGCAGGGTATTTAAGAGCTTGTGACACATGCTTTGTGGTCGGTTTATGATTAAGCGCCTGACCTCTTGTGGGGAATAGAATTCTGCATCGACACTCCGGTGTTTGTGTCTTTCTCTTGGTACAAAGGTTTGAGTAAGGAGAACCAACCTCATCACGGTAAAAGATATTGCATGAATTACCTTCGAGTTGAGGCCCCAGTTTATGTGGGCATATATGTGACAGGCGAGCAAATAGACGGGCGACCCGAGCGGCTCGTTCAGCAGCCAGCCGCGGAGCAGCTGGTAGTCTCTCTCCAGGGGGCGCCACAGGCCTAGCGGCAACTCGCGGAACAAGTACAGAGACACCTGGCGGGAGGCGCAGAAGCAAATTATATATCGACATGAGAGAGATATCTAACGGCTAGGAAGCGACGAATACAAAAAAATGAATGTATTTAGAAAGCATCGTGGGCTCCAATTGCCATTTTGGAAGATTAATGGCGAAATATGGTTTACTTATTTTAAGTTGAGCTTGACATGTACAGAACTTCACAATGTTAGTGCTGAATTTTGTTGTTGTTGATTTGCAAACAAAACGACGTAGCCAAATAAACAATTTTGCGCAACTCATGCATTCATGCTTTTAATAATAAAAGACCCTCACTCAAAGCTTCATTCTCAAAGGCAGAGTAGCTCGTAAACATACCACCTTCAATGTCTGATAAAGTTACCATCGTCATATTACTCTCCACAGTCATCTATTTTGAAAAAACACTAAGACGAAAAATAACATTCAATAGTCATAGTTGCAAAACTTGGCCCTTGAATACGAGTAGAAGGCAATGTATTTCAGGTGAGAGTTTACTAGTTTATCTTGATAAACGAAACCAGTGTATGTCAAAATCAGAAGGAACTAAACAAATAGGCTAAATAAAACTGTTTGAAAAGCATCATAACAGGCAGACATGAAACTATCCTATCTGTTCACCTCATTGCATAACCAAATAAATATATCTATGGTAAATAGCAAATAGTAGAACTACCATTATCTTCTGGGTGTATAGATAATGTTAGCTGTTGTTTTATCGAGAGCTTAGCCATGAGAAGTCGTAAAACAGGAAGAACATGTTATTGTCAGTTTCGATCAATTTGGTTTACTCCTTTCTTATGTGAAAAAAACTGAGAAGCCATACATAATACTTATTAGTAATATAATAATAAACATTCTAATTGATCGAAACAGGAAATAGCGACCTCCCGTTAATGTTTAAGTAGCCATAAGACGATACATTTGCTTCATGTAAAATAGATATTAAAAGCAACCTTATTTTTCAGATAGGAACATGGAAAGCTTCGTTACACTCAACGCCAACCAACGAGTCAATCAAGCAATCAATCAACCAATCAATCATAATCAATCAATCATAATCAAGCAATCAAAAGTCAACAATTGCCAATAAAACGAAGCGAGCTCAATAGAGAGCGCTGAATCTTGTGGTCTACGTTACCTCTGCAAAGTCTGTCAGTTCACTGGGTTCCTGGGCACACAATGAAACCACAGGCGGTCGGTCAGACGTCATTCACAACAGCACACACGCAGCCCACACTCTGTTTGATCTTACTTGCAGCCCGAGGTATGCATGTTCTGCGCAGCTGTCAGTGGTCATGACAACTACCTGTCTACTGAATTGTGCGGAGTTCTGAATCCGATCTATGATAACTCATATTCAACTCCTATCAGTCCAATAAGTAGAGGTAAATGGCACACATAGCCCTTCAGTGCCACACATATCCTTCCAGTGCCACACATATCCCTCTAGTTCCACACATATCGATGGTCCGTACACATGTGAAGATATGCAATTCAAGGCTATTTCAAGGCTGTTTTTGGTAGGAATTCAAAACTATTTTCATTTGGATTTAGTCCGAAATCGTCATTCCGAATGGTGGTTTCAGACTAATTTAGATCAATGGGGACAGTTTAATAGAATTCAAGGCCTTTCAAGACTAATTACCCAAAATAGGTTAAATTCAAGGCTTTTCAAGGCCTTCTTGAAATGGCGCAAATGAAGTTCAAGACTTTACAAGACTTTCCAGACCGAATACAGATCCTGCATATCCTTCTAGTGTCACAGCTATCCCTCCACTTCCGCAGATATTCCTTCAGTGTCATGCATATCCTTCCAGTGTGGAAACTATCCCTCCAGTAGCACCGATCTCCCTCCAGTTGCTTACATATATCCATTCAGTTCTACACAAATCGCTCTAGTGCCATACATATATCTTCAGTGCTACACATACCCCTTCAGTAACACCGACATGTACAGAACCTCACAATGTTAATGCTGAATTTTGTTGTTGTTGCAGGATCGGTGATTTGCAAACAGTATGATCTGTCCATAATAGACATTATACTGATATCCGGCTATGCATCTGGGGGCATACAAGGAAATGAATGAGCTGATTGGGCTGTGAAGAAGGCCCTGAATTGTGATCTTGAACCGTGTCTGATCCCTCACTCTGATCTGAAACCACTAATAGCCACCCACATAAAATCCAAATGGCAACATGAGTGGGATGAAAACATTAATAAACTTAAAGAAATTGAACCACCTGTGGGAAAGCCACCACAGACTCATGCGGGAGGTCGGCGGGACCAAGCGGTCCTTAGCCGCTGCCGTATTGGCCACTTGTGGCTTACACACGCTTTTCTGCTCAAGGGGGAACCTCCCCCAGAATGTATTGGGTGTCAGTCCCCGCTGACACTCAAACACATTTTACTAAGTTGCATTGATTTTTTGGCCCTGCGCCAACAGTTCTACACTGCAGACAGTATGCATGACCTTTTTACTAAGGTAAAACAGGAAAACATTTTAGCCTTTTTGAGGGCAGCTGAACTGTGCCACCTCATATAGTTTACTAAATAGATTCTATCAATTATTAATCAAACTTTTCTTTTTCTATGGGAATTTGTTTCCCTTGACCACAAATATATGATTGTGAGCTTTCTAATTTAATGAGTGTCTATTGGCACATAATTGATTGTCTGCTTTTACATGTAAAAGCGATGGTTTGAACAAAAAACAAACATTTCTCGCCGTGAATATAGCCTATGCTGCCGACGCGGCGTAAAGCAACCACCAATCAATCAATCAATCAATCAGTAACACACATATCCCCAGTACGACACATATCCCTCCAGTGCCGCATATATCCCTTCAATTCCTGAAAATCTCCTTCCAGAGCTACACATATCCTTCCACTTGCACAGATATCCCTTCACTGTCAATGTCACACATATCTCTCCAGTATTAAAAGTATCCATCTAGTAGCAAAGATATCCAGTTCCGCACATATCTCTCCAGTGCCACACATATCCCACTACTGTCACACACACCGCTACAGTGTTACACATATCCCTCCTGTGACACACATATATCGTCATTGCGACAGATATCCATCTGGTAACACACATACTCCTCCAGTACCACACCTATCATTCCAGCGTCACAAATATCCCTCCAGTATCACACATATCCCTGCTGTGGCACACATAACCCTCCGGGGTTAGGCTACCGGGTATAACACATATCTTCTGTTCGCCATGCAAGTAAGATCAAACAAAGTGAAGCTCCTGCACACATAAATAATGGGTCCTTTTTGACAATAGGAGACGACATGCTACCATAACTAGTCATGACAACTAGCCATGCATCAGTGGCGGATTTAACTACCACCCGGGCTCCTAGGCTGAGCTTCACCCGGGCCCCTAGGCTGAGCTTCACCCGGGCCCATAGGCTGAGCTTCACCTGGGCCTCTCGACTGAGCTTCACTCAGGCCCCTAGGCTGAGCTTCACCCGGGCCCCTAGGCTGAGCTTCACCCGGGCCCCCAGGCTGAGCTTCACCCGGGACCCTAGGCTGAGCTTCACCTGGGCCCCATGGCTGAGCATCACTCAGGCCCCTAGGCTGAGCTTCACCCGGGCCTCTCGGCTGAGCTTCACCCGGGCCTCTCGGCTGAGCTTCACCCGGGCCTCTCGGCTGAGCTTCACTCAGGCCCATAGGCTGAGCTTCACCTGGGCCTCTCGGCTGAGCTTAACTCAGGCCCCTAGGCTGACCTTCACCCGGGCCTCTCGGCTGAGCTTCACTCAGGCCCCTAGGCTGAGCTTCACCCGGGCCTCTTGGCTGAGCTTCACTCAGGCCCATAGGCTGAGCTTCACCCGGGCCTCTTAGCTGAGCTTCACTCAGGCCCATAGGCTGAGCTTCACCTGGGCCTCTCAGCTGAGCTTCACTCAGGCCCCTAGGCTGAGCTTCACCTGGGCCTCTCGGCTGAGCTTCACTCAGGCCCCTATGCTGAGCTTCACTCAGGCCCCTAGGCTGAGCTTCACCCGGGCCTCTCGGCTGAGCTTCACCCGGGCCTCTCGGCTGAGCTTCACCCGGGCCTCTCGGCTGAGCTTCACCCGGGCCTCTCGGCTGAGCTTCACTCAGGCCCCTAGGCTGAGCTTCACCCGGGCCTCTCGGCTGAGCTTCACTCAGGCCCCTAGGCTGAGCTTCACCTGGGCCTCTCGGCTGAGCTTCACTCAGGCCCCTAGGCTGAGCTTCACCCGGGCCTCTCGGCTGAGCTTCACTCAGGCCCCTAGGCTGAGCTTCACCCGGGCCTCTCGGCTGAGCTTCACTCAGGCCCATAGGCTGAGCTTTAACCGGGCCCCGAGGCTGAGATTAGTATACTTATCACATAAGTCTGATACATGTTCACTATGTGTTTATTTCAAGCTTGCATTCTGCGATTGCATCATTTGAGGTATTAGTTTTTAGTAATCATAGGCATGTGATCTGATATCTTCGATATATAAGAGATAAAATATATAAATGAATATCCAAATACCACTAGTTTAAGATAGGGAATATAATATATCTCAATTATAACAATCACTATATATTTAAAAGCTTATTTATTTAACAGCGATAATAAAATAAATAGTGTACAAATATACAATGACCACTAGATAAAAATGTGGAATATATATATACCTCAATTGTAGTCATCACTATCTATTTAAATGCTTAGTAATTGATTTGCAGTTTTGGAACCTTACTTCTTTATTATTCCGGTAAAAAAAAAAAAATTACACGGATGCTTCCATCTTTATTTCAGTTTTGACAGAAAAGAAACAAAAACTAATGAAAAGACGAACACTTTGTGTTCCTACTGGCTGACTGTGTCTGCAGTGAGCTACTCACCAGGCCGACCTTGTCGATTGTGACCTTGACATGGTCCAGGATGACCGAGATGGTGAAGGGGTGACGGTGGCAGATGGAGGCGAGCAGGTCACGCCCCACCTTGGAGCAGAACTCACGAGTGTGCGGACTCAGGTAGGCGATCTGAAAGGGTCACGTGGCATTCACACGGCAGCACAAAGAACGCGCAGTTAAAGAGCAGAGGTTGAGACTCGGTAATACATGTCTTCCGAGATAACAAAGCCGGGACCGAGCAGGCCAGGCTAGGGTCGTGCTTGATAAAAGATTCACCCCCGTACTTGCAGTAAGGGTGAAAAACAACCCATTAGAAAAAGTGGTGAAAGGCTGGGTAAATTTTTTAAAAGCTGAAAAAGTATCTGTTACCTAGGGGCATGCACAGTGGTAGCACACAGTGATCAGTGTGTTTGTTTGTTTGTGTGTGTGTTTGTGTGTGTGTGTGATTGAGTGATTGATTGGTGGTTTCTTTACGCCGTGTCGGCAGCATAGGCCATATTCACGGCGAGTGTGTGTGTGTGAGTGTGTGTGTGTGTGTGTGTGTGTGTGTGTGTGTGTGTGTGTGTGTGTGTGTGTGTTGCAGTGGTAGGGTAGTAGGGGTGGTGGTGTTACCATGGTTACCAATTAGGACAGGGTGTCGATGACTAGAGTCATCGCTCTGTAGTTAGGGTTCCCGGGGGTTAGGGGGAGCTGGTGGAACACACACATAATACGGCAAGTGGTATTTCATCAAATGTAAAATATTCTAACACACTTCACTTCCGGCCACACTTCACTTCCGGTACACACACCCGGTCACACCAGTGGAGATGAACCCGACAGAGGTCCATTCCCGGTGTGGTGGAAAGCGAGTCACCTGCGACAAACATGTGAATCCTCAATTAGTATCCGCTGGTATTTGAGGAAGGCCTGAAGCTGTGACCTGGCGTGATTACACGCCGGAAGTCAGGTGAAAATAATCATTCTTAGTACTCTAGTTCACTGAAGGGCCAATACTTTAAGCTCACCTTTAACTCACAAATACGGTTAATATTATGTACTTCGGTGTTTAATGGACGATGGTTGTTATAGCATAACAGTGCTGCTTTATCACTATACACAATACCTTGATCGCTATAGGATCTGCCAATCCTTCGTTCAATCACTTTTTTTTGTGTTTTGCTTTTTTGTTGTTGGTACATTAGTTGTTTAAGCAGGGGAAATTTCAATCACAGATGATTGGTCTTCCTCATTCCCCTGCTCCTTGCCCTATCCTAATAATGCCGAGCACCTGGCTAGGAAGCGACAAGTATGAATTTTTAAGTCATTGGTTTGAGTCGACCAGGATTCGAATCCATGATCCTATGATCTACCATGGGAGACGGATGCTTTAAGTCATTCGGCCATCCCGTCTGGTTAATGCCACAAAACAATTTCGGAGGATGATCCATTAGTAGCATTGCTGTAGCCATATCAGCGAAGGTACAAAGAGGGAGGAGGGAGGAGGGAGGAAAATAGATATTCTTTAAGAGAGAAAAGTTTTAATAATTTTTTTTTAAATCATAAAGTTACCTGATAGATCTCTGACGTGATGGCCTCAACAAAAGTCATCTCCGTGTGAGGGCAGGCGGCGGCCATGTTGGCAAAGGCTGTGAGGAGGGAGATGGCTTCGCTTGTGTGCATTGCCAGCAGACGCTCCGCAAACTGCTGGCGAAGGCTGTCATCTGTAAGGTACAGTGCACATTTCATATGCAATAATCAAAGCTAGTGGAATAATCACTGTTAATGGAATAATCAATGTTAACGACATAAGCAATGTTAATGGGGTGGTCAATCTTAATTGAATAAACAATGTCAATCGATGCAGTATATACTTGAAATAACCAATGTTAATGAAATAATCAATGTTAATAGAATAATAAATATAAATGGAATAATCAATGAAATAATCAATGTTAGTGACATAAGCAATGTTAAGGGGATGGTTAATGCTAATTTAATAAACATTGTCGATCTGTGTATTACATACTTGAAATAACCGATATTAATTCAATAATCTATGCTAATAGAATACTTAATGTTAATGGGATATCCCGTCCTGATATGACTTTTTTAACCAAACAAATCCAATAATGATGATAATAAAATTGACTGGCAGAAGAGGAGAGATAGAAGACCTGATACCAATAATAAAAAACAACGGTGATGATGACGATGATGATAATAACTGGGGTAAGAGCAGAAATAGAAGACCTGATGCCGATATCGCGTGTTATGGCAGTGTGACTGACGTACCGTCCAGGTCACTAATGCACTGCTCGACCGTCATGGTCTGGTCCATGTCGACAGTCTTGTTCTTGATGCCGTGATGCATAAGCCACACCAGCTTCCACATCATCGTCATGGAGATGCACGAGTAGGGCATGTCGGCCATGAACTGCCACGATCCCAACCTGCGGGAGCATGTACGCGCACACATAAAGCCCACCACAAACATAAAGTAAAGCTTGTTTTATTTAATGACGTATCTAGAGCACATTTATTTTTATCATCGGCTACTGGATATCAAACATATGGTCATTCTGACATATTTATTTCGAGGAAACCTGCTGCTGCCACATAGGCTACTCTTTCTGATAAGTAGCAAGGGGTCTTTTATATGCACTTTCCCACAGACAGGAGAGCACATACCACAGCCTTTGATGAACCAATTGTGAACCACTGGATGGAACGGAAAATAGCCCAAACTTCAAATGGGTCCACTGAGCAAGATCGCTAGGATGACCAACACCTTCACAGGTGGACACTCTACCATCTGAGCTGCATCCTGCTCCAACACCATAAACATATGCAGCTGCGATAACAGGGCTCTCAATGGGATAGTCTGCCCCAAAGTCGGTAACCTACGGGAGTAGGTATTCCAACTGCTGCACAGATCTACCAGAAATCTACGTGCAGAGCCTTAAAATTCATTATTTTCAATCTGTTGCTGTGCTCTAAGGTGTTCATCAATTAAGATAAAAGAATATATCAAAATAAAGCTTTATGTTTCTTCTCTCCAATTGTACCATCTATATTAGGATATGAATTTGCTAATCGATAGAAAACCAACATTTGTCAACCCTATTTATTGGGAGTCACTTGTAGAAAATTCAAAGGTTAATGGTTTTTCTTAAACTCCCTCTTTTTTCCCCCAAATGGTCATTTCTATTTGTTTTCCAGTCTAAATTGTGTAATGCAATGTATTTTCAAATTCTTAATTTAATTAAAATTTAAAAAGTTATAATAGTGCTAAAATATACCATGTTGTTTATGCGTATTTCATTAAGCTGCATAGTCCGATGGAAGCATCAAATTTTCCAAACCAATTATCTAGATTTGATTCTACATATCATACATAGGTACTGATGATTTTATTAAGTATCTGTTGCCACAGAGAAGGGGCTACTAGCCTGTTACTGCTGAATGCAATAGTGTCAGTCAGTGTTTTGACATACTTTCCTAAATTTATTTTGCATGCTTGCATTTAAAATATGTCAAAAGGTAGGCATTTAAAATAAAGGTTACTTCAAACTAAAGTAAGGTAGATCCTAACAATCAACCCAATACATTTGTCTCAGAAAATGACAGAAACTGAACTCAAAACCATCGGACTATGCAACTATATAAGCAGGATGAAAAAGCAATAACTTCAATAAAAATGATATTATAATTTTTATTGTCGTTGATGAATCTATAAAACTCACAGCTCTTTGTTTCATGCACAATTATCCGAGCCATTGAGAGCCCGACGACAACTAAATCATAGTCGAATCATTGCAGACATTCAGAAATAAACCAAGATGGCGGCGTCATAACACTTCACTTCCAGGTTCCTCCCCAGGCTGACCACCCAGGTCCCCAAGGAGCCTCCTATTTGGGAAGATGTGTACTAAAGTGGACACAATTCTTACAACGCTTTAAAAAATGATTACAATAAATCAGTTCTAAAAGTTTGCATACATTCTGTTAAAACTATTGTCATGGGGGTGATGAAAATAGGAAATATTGCGCCTAGAGCAGGACTCGAACCCACATCTCTTTGCATTCCAGGCCAGTGTGCTAACCATTACACCACCTAGGCTCCCTGATATCAACACACTACCCACGCCTACCTGTGTATGTGGTTACTTGCCTGAGAGGTCAGTGCAGCCTACTACACTCGTCCCCCTGGAATTGTAAGTCTTTTAATGCTTACAATTAGATACATACAGGCAATGCAATGCACTTACATACACAGGGTAGGTTCAACAACTATACAGCGCATAGCTTGTACAGGATCATGGTCACGGCAACCAGTGTCATGGGGGTGATGAAAATGGGAAATATTGCGCCTAGAGCGGGACTCGAACCCACATCTCTTTGCATTCCGGGCCAGTGTGCTAACCATTACACCACCTAGGCTCCCTGATATCAACACACTACCCATGCCTACCTGTCTATGTGGTTACTTGCCTGAGAGGTCAGTGCAGCCTACTACACTCGTCCCCCTGGAATTGTAAGTCTTTTAAATGGCCATTTAATGCTTACAATTACATACATACAGGCAATGCACTTACACATACATACCCAGGGTAGGTTCATCAACCATACAGCACGGAGCTTGTACAGAATCCTGGTCACGGCAACCAGTGTCATGGGGGTGATGAAAATGGGAAATATTGCTCCTGGAGCGCCACTCGAACCCACATCTCTTTGCATTCCGGGCCAGTGTGCTAACCATTACACCACCTAGGCTCCCTGATATCAACACACTACCCATGCCTACCTGTCTATGTGGTTACTTGCCTGAGAGGTCAGTGCAGCCTACTACACTATCAAACTACAGTAGTACTAGTCTTTAGCGAACCCTGTGTGATCGGATAATCCCTGCTTTGTGCGGACACCTTTTCAAAGTACAAACTGTTTTTGTTTCATTTCATTGTTCCTCCGATGAAAAGACACCTCCTATGTCAGGACTATATTGGTCTTAATCCAGAGTTGTCCGTTGAATATAGATACTACTACCACTCCGGCGGTGGAGTGAGGGTGGGAGGTGATATTATTCATTTAACCTTGTGTCGGTGTACAGGGACGAGAACAGGTCAGACCTAAAAAGGTGAGTCCTTGCTCAAAATTCGGGAAACCACTAATCGGTGAGAAATTCTCATATCAACAAGTGTCAAAATCAAGCCCCAAAATTCGGGAAACTGCCAACTGGGGGGAGAAATTCTCATATCGACAAGTGTCAAAATCAATCCCCAAAAGTCGGGAAACTGTCCATCAGCAAGAAATTCTCATATCGACAAGTGTCAAAATCAATACCCAAAAGAGGCAAAAGATTCGCATCCATGCAGTGTATCAGACTATCACATAAGGTAGGGAACTAAACCTGAACCCTGCTTACCGATGTGCCGAGAGGATGGCGCTGGTGGCGCGGTAGAAGACCTGGTCATACTCCAATTGTAGGCGATCTTCGGTGGTCGGCGACAGGGCACTCAGCGTAACCTTGTAGTTCTGCCAATGGTCAGAGGCGAACCCGATGACAAGCCTGAAAAGAACAGAAAAGGAAAAGAAAAATAGGGAGGGGCGAAAAAAACAAAACAAGCAGAAATCAACGGTGAGGTAGGCGATAATAGGTTCACACCAAGGACAGTACAGTCTGCAATGATTGGTCATAAGCATGGTGCTTCTATGCTTGGAGACTACTGTATGAAACCTGACTTCCGGTATTTTCCCCGTCATTCTCTGACAGTGCCAAGCATATAAGAGACCAATTCACCGCCTCACTAACTGCTGTCCTATATTCTTGGCAAGTTATTTCCTTATATGACGCTTGAAGCTCGATGGATTCTGAATAAGTATCGACTGAGGCCCAGCAGAGATCGACTCATTCCAGAAGCCTGTGGGATCCAAATTCCATGATAAATGAAGATGATGATAAAGCATTAAATGGCTTTAGCAGCTTTCTATCTTCAGTTATTTTGAGTATTAAAAACTTAGATGTTTATGTAGTTTAACAAATAAGTAGATTACCAAAAAGTGATATCGAACTGGTCAGTCCAATCAATACCAGTTTTATTACACTGGATAGATCATCAGGTATTGTAATGGGTAGCGATGTGCTATCAACAAAAAGATCCAGAATACTAAAGGTGGTGTCGAACTAGTCAGTCCAATCAATACAGGTTTTATTATACCGGGAAGGCTATCAGGTATTGCAATAAATAGCAATGCGCTATCAACATACAGAACCAGAATACCAAAAGGTGGTATTGAACTAGTCAGTCCAATCAATACCAGTTTTATTACACCGGGCTGGCTATCAGGTATTGCAATAAATAGCAATGCGCTACAAACATAGAGACCCAGAATACTAAATGTTGATATCGGACTAGTCAGTCCGATATAAGTTTTATAATCGATATCGTCATCATAGAAAATGCCCGATCTATAATATGTATGCACACAATATAAAGAGCAATTGGTCACTATAGCGAAATGTTCACCCAGTATTACCATTAGGTGAACAGTTGGTTATTCATTGTATATATTATCTTATTGCTGGCCTGTCCTGATATGACCTTAGATGTTGCCAGGAAATATAGCAACAACAAACAAACTTATTGCTGGAGGGGCGATATGTGTTTGAGTATTGACGCACACACTCCGCTATGTATGAGAGTATACTAGCACTGTCAACGGTCAGCTCAGGGCGTATTGACCAGAATATTCTTAATTTAAGTTAATAAAGAAAGGTAGGCTTTTTAAAGGGGAAAGCCGGGAGGGGTTCCAGAGAAAGAAGTCAGAAGTCTCTACCATATTGTGTTTGGATATGAAGGAAACTTGTGTTTGGATATGAAGTAATTTAATAATAATAATATTGATGGTGATGGTGATGATTGGTTTTACGTCCTGGCAACATCTAAAAGTCCTATCAGGATGATGATGATGATGATGATGATCGTGATGACAATGATGGCGATGATGGCGAAGATGATGGTGGAGATGATGGTGAGGGCACCATTAATAATAACAATATTCTTACTTGATTAAGTTGCCGATGCGCTTGTTAAACTGTCGGTAGCGGGAGAGGCGGAAGTTGTGGAGGCCCTGCCCCAGCATGTTGACAAGACACGAGACGAATGCGAACAACTTGAGCAGGTTCGACTCACTCGTCTGACAGATGTCGTAGCGCAGACTGCCTCCTGCGACCCCAGCATCAAACCAAACTGCCTTAGACTTTTTCCATTTTCCAGGTTTAAATGTACAATACTTTCGACTCTTCCCAACCTCACCACAAATAGTTCCAGAGAGGGGACGAATCTAGCCAAATTCACTTGTTCAAATAAAAGAAAACAAGTTTGTCGAATCTAATAAACAACAAAAAGGGCATACCGAAAATATCACATCATAATCTTAAAATTAAAAAAATTTAAAAATATATATATTATATATATATATATATAAGTGCCAGAAATATCAGTGCTCGGTTAATATCTGCCCTTATAAAAATGTCTTCTCGCTGAGCAGACGACATTTGGTCTCCAGAGTCAACCGACTTTTGGTACCTGGGCCGCGTTCAGAGTCCGTCTCGGAGGCGGCTCGGTGACGGGCATGATGTCACGCCAGTCTGAACAGCAAAAGCAGTTGGCTGTCTCGAAAATGGCCGGCCCCATAGGCGGCGGCCATTTGCAATGGAAAAGCTGTGCTGTGATTGGCTGAAACCACTGGATACGGCAGCCATTTTCGAGGCGCTTTTTGTCTCCTATCTGAAAAGGGAGGCGTCGCCGAGACATCGCCGCGACGCACCCTGAACTCAAATAGGCCAAAAAGCATCGGCGCGACGTCGCCAAGACGTACCCTGAACGCGGCCCTGGAGTGCAATGTCGATGAAAATGAACGGCTTTACTTCGATCCATAACTGGCGAGTTTTCAGCGAATACTACCGCACTTTGGTAGCTTTTTTGACAGTTACACCAGACGACAAAAGGGAGGTTAACAAACTGGTGGAAGTGGCTATGTACCTTGCTCAGACTCTATAAACAGCACGTGTTTGAAGACAGAGTTGAGTGGAAACTGTTGGAGGATCTTGACGAGGTCATTCTCATGCAGATAATGCCAGCTCTCCAGCCCGTCCTCGTCCTATCACAAAACACAACATACCAGAAAGTGTTTAAACATTATCAATACGATGCCGTCATATATACACTAGTAATTGTGGAGTTATATGGGATTAATTTGGTTAAAAACAGCTCAAGAAATAATAATTTACCGCATCTTTTGTCATTTTTATGTAGTACCTGTTGTTGTAATTCTTTTCTAGTCTTCTTTTTCTTGTTATTGTTATCATCAGTATTCTTGTTCTTATTCATATTATTCTTATAACTATTCTTATTATTTTCATTATTCTTATTCTCAGCAATCTTATTATTATTCTTAGTTCTATTCTTATTCTTAATATTAATATTTATTTCGCTTACCGCCTTTAATAATTAAAGAAACCAATAACTGTGAACTGACCTCCTCGCCGTCTGAGTCGACTATTATCCACGGGTGGTCGCTGCTCTCCTGTGTCGGAGTCACGGCCGCTTTCAGCTGATACAGGGCCTCCTCACGACCCCTATGTAGGGCACATGACATTGTACACAGGAAAGGACAAAGCAAGGCAAAGAAAAAATTATAATAATCAGGGGAGGGGGAATATTATTTTCCATCAGATATTTTATTGTCACTTTCTTGCCTGATTGTGGCAGTGATTACAAACAGAGCTAATCCCATAATCGACGGTATATTTTATTTTTGTTTTTATTTGGGAATATGCAGGTATGGCGTTCTTTTGAATGGCAGCGGTGTACAATTTAAAGTAATTAATTTTGTTTAAACCAGCTAAGTGAGAGAAGCAATAAAGATTTGTAGAATTTCAAATTAATGTATCAAAAGAGCTTAACCCCCCGTCTGAATGTACTTGTTTTCACCATTAGACAGTTTGTCGATAGAAAGCCCAAACCTACACTTTTACTGACCCAAGGGACTTTTTTAACCTCCCACACCATATAGACATGGCACGAGAGCAACCAGCCTTTGATAACGCTGTAAGTTATACACAGCAGTGAAAATCCAAATTGGTAGAGGTTGGGGGGGGGGGGGGGGGGGCACAGGGAATCGAACCACTGACATTCAAATTAGGAGTCTGACCTAGAAAAAAGCCAGACACTCTGACCACTCTGCCACAGAGAACACCACAATTGCTAGTTAAGCATGGTTCACCCACCGCCGTCATCTAATCTTTCTTTCTCTTTAATTATCCAAATCTTTCCTATGCCTTGTATATTCTGTATATCCTCATAGTTATTGCTTAGTGGGTCTCTACTTTCCACTCCGACCGAAAGATTAATCAACGCCTTGTCACTGACATGTGATTCAGAGGAATAAAATATGTGAACAAAAAAGTAATAAAAATATAATTATTTAATTTCTTTTTTGTTCGTTTTATTCATACACATGCAATTGTATATATATATCTTCAATTTTCGACAACTCTGCATCCAGATGAATTTTTCACATATGGATATCTATATATACAGATATTAATAATAATAATACTGTATATAAATATGACATATATCTTATATATCTTATCTTATATCATATATATAATATATAATATATAAATACTTCAACGGAGAATTCCACATCGAGACCAATGTTGTCCAGAAATGGCAGGTGTCTTCGGAGGGATAATCAAATGGAAAAAAAACCTGGTTTGTACATTGAAATAATTTCCCGCACATGGCACAAGTTTAGAGTGAATCACTGATCACGTGGCTATTTCCATAGGCAGTGCTGATGGGCCACCTACTTGATGGGATTCATCAGGAGTGCGAGCATGGCGAGGAAGTGGTCCAGCAAGGGGCTGCCCCACGATGTGCAGCCGCTCGTCGTCGGTGGTGGCGCCACCTGGACGAGGTCAGCAGCCCAGCTGCCCACCCCTGCCGGGCAACGCAGCACATGCTGCAGCAACCACAAGTGGTCCTCCAAAGTCGCCACGCGCAGCAGTGTCGCCACCTGGTGGGACAAGGGGGAGGGATACTTTGTTTGACTGTTGGGGTTTTACATCCTGGCAACATCTAAGGTCATATGAGGATGGGTACCGACTTATGACACTCATGGCGACTATATAGTTCTACCCGACTGAGAGACCAGGACAGAGGCACCATGACCTAACTTGCAACTCAGTCACATTATCCTGATACTGAGCAAACCAGTCCTTGCCCTACCTAGAGCCAGACTAGGTAGAAACAACTTTTCAATTTTGTAAGTCATTGGTTTGACTTGCTGGGATTCAAACTCCCAACCTTCTGCACGGAACGGCTACACTCTTACCGATTCAGCCACTGCGTCCAGTCAAACGGGGAGGGAAATCAGTAATTAACGCAGCATACTCCGATGAAAGCATCACATTTTAAAAACAAAACAAAAATTCTTAAATAGATTTAACCGTACATATCCAACGACTCAGGGTAGGACAGTCACTTTTTTTTTACCAGTTGCCCTATCGGGCAAGTGACTAATTTTTCTACTTGCCTGAGTGGCAAAACTAACTTTCCCACCCAAGTCAGCCAATTGAAACTGAAATCTGCTACTGCAGATAAAAAAAATAACGACTTGCCCATTCTGGCAGGTCACAGAGAACTTCACCTGCCCGACCGACAAGATCAGTGCAGGCACCATGATGATGCGCAAGTCTGGTCAGCACGAGCATTTGGGATCGTTCATTCAGCCTTATAAGTGGGGGCAGCACTATAAAGTCGCTATCGGTGCCACACAGGCATCAATCATTGCAAATATTTTACTAAGAATTTCAGCACAAACACTTACAAACAAGCTGAACTTCACCAATGTTAAAGTACTAGAAATAGCTTTCGACGATATAAAGTGACATTCAAACCTTTTACACCAAGATAAAAAGAAGTCTGACAAGGGTATAAGTGTGTGTGGGTCGGGGGGGGGGGGGGGGAAGGGGAGAGGGGGGGAAGCTTTATACCATAGTGAAATGTTGCCCAATAGAAGTCTTCAAATTGTGCTTTCCTCTTTGGTTCACACAGGTGCGAGTTGCTGATACTGGTCTAGAAGGCAACTGGAGGTTGTCGTAAAGGAAAATAATACCGATACTGTTACATGAATAGTGTGTGAAAATCATTGGTTTGTGTCTCTAAGTAGTCTATGACCGGTTTAAACAAAGTATCTTTGTGATACTACACATTACAAAAGTGGCACTGGACCAAGACAATGTGAGATTTGCAATTCACAAGTGAAGTGTTTATTTCTAAAGGAATTGTTGATGACTAGCCATAGGAGATCACGACTGGAGTCTGGTCTGGTACAGAGATCAAATTGAACCTGGCAATGTGGATGCACTTTTTAAAACACTCAATCTTTTCCCAGATGATCTACTTCAATTTAAAGACTCACCAGTCGATTGGTCCACTGTCTTGTATCCGTGAGAAAGACGTTGTCCTTGGCTGGCTTTCGGTGGAACATGAACAAGACCGATATGCAGTCACGCAGCCCTGCCACCTGGTGGGATAACGCGGCATCTCTCTCACGGGGCAGCCAAGCTAGAGGGGCAAACACTTCATTACAAGTAAGCTCCTCAACAAGGAATGATTGATTGACTGACTGATTGATTGTGTGAGTGATGGTGGTTATACTTATAAACAATTTTGTAAATAAAGGCCATATTCACAAAAGAAAGTGAGTAAAATTTATTGCCAGTTAGTTTTTTAAATCACTTTTAATAGTAATATAAAAGATCACACTACAGCTTAACCAGATGGGATGGCCAAATGAGATGAGCGTCCGCTTCTCATTTGACAGACCATTAGATTTGCCCTCTGGATTTGAACCATGTGGCTAAGTCAATCCCATGATATAAAATTCCATACTTGTCGCTATATAGCCTGGCATTCGGCATTTCTCAGCGTTCCCAGTGACAAAAATAAAAAATGCCAGAAAAGCTAGCGGGGTCCGGGGGCATGCCCATCCTGATTTTTCTTTTAAACCTACAAATGAAATGGCGCAATCTGGCACCTACTTGGACATATATTGGCCTTGAAATTCCAACTGCTTTAAGACTTCAAGACTAACAAATAATTATTTGGAAACTCAGTTTTCGCTGAAACCAGCGATTTTACTGAGAAATGGAATCTCTGAATTCTAGGATAGTTAGCTATGGAGATAATTGTTTCACATGAACTGTAATGGAGTGGTACTTACATCTGACGGGCAGGTTCTTGGAGAGGTCGTTGAGGCCAGATGAACTCATGTAGAAGTCGTAGATGTACGACTCAACTTGTAACCTAAACCAACAAATTACCGTCAGCATAATGATAACAGTGAAGGTCTTATTCAACAGTCTATGTACATAAACAGGAGGGGGCTTTAGTGTTCCTTCCACTATCTGTTTTATTTATTATTTTATTTCAGTTTTTATGGGGTTTTTCTTTTCTTTTGGGGGGACCAGATGCAGTGGCCGAACCGGTAAGAGTGCAGGCTTCCAGTGCAGAAGATCAGGAATTCAAATCCCGGCAGAGTCAAACCAATGACGTACAAAATGTATACGTTTCACTATCTAACCTGGCGCTCAACATGTCTAGGATAGGACAAGGACTGGTTACCTCAATACTGGATAATGTGACTGAGTGGGAAATCAGATCATGGTTCCAGTGTCCTAGTCTCCCAGTGGGGCAACACTATGAAGTCGATATGAGTGCACACTGTCACAAGTCGGGACCCGTCTTGATATGTATTTAGATGTTACCAGGATGTAAAACCCCACCAAACAATTATTTTATGGGGAGATTAAGGTTTTTGTGTTTTTCTTTTCCTGTTTTTTCTCTTTTAAAATTTATTTTCTTTTGGGTGCTTTTGTTTTGTTTTTGTTTTATTTTAAGAAGGCTTTTAAAACAATTATAACCAGTAGTTGAAACTACTAATCCTCTACAACTCACTCAGGTGAGTGTGCTGTGCAAGATAATGTTGCTACCCACAAAGGTACCGTGGACTAATGTCATAATGTTGCTTAAAGATCTGATCACATGATTTTACCATGTATTCTTTACATGAATATAGGCTAGGTGTTAAAGTTGCATAGTCCGATGGTTTTGAGTTTGTCATTTTTCTGGGATAAATATATGAGATCGATCATTATTATCTACATTAATTTAGTTTGCATAAACCTTTATTTTAAATTAGATATTAGAAGTGCAAACATGTAAACATGTCATATTAGTTTTGGCAAGCATGCCAAAACTCTCACACCATAGACTTCTGCAGTCATACGTTCTAATAAATTGACCCAGTACTCCGCTTCTATGCAGAAACAAATGCTTAATAAGTGCATCAGTCTCTAAGTTAGAGATGTAGAATCAAATCTAGATAATTGTTTTGGTTTTGAAAATTTGATACTTCATTGGACTATGCAGCTTTAAACAGATATTCAAATTCCAGAAAGAGATCCTGACGCAGTGAGTGTGCCTTACCGTGAGAGTTGCGAGGCGTAGGCATGCAGCGACATCTTGTCATGGATGTGGGTGCGGATCTCCTTAAGTGTCCTACAGAGGTCAGAGCAGGCGTCCTCACTGAAGGTCACCTGGTCGAACTTGTGCTGCACGCTCACCTTTGCCTGGTCAGCGCACCGACCCTGGGGATGGGTAGAGAAATTAAATTAAAAGAAAAATATGTGTGTTATTAGAACTGCACCACACCGATGGGATTTTCCAGGTTACACTCGCGGGGGCAGAGTGAATAAAGCCGGCTGGTTGGCTGGTTGTTGGAGTTGTACGTCCTGGCAACATCTAAGGTCATATCAGGATGCATACCGACTTGTGACAGTGGGCACTCATGGTGACTTTATAGTGCTGTCCCACTGGGAAATCAGGCCACCTGCACGATAGCCCGATATCGCACTCAGTCACATTATCCTGACACTGAGCTAACCAGTCCTTATCCTATTAATGGCGAGCACCAGGCTAGGAAGCGACAAGTATCAATTTTAAAGTCATTGGTTGGACTCGAACTGGAACCAAACTCCCGACCCTCCACACCGAGGCCCGCGCTCTACCGATTAGACCACCACACCCGGTAAAAGCCGGCTGGTAGTTGTGGTTCTGGTGTTGCTTCAGCTTTAGTTACAGGCATGGATGGGTCAAGAGCACACAAATATAAGCGAAAACCAAATAAATTGAAAAAGGAAATCAATCCATATGGATTATGACCACAACTGCACAGCGGCGAAAACAAGTGCATGCACTTAACAGCTATGAGTAGAATGAACAAACCATCACTAAAAAAAAAAAAAAAGAAGAAAAGGAAAGAAAAAGAGTTGACCCACTACACATTGAGTAGTTTTAACCTGATTGATCAAGCTGTAACTTTTTGTAATTTATAGGGGTATGCAGAATTATCAGTGTTCGTAGACAATGGAAGATTTGAAATCCAAGTATATAATAAGTGATACATTTCCCGGGTGGACATGATATTAAGGACATGCCAGAGAGCATTGTTGGTAAGGGCCGTTCAAATATTATGTAACGCTATATTTCTTCTCAAAATTAGACACCTACCCCTCCTTGTAACGCTTCGTAATGCTAGACCATATGCCACATAATGCTTGCACCTACACCCTCTACCCCACAAGCATTGCATAATATTTGAATGGCCCCTAAGTGATGTGCCTCATGTGTAACTTGGTGTGTCATTCGGCTTTAGGGTGGTTGACCTGTGGAATGACCTGCCGGAGAGTGTCATAGCAGCAGAGTCGGTGAACTGTTTCAAGTCCCGACTGGATGCATACTGGTCAAGCATTACATATATCTTGGAGCCAGTGACAGTTGCTACGATCCACCACATCTGAAGAACTGTCTCCATTTCTATTAATTAAGAGCGGCTAACAGGTCTAAGGCCTATTATAGCTGTATCCTATTGATTGATTGATTGATTGATTGATTGATTGATTGATTGATTGAATGAGCGAAGTGGATCGGCCGCTAAAATCAGCCTAATTATTTGATGGATCAAAGTTAAAATCATGACTTTTATTAGGTAGAATTCAAGGTCTGCAAGGCCTTAATAAATTTACATATACATCGACAAATATAATGGACAATAGGTAGGTAAGTTAACTGAGTTCACATGAACATCAAATATTGGCTTTGGTCCACTTAAATCTCATCTCATCCACAAGAATATTATCATGTCCACAGGTAAGTACACTTGTGGTTTCTGGAGTTTTTTCTCCCTTTTTCTGTGATTGCACATGAGTAGAGAGGTATTTTGCTATTTGGATGTAACTATATCCTGCCGACTACATATGATGGTGCTAGTGTTATTCTCTTAAAGCTGCATAGTCCGATGAAACATTACATTTTCAATTATCTTGATTTGATTCTACATATTTAACTTACTGATACACTTATTATGTATCTGTCACCACTTAGAAGAGAATACTGAGACAATCTAATAGAACCTATTACTGCAGAAGCCTATGGTGTCAGAGTTTTGGTGTGCTTGTCAAAATAATTTTACATGTTTACGTTTCAAATATCTCAAAAGTTAGCCATATCAGATAAAAGTGACTTCAAACTAAAGTAAGACAGATTATAACAATCAATTCAATATATTTATCTCAGTAAAATGACACAAACTCAAAACCATCGGACCAAGCAACTTTTAAGGTTCCCTGTGGTTATGTCATAGCTCAGCATTGCGCTTCACCCACCTGCACAAGCATGGTTCTCTCGCGCGTCGTCCAGGCCCTCTCGAGGTGCCCCTCCGCCTCCTCCCGCAGACTGTAGATATCGTGCTCAGCGCTCACCAGGTGGTTCCGCGCCCGGTAGTAGTTCAGCACCAACTCGTAGAAGTCGTGTTTGTCTTGGTTCATGCACTGCCAGGGCCAAATGTTAATTACAGGAGATCACACACACAACTAGAATTGTGTCATGTATTCATGAGGGGCGGGGGCTAGTTTACCGCAAAGATGTGGAACGGTGAGTGATGACTCACGGAACTAACCAGGCAGGGACCGATTCATTAGTAATAATAATCAGCATATTAAAATATATTATTATACGCATTATCATGTTTTCTATTGGCATTATATATATATTATCTTCCACCTCGATAAACAAATTCCTAGCTACGGCTATGCTTGTGCTTATCATTCTAGCACAGAGGAATTATTATTAGAGCAGACAGCTGATGCTGGGCCGTGCTCACCTTGAGGAACTCGTCAGTGTACGCCCTGAGCGACTCGAGCTCAGAGTTGTAGTAGAGCGTCTTGAGCTGCTCGTCGGTGAAAGGGCGCAGCGTCTCGCCAACCACCGGGGGCGCCGCCAGCCCCTCCAGGGACGGGTACAACTTCCGGTGCGCCACCTTCGGGCGCGATGGGCGAGGCTCCGTGTATTCATCCGCCGGGCGGACGGAGTGGACCGCACTGCCGCCGCCACCACTCCCCGGGTCGTCAGAGGGCGCCACTTCTACAGGTTCTGCCTGCAGCAGCCTCTTGAGTTTCTCCTGCGGTTCGCCTCTCTCCTGTTCAGCAATCACAGTCGTGTCTTCCTCTTTCTCCTCTGAGTGAGCCTCAATGGTTTTTGGGCGGTCTCGCTGTGACTGTGGAGAACCTACTTCTGAGCCGCCCTTTGGTGGCTGTTGTGGTGAATCAGCGTCTGAAGGCATTGTCTCCGTTGTTGGAGTAACGTCCGAGGAGCTGCCCTCGACCAGTGTAGCGTCATCGTCTTTGTCATTAGCTATCGTCATGTCTATCACAGATGAGACCATCGTGTCCACGGGCGACTCTGCTTCGGGCGACCATTGGTCCAACCGGCCCTCCGAGGCGTCTGCCCTAGTGGTGACTGCATGAGCGCCTCGCTGGTCACTGGTCTCCGCTCTGGAGAGGCCAGGCGACCACTGCGCATACCCATCGTGTGTGAAGTCTGCTTCCGGGCTGGTCGGGCTGAGGCGGTCGGGCCGCCGGCAGGACGGGGTGACAGTAGAACTCACCTCGGCTGAGTCACGGTCCAACGGCAAGGGAAGCACGGTCTTCACCTGAGAAGCAAACACTGATGATTTGTGGTTTCTTTTTGTGTTTTACGTCCTAGCAAAATCAATGGTCATATCAGGAAGAGTATCGACGTGTGAGAGTGCACTCATTGTGACTTTATAGTGATGCACCACTGGGAGATCAGCCCATTGGTACCATGACCCGATATCCCACTCTGTCACATTATCCTGATACTTAGCTAACCAGTCCTTTCCATATACTAATAATGCTGAACACTAGGCCAGGAAGCGAGAATTTTCAATTTTGCATGTCATTAGTATTGATTGGCCTGGGATTCGAACTCCCGATCTTCCGCACGAGAAGCTTGCGCTCTAGCAGTTCGGACACCACGTCCGGTCCGAACACAGATGAAACCTAAATCTATACTTATTAGGGACTCAAGTAAGGATCGCTGAGCAATGCTATCTATGAATGACTGTAGGTGAAACTGTGTATTCTGTTCCTAGTCATTTAGAAATAATAATGTGTTGTGGGGGTGGGGGGGGGCTAAAAACGTCTACACATAAGAATGATTATTGCAAGTCGCTATGTCGTTTCTGAGTTGGCATTATACCTGCTGATTCCTGCACTGTGATTACTAGATCCCGATTCTGGTCACGGGATGGTTGGGGTAGTAGTGACTACACAGTATTGCACTGGAACTATACATCTGTCATTTATAGGGGAACACGGCTTCACGTTAAATAAACTACCACAATGGCCAGATTGTTTGATAGGTTTTTTTTCTTGAAGATTTATACTGCCTATTATGGATGTATGGATTTATACTGCCTATTATGAAGTCTGAATAGACTTGTTTTCACCATTAGAGAGTTTGTCAAAAGAAAGCCCAAGCCTACACTTTTACCGACCCAAGGGATTTTTAACCTCCCATACCACATAGACATGGTATGAGAGCAACTGGCCTTTGATGACGCTGTAAGTTATACACAGCGGTGGAAATCCAAATTGGCAGAGGTGGAGGCACGGGGAATCGATCCACTGACCTTCAGATTAGGAGTCTGACCTAGAAAAAAGTCAGACACTCTAACCACTCCACCACAGAGAACTGATGGGTGCGATACCATTATGTGTTTTATCATTTATGATGCGAGTATTATTTTTTATGACAAAGGCTTGTATTATTCAGTAGTTCGGTAGGGACTGTGTTATATCAACTTGTTAGTTATTGGGACATGCAAATATCCAACTGTACATTTCACAGTACCTTGTTCATATATATATTTGCTTAACTCCGGTAAATATTAAATGCATCGTAATTGTCATACATTTAAGAAAAATTCGGAAGTCAGTGTGAGAGTGAACCTGCAGCCGTTCATTTGAATTTTGATCAGAATGGGCAGGTAACCAGATCCAAATTTGCCATTCCGTGATAAGGGCATCTGTAATATGACAATACTATTATCTTCATATACAGCCTGATGGGACCGACTTATTGACACTCACCCCCATACACACATGCATGGTTAATAGTCTGTTGCACACCTTGCAGGCTATCTGTGTCAGTTAGTTGGTTGGTTGATTGTTGGAGGTTCAGGGCCTGACAACATCTAAGGACGGGTACCAACTTGTGACAGTGCACACTCATGGTGACTTTGTACTTGTAGTGCTTCACCACTGGGAAATCAGGCCGCCAGCACCATGCCCGCTATCCCACTCAGTTAAATTATCTGATATCCCACTCCGTCACATTATCCGGACACTGAGCGAACCAGTCATTGCCCTATCCTAATAATGCCGAGCACCCCCCAGGGCTAGGAAGCGACAAGAGTATCAATTTTTAAGTCATGGGTTTGACTCGACCAGGGTTCGAACCCACACACCCATGGGTTCGGATCCCCCAATCTCCCAAAACAGGAGACGGACGCTCAGCTTATTCGGCCATCCCGTCTGGTCCTGAATATTAGTTTGTGTGAAGGCGATATGTAGAAGGTTTACTAATAACTATCAATGTTATCAAGTAATAACAGTAATAATATTAATAACAATAATAATAATAGATACAAACACGTATCTCCAATTGATTTATTCATGATGATGAGGCGGGGGAGGCGGACGATGAAGACAATATGTATTAATAATAAAAAAACAAATAGATTTCAAACTGAGTTTGATTCCAGGAAGCTACCATGCCGCCATAACCCTGAGCAAGGTACACGGTCGTGTTCTAATTGTTTATAATATAATTTCAGTTGAGATATATATGATCGCCTTCTTTTGTTCAACTGTGCAACCGAATCTCATGGACACTACTTTCAGTTTCACCGCTGTGGCATCCTACCGGAGGCTATCATTGTTGCTTCTCCACTACAAATGTAACCCACGTATACGGCTATCTACCTCAACTGCATTGTGATGACATTCTCCTCTAGATTCTCCGTAGGTTTATTTGTGACACCCGTCAGAAATATTACGGTATCAGCCTGCCCCTCCCTGATGTTTACCTATATAAGCCTACACTACCGCAGTGTTAAATAAAACTCAATTTAAAAGAATGTTCTAAAAAAAACACTACACAAAAAAACACAAGCAAAACAAGCTATTATTATTTATTCAAGCGAAATCTAGTAAGGATTTGCATCAAACAATGAAAAAAATGTCAGTTAGTAAAAAAAGACAAGCTTCAAAAGCTGTGAATGCTAGGTAAGTGAGGCCCAATATCATATGATATGGAAGAAAAAGGATGTCACCTTCCAAATTCCTTCAGTCGAACTCAATAGTCATATATATGATTTATTTTTCAAATTTCTCTTTGTGTTTCTGGTTTGAAAACATGAGCATCTATAACCAATAAATGTGTAGTGTAGCTATTTAACTACTCGGCCATATATTATAACTTATAAGTAAATTTATCAGTGCCAAGTGAGTGTGACTATCAACAGAGGGTCAATGGTGACATCACCAGTCAGTACAACACATGCAAAGTCTGGATTACATTTGGTAGGTAAGACTGTAAGTACTGCGGAAAAGTGAAAATTAAGGAGGAAAAGTTATATTTAAAAAAGAAGAAAATGTGCTTATTTCTATCACTGTATACTACCATGCGAACCAATGTCATTTCTCATCATCGAGATCATTCTTCAGTGGCATGATATAATAAAATACATAAATATATACATAAAATGACCGTCATTGTCTAAGAACTTAAGAAGTGCAAATGTGTCTGTGTATTCTGAGAATACATATGTCCTAGTAGACTAAGAGATTCACTTGGTATCATCTAGTTTGGATGCTGTCACCTATACTATAGACGTATAGTTATACTACTGTGCATACAGGCCACATAGCTATCCTCATGGAGCTCTACTATCATAACTATGTCTATGAGCTTCGCGATCAGCTGGACTGGATTGTGGACTGTCACGGTGTCGGTGAACTCAATTACGGGCGAGGAGAAAGCTAATGTTGAAATGCTATTATATCAGAACGATTCGAAATCCAGGCCACTTCCCATAATATTTTATTTCAATGATACCACCGAAATAGCAAATGCATGAGCAATGTACCCGACAACGCAGAAAGAAACGCTTCCATTTCAGCTCGGGACTATAAACTAGACCGACGAAAGGCGACTGCGTGGTTTGTGCTGATTCAGTGATTGAGGCTGTTGTTGTTTTGGCGGAAAGGTCAGGGTCGATGCTCCTAAATTTCGTTTGGTACCACCGTTTATCTCAATTTGATGTCCTTTTACGCTTGGTATGCTAAAAGAACTCATACACATATACGCTTTGAAACGATGGCAGTCCGCGATAATAGTGAAATAATAGCAGACCAACCTTTGTTTTCTTCCGTGTTTTGGATTTGACTCGCACAGCTTCTGCCATATTGATGTCTGTGCACGTGATGTTGTGTTTACCTCCGAGCGCCACCTTGCGGGGGAAAGAGTATTAGCTATTAGTTCTTACACTATTCCGCCAGGGCGGCGTCTGAGCAATCAGGTAATGTTGAAAACACCTGATGCGGATTCCGAGGGACACCAGGGCCTAAATGTATGAGCCACCGGTTATCTTCGCCGGAGTTAAGGCCGGCCGACGGGGTAGCTATGGTCGGTGTTGGTATATGTGTCACGGGGGATGTATGCGTGCCAAGCGCGCACTTGTTAGCTACCCTGTGCGTTATTTATAGATTTGGGGAGCCCCCGTGGGAATGTACCCGGCGAGCGTCGTAGGAGTCGGGAGGAACCACCCTCTTCCTCCCCCCCCCCCACCCCTCAGTGTGTGACTCTGTGTTCCTGTGTGTGTCTCTGTGTGTGTCTCTGTGTGTGTGTCTGTCTGTGTGTGTGTGTCTCTGTGTGTGTCTCTCTGTCTATGTGTGTCTCTGTATCTCTGCGTGTGTGTCTGTGTGTGTGTCTCTGTGTCTGTCTGTGTGTCTCGTTGTCTCTGTGTGTGTCTGTGTGTGTCTCTTTGTATGTGTGTGTCTCTGTATGTGTTTCTGTGTGTGTGTCTGTCTGTGTCTCTGTATGTGTCTCTGTATGTGTGTGTCTATGTGTGTGTATCTCTGTGTATGTGTGTCTCTGTGTCTGTGTGTGTGTGTCTGTGTGTGTGTCTGTGTGTGTGTTTCTGTGTGTGTGTTTCTGTGTGTGTGTTTCTGTGTGTGTGTGTCTCTGTGTGTGTCACTCTGTGTCTCTGTGTTTCAGTGTGTCTGTCTATGTGTGTGTCTCTGTGTTTCAGTGTGTGTGTCTCTGTGGGTCTCTCTGTTTGTGGGTGTATGTGTGTGTGTCTCTGTGTTTATGTGTGCCTGTGTGTGTCTGTGTGAGTGTCTCTGTGTGTGTATGTCTGTGTGTGTGCCTGTGTGTCTGTGTGTGTCTCTGTGTGTCTGTGTTTTTCTGTGTGTGTGTCTGTGTGTGTTTCTGTGTGTGTGTCTGTGTGTGTGTCTCTGTTTGTGTCTCTGTGTGTCTGTGTCTGTGTGTGTGTCTCTGAGACAGACACACACACTGCAACAGAGACACAAAGACACAGAGACACACATACAGATACAGAGACACACACACACAGAGACACACATACATAGAGCCACACACACAGACACAGAGACACACACATACACACACACAGACACAGAGACACACACACAGAGACACAGAGATACACACACATAGACACAGATACACATACAGAGACACACACAGAGACACACACACATACAAAGAGACAAACACAGACACACACAGGGACAAAGAGACACACAGACACACACACATGCAGAGATACAGAGACACACACACAGACACAGAGACACACACACACAGACACAGAGACAGAGACACACATACAGACACACACAGAGACACACACGCAGACACAGAGACACACACACAAACACAGAGATACACACACATACAGAGACACATACAGAGACACACACACAGAAACACATACAGAGACACACACACATACAAAGAGACACACACAGAGACAAAGAGACACACAGACAGAGACACACACATAGACAGAGACACACACAGTGACACAGAGACACACACAGAGACACACACAGAGACACACAGACACACACACAGACACAGAGATACACACACATAGACAGACACATACAGAGACACATACAGAGACACACACACAGAAACACATACAGAGACACACACATACAAAGAGACACACACAGACACACACAGAGACAAAGAGACACACAGACACACACAGAGACACACACAGAGATACAGAGACACACATAGACACAGAGACACACAGAGACACACACACACAGAGACACACACACACAGACACACACACACAGACAGAGACACACACACAGAGACACACACACACAGAGACACACACATACACACACAGACACAGAGACACATACAGAGACACACACAGACACACACAGAGACACAGAGACACACATCCATCTTCAGTCCATGCGTAACACCGATGATAAACCACCTAGAAGTTGGGGTTAGCGCAGGCCGCGTTAACCCTCGAGGGGTTTGTCTAACCCGTGCACACACATTGTGAGTTTCGGCCGCTAACCGGGGAATTCCCGACTACGCTCGGGTTATGACCGCTAACCCCGCTAACCCGCCCCCTTACATTTGGGCCCAGTTTGCCAGGGACACTTCCATTGAAATGCATTGTTAACGGCCTTGAGCAAATCTCCATACGGAAGAAGTCAAATATCTCTCAAATTACACCATCTAGAAACAAATCGCTTTGTACACATATAGAAAACATCTTTACCATAAAGACTATATTAAATTGATAAGGTTAGGGTTCTTGATTTCTATTAATTTTGAATAAAACTAGCGTTTTGGACTGCGCGTACCGTCAAACTCAAGGCATTGTCAATGGTCGTGAGCCATCTTCATACATAAAATACAGAAGAAGTCAAATATCTCTCAAATTACACCATCTAGAACCAAATCGTTTGGTATACATATAGAAAAGATCTTTACCAAAAACATTATATTAAATTTATAACGTTAGTGACAATGCTGTTCGATTTTGACGAATGTGCAGAAGCGATGTGTCCCTGGCAAACTGGTGTCCCTCGGAATCCGCAACACCCCCTTTGACATCAGTAAGAACCATAATAACTGCGCACATGCATGTATGAGTGTATGTATGTATGTATGTATGTATGTATGTATGTATGTATGTATGTATGTATGTACGTACTTATGTATATATGTATGTATGGGTGTAGGCCCTATGTAGGTAGGTATGTAGGTATGCATGGAGACTATGTATATATGTAGCCCTATGTATAGTATTTATGTATGTATGTACATGTATGTACATGTATGTACATGTATGTTCATCTATGTACATGTATGTACACATATGTATGTATGTACATGTATGTATGTACATGTATGTACATTTATGTGCATGTATGTACATGTATGTATGTACATGTATGTACATGTATATACATGTATGTACATGTATGTGCATGTATGTGCATGTATGTACATGTATGTACATGTATGTACATGTATGTACATGTATGTATATGTATGTACATGTATGTATGTATATCCCAAACTGACTCAACCACAAATACTCTACCAACACCTGCTTCCTAACTATGCGCCCATGTTAATTAACCAACTACAGGTTAACTCCACTACCATTCTAAACATGCACTCACAAAAGGCGATAAAATGCAGTAATCTTAAGCAATTTTTTTAAGCCCACAAAAGCATACAATGCAATCTCTACCTCTTCCTCCATTCTCTCACTGTGATTGTACCACCATTCAATAAATCAGCCATTCTCATCTAGCTTGTCCTTCCATTACTATCATTTATAATCCACATTAAAAGGGGTTGTTTCAATATCTGTCACCACGTATGGCAGTAGGACAAGTAGTTCAGCGTTGATAACTGAAACGTGTTGATGAATAAAATACTAACCCACCTCAGAATAGGCCTATTTGTAGGCCCTACGTGTTTACCTACGTGTTTACCATAGTTTACACCAATTTGATAAATGCAAATACATCGATTTGAAGCTGGCATTTTCTTTAGGTTACATGTAGGCCAATATTCAAATATCCGCTTTTACCACTACTTTTACCTTAATGCCCATTTAAATATTTATTTAATATTAAAGAGATATACAGATACCAGGACTTATCTGGATACCATTTAAACTAACCATGCAAGGGTACTTGTTGTAGATTAATACTCCATGAATAATCAATGTATCCTTCCTGGGTGGCACTTAGAGACCCCTCCCCTCTCCATTCATATGCTGTGACGTCAACTAGGTCATGGATGGCGGTAACATATCTAGATTCATTGGTATAGTAACATAAGTTCAACGAACAGACTAGTGGTATTTATGCTCGTGGCTTTTATTTAAGTTTCTTTATTTTCATAAATTGTTACTCCAGCTAAATAATACTTATTGTTTTTTTCAACCTCGTTGAAGTGCTCCTCTTCTTACCATGACACCAATGCTAAATTTACACTATTTTAAGATGAGATGATGCGCATGTTTAGGCATAATAGGAAATTGTCAAGCCTTTCGTAGATTGTGGGTTTTCTGGAATAGAGACCGATCATTTGACTCTACACTATTATGTACACTTATTGATTTTACCAATGAGAATCTCGAGCGAAAGAATATAAATCATATCAGGAGGGTGCAGTGCTTAGCATTTCAGTATGTTGTGGAAGCCATGTTTGCACCCGTTGGAAAATAAAATATGGATTTGAGTAATATGGTATGCTTTTTTTGGAGCGACCTTTTTGGAGGTATTTTATTGATTGATTTTCCTTGCTTTGTTATGCAGTGATTAAACAAGGAAAATCTCATCTACAGATAATATATTGGCCCTCCTCATTCCATCCATCCTTGTGTTATCCTAGAAATGCTGAGTAGTAGGCTAGGTAGCAACACATGTCAGCCTTCAATTAGTTGGTTTTGAATCGCCCGGTGTTCAAACCGACGATCTGTCGTCCCGGATGCGAGGGCAGAACCTCGAATTAATAACCCTTCTCGTGTCTTATGCACGGCCTGCCATAAGTTAATGTCGTTAAATGAGTTTCACTCGAGGTGCAAATTGAACAATTTATATTATCTAAAGCTTTATCCAGCTTAAATGGGTACACTAACCGAGTATGGGTAGTTTTGTACATTTACATAATAATTCCTTAGTAATATTTACCGCAATAGTTAAATAAATGTGTCTAAGCAGACGGAATGGCCGAATGAGCTGAGCATCCGCCTCCCGTTTTGGTAGGTTGTGGGAGTCAAACTCCCGGGTTTGTGGTTCAAAAACCGGTACTTGCTGCTACCACTAGGATAGAGCAAGAGAACTAGCAACGAGCAGTGGAATTAGGAAGACCAAATTGTCCAGGATTGAAAACAGAATTTTACATATGGTGGCCCAATCTACGGACAATTTCTGTAACTGGAAAGCTCATTCTGTTTTTTTTTGCATTGTATATTATTGCATATATTGTGTATATTAAAGTATGCATAGTACAGAGTACATATATATATATATATATATATATATATATATATATATATATATATATACTATATATATACTATATATATATTATATATTACAATTGACCAATTTCATATGACATCAGCACATGTATTTAGGTCAGTGTACAAACCGCTTGGAACACATATAGAAAACATATTTCAGGAATAGATTATATTAAATTTATATGGTTAGGGTTCTGGATTTCTATTAATTTTGAATAAAATAAAGGTTTTGTACTGCACGTACCGGCAAACTCAGTGTATTGTCAATGGCCGTGAGCAATCTTCTTACAGAAAAAGTGAAATATCTCTAAAACCACACCACCTAGACACAAACCGCTTGGAACACATATAGAAAACATATTTAACGAATAGATTATATTAAATTTATATGGTTAGGGTTCTGGATTTCTATTAATTTTGAATAAAATAAACGTTTTGTACTGCGCGTACCGGCAAACTCAATGCATTGTCAATGGCCGTGAGCAATCTTCTTACAGAAAAAGTTAAATATCTCTAAAACCACACCACCTAGACACAAACCGCTTGGAAGACATATAGAAAACATATTCAACGAATAGATTATATTAAATTTATAAGGTTAGGTTTCTGCATTTCTATTAATTTTGAATAAAATAGACGTTTTGCACGCCGCGTACGGCAAACTCAATGCATTGTCAATGGCGCAATCTTCATACAGAAAAAGTGAAATATCTCTCAAAGCACACCACCTAGACACAAACCGCTTGGAACACATATAGAAAACATATTTAACGAATATATTATATTAAATTTATATGGTTAGGCTTTTGCATTTCTATTAATTTTGAATAAAAATAAACGTCTTACACTGCACGTACAGGCAAACTCAGTGGCAGTGTGCATTCGTTCTGCAGCCAAGCTGCGCGCGCATACCCGATATTTACAAACATTGAAAGGGGTCTATACAACGTATATGCTGATGTAAGCGAATACGCACGGTGCTTCCCCCGGCGGCTATGGCCGGAACTCGCTGGTTAGTTCACCGCCTTACCGCCGGGCTCGCACAGCGCCTATATATACGCCTGGGCTATTGACGTTCCTTCGCTCAACAAAATATATCATGATATATATCACGATATATCACGATATATCACGATATATATCACAATATATAACAAAATATATATCACTAGATATATCACGATACATATCACGACACATGTCACGACACATCACGATACATATCACGATACATGCCACAATACATGCCACAATACATGTCACAATACATGTCACAATACATATCACAATACATATCACAATACATATCACAATACATATCACAATACATATCACAACACATATCACAACACATATCACAATACATATCACAACACATATCACAATATATATCACAATACATATCACAATACATATCACAATACATATCACAACACATATCACAATACATATCACAACACATATCACAATACCTATCACAATACATATCACAATAATATTACAATATATATTACAATATATATTACAATAATATTACAATATATATTACAATATATATAGCATTTGTTTGTTTGGAATTTTATGTCCTGGCAACATCTAAGGTAATATCAGGACAGATTCTGACTTGTGAACGTGCACATTCACGGTGACTTTATAGTGCTGCCCCATTGGGACACCAGGCCGCTGGCACCATGACCGATTTCCCACTCAGTCACAGTATCCTAATACTGAGCAAAGCCATAATTTCATTATCCTAGTAATGCCAAGCACCAGGCTCGGTAGCGACAAGTATCACATTTCTACGTCATTGGTTTGACTCGGCCAGGATTCGAACTCCTGACCTTCCGCACGGGATGCCTACGCTATGACCGATTCGGCCATCACGTCTGGTAATAATAAACATAGCATAATACTACACACATTGTAAATGGTATGCCTAGTATAACAGCATAATAATATAATAGTATGCAATAGTGTAATATCGACCAGACAGGATGGCCGAATGAGGTGAACGTCCGTCTCCCGTTTTGGTAGATCGTGGGATTCGAACTCACAGGTTCCAACCCTGGTCAAGTCAAACCAATGACTTCAAAATTGATACCTGTCGCTTCCTCGCCAGGCACTCGGCATTATTAGGATAGGGCAAGGACTGGTTGGTTCAGTGTCAGAATAATGTGACTGAGTATGCATAGTATGCATAGTATGCATAGTATGCATAGTATGCATAGTATGCATAGTATGCATATATAGTATACATAGCTTTATAGTGTGCATATTATGCGTAGTATACATAAGATATACAGCAGACATACTGTACACAGTATTATATATATGTGTGGTGAGTTTCCTAGTTTATTTCTTGCATATTCACCTATTATTAAAGGACACCATAGACTACATCACGGTTCCAGCGGCGTGGTGCATTGTGGGATGCATCAGAGCAAAACAAAGCCACGAGAAGCACATGGCACATACTAATACACTGGGTGCAGCTATGAAATGTGCTAGTTTCAGCTCATCTCAGCTCTTGTTTGAAACATAGAATACCATTACCAACTAAAAAAATATATATAATAAATTAAGATATTAATCTTTTATCGAGCATTGCATTTACATCAATATAACCCGCACATCTTATGCCATATGCATTTAGATTTAAACAAATCTAGGCACTCAGACTAGTGTTAGAGCCATAGCCAGATTCAGTTTAATTTATTTTATTCATGTTTTTATTTATATTCTATGGTTTATGGAGAGTTGTGTCTTAAACATGCATTATATTATTAAATTGCATCCTCTATTTCTAGTTATTTGGAATAAAATGCCAGTTTTGCCCTATGCGTATCGGCAAACTCAATGGGCGTACGCCTTTGCTTTGCTCCCAACACCGTTTTCAGCGCATGCGCAGTAGGAACCGTGATGTAGTCAATTGTAAGAAATAGACGGTGGGGATTATTGTTATTATTATTATTATTATTATTATCATAACACAGTGTCACTCTCGACATTTAAATACCGTACCAGCAGACGGAACAGGGCACCTATAAACGCGCGAGTAATGCATGAACCTGACATCGTAAAATGTTGCCGGTTGGATGCTTTCATCTGCACCGTAATGATGCATAAATGGGTTGTTTGCGGCGTGGGTGGGGGGTGGGGGTGGGGGGTAAGGGGGACATGGAGCTAGGGGGTTACAGTGGGGTAGATGTGTGCGTGCACCTGGCCAGACAAAAGTTGTCGCCTAGCATTACCGCAACGTGGCCAGGACAGCAACCACTCGGCTACCATGCAGTGATTGTAATTAATTAACATTCCGCAAAATCTAATCACGGGAGGCCTGGGAGTCGGGGCGGTTCCCTGGCCGAGTCCTACGTGTTACACACGCACACACACACGCGCACACACGTCGCTACATCACGGAACCCACGCACACCATCCTCACACGCACACACACGCGCGCGCGCGCATAAAAACATATTTGAAAAAAAATTGCATATGCACACATAGTTATGTCATATATATGTGTATGTTAGGAAATAGTGTACACACACACACATATATATATATATATATATATATATATATATATATATGTATATATATATATATATATATATATATATATATATATACAGAGAGAGATAGAGAGAGAGAGAGCGAGAGAGAGAGAAGGGAGAGAGGGGCGAGCAGGAGGAAAACAGAGAGAGTGTGAGAAAGGGGAGCCCGAGCGAGAGAGGGGTGACGACGGGGAGAGAGGGAGAGCGAGATGGCCTCATCAACACACGGGGCTTTCTTGGATGTTGCCACCACCATCTCCCCCTGCCGTAGTGATTACGAATTAATCCATAGGATCGAGCCGGTCCGAGATGGGCTTCTTTGAAGTTTGCGCGGTAGATGGGTGTGACTGGGTGCAGAACGCTGGCGTGTTCTATGTTGAATTATTTAAGGGATGTTTTGGTTGGTGTGTCACGGATCATTGAGTATTGATCCGCTGCCGTAGGGGAGGTGGAGCGTGGTCCGGGTCGGGGTGCACGCTGGTCGGCTCGGGGAGGCTGGCGAGGCCGGGGGTGGGAGAGGGGTGGGTGTGGGGGAGGGGGGGGGGAATGGAGGGGGTGGAGGTTATGGCAGCTGGAGCGAGTCGGGCAGGGCCGCCCGCCTCCGGTGTGGAGGTATGGTATATAATGCATGACTCAGCCCACTCCACCAGCCCCCCCCCCCCCCCCGACCCCCTCTGCCGGTCCCAACACCTGTTCCCCCAGCAGTCTTAGGCGTGGGGGTGTTTCACAGACGTGTATTTGAACCTACACTTAAAATAAACAACACGGCGCTCGAATTTTCTTTTTTGATTGCCTCCAACCAAAGGAGAATGAGCATTAATGCAGCTGTTTATATATCAAGTAAATTTAAGTCGTTTTAGAGCGACATTCACCCCAAAAGTAGTGCTTAGTCCGATTCCCTTAATACACCTCCTTTAAAAAAAAAAGCGCCCCCCACCCTCGCCTCCTCACCACCGCCTCTCGTCCAACCAACCACCCCAACCACACATACACACGTACACATGTACACATGTACACACGTACACATGTACACACATACACACATATACACATGTACATACACACACCTACACATGTACACACATACACACATACACACATACACACACGCACACACACCTACACATGTACACACATACACACATGTACACATACACACATACACACATACATACATACACATATACACATACACATGTACACACATACACACATATACACATGTACATACACACACACCTACACATGTACACACATACACACATATATACACATATACACATGTACACCCAAGCGCGCACACCTATACATGTACACACATACACACATCTACACATACACACATACACACATACATACATACATACATACACATACACACATACACACATACCCACATGCACACACACATACACATGTACAAACGTACACACACACATCCACATACACATATACATGCTTACAGTTACACACATACACACACAACACTTAATCCATTCCCCTAGTGAATTGAGTGAAAGTTGTGGTATATGAATTATAATACATCCATCTATTTGACATTGTTACTGACTGTTTTTCTGCTGAGTAACGTAAGTTCAGTTACCCATGCAGTATCGTGGGGCGTTGGCAAATAACTGAGCGATGAAATTGTACTCTAGAAGTTTGGTGATGAGAGGCTTTGAGAAACGGGGAGATGGGTGACCACACAGTGGATGAGATATAGGTGCATAGGTGTAAAGGGGGTGGGACGGAGTTGGGGAATGTTGTTGGTTGTTTGTTGGGGTCTTACATCCTGGCAACATCTAAGGTCATATCAGGATGGGTACCGAATTGTGACAGTGCACACTCATGGAGACTTCACAGTGCTGCCCCACTGGGAGACCAGGCTACCAGCACCATGACCTGATATCCTATTCAGTCACATTATCCTGACACTGAGCCAACCAGTCCTTGCCCTATCCTAATAATGCAGAACACCTGGCTCGGAAGCAACAAGTATCATTTTTTAAGTCATTGGTTTGACTCAACCCTTCGAATCCCACGATCTACCAACACGGGAGACGGATGTTCAACTCATTCGGCCATCCCGTCTGGTCAAGGGAACGGGAGTGAGGTAGAAAGGTGACGATGGTGGATATGATGGTTGAATATTGGGCCAGATCATTGTAGATGCACATGGATAACAAGTATACCCGAATGTAGCGAAAAGTATCAAATTTACCTACAGTTTTAATGTAAATAACAGGTAAAACCTCTTTTAATCCGGGCTCAGATTGAGTTGTTGATTATAGCCAGAAGCATGTGACTGCACAGCACCAGGCAGCAAGGTTGAAATCAAGACCGGAGTCACCCAAATCGACTCTTGAAGCAGTGGATTTTTATTCTTCTATTCAAAAACGATAAACAAAATAAAAAAGGAAACAAGACCCTACGGACTTGTAAAGTTGGGATTCCAATCGATAAGCGCACTAAAAGATTCACGATCCACCATTGAGCTGCTGGTGGTTTCATCGGGACGAGTCGCTGGCGCGGAACGGGCCTCATTCAGTGGACCGTGCATGGGGCTGGGGCGGTAGGCGGGGGGCGGCGGCGGGCGGAGTGTGGGCGGCAGGAGAGAGGGCGGCACGGACCGTCTCCCGCAGTGCACGTGTACACCATTGATTGGATCCCTCTCCAGCCTTGGATCCCACTACCGCCGTTATACCTGTGGCCGGAGCGGGTGAGTGGACCTGTGTGCAGCCTGTGTGCCGAGCGGGCTGCCTGGTTGTCTTAGACCGGGGAATCGGCGCGGGTGTGGGTGCGGTAGGAGGCGGAGGGGCGGTATGCTGTCCGGGAAAAGTTTGCAGGCGTCACTATAGATCTATAGCCCCATATAAAAGGGGTGCGCCCCGCACCGCCCCGTCCCACCCCGCGCCGCCCCGCGCCGCCCCACCCCACCCGCCCCGCCCCACCCCGCCGCCCCTCACCGCGCCGCCCCATCCCACCCCACCCCACCCCGCCCCGCGCCGCGCCGCCCCACCCCGCCCCGCCCCGCCCCGCCCCGCGCCACCCCGCCCACCCCGCGCCGCGCCGCCCCGCGCCGCCCCGCGCCACCCCGCGCCACCCCGCGCCGCCCCGCCACGCCTGCACCGGCCCGTCACGCCCCGCGCCACGTACACCGTCACAGTTTGGCAGCCTCTCCAGCATCGCACCAGGTGCCTCTTTAGCTGCACTCCGAGCTGCTCAACAATCGACTCACACCAACTCACACCAAGTCACGGCTTACGTGAGGCCGGCGAAGTCTACCAGTAGTGTGTGGAGACCCTGCACCGGCTGCCACAGTAGGATCACCTGGATGCGAGCCCCCTCCTACAACTTGGACACCGGGCTAGGTCTGTCAGTATCTAGGGATAGATGGGATCTCAGGACACTCGACCCCTATCCCGTGAGTCAGATTTTCTATTTATTATTGCGATAGTTCACATCTATATATAACTTAGATCATCATCCTGCGTTTCTGGAGAGACAAGGTAAATCTGTTAATCACAACCAAACTAATTTGAATACATGCTCTGTGTCGTGTACTTTCAATTCAGTCCCCAAACACGGCATAAGCCACGCCGGGAATATTAACTTATTTTAAAAAGTGACCTAAGGAAATTTATATATATATATGCAGATATATACATATATATGCACACATATATATACATATGTACTCTAGCCCACGTCTCAACACACATGCTGGTCTACACAAGGTACACTATGTCACTATGTGGTACATGTATGATGTTGCGACGGCGGTGAGTCAATTTTCTCACGCAAATTGAAATCCTTTTAATTCACTGCAAGGGGTTACAGGGTTCACAATCTCTTTCATTTAATTTACTAGTTGTAGCTTGGAAGTACCTAGTCTCTGCCAAGTGTTCTTCTGTGGAATGGTTGATTGGCAACGCTATATTGACGAAAAAGAGCATTTTTTAAATTTACTTTGTTTTAACTTCCCCATGCTAGGTGCATTGTGTATGTATGTATGTATGTATGTATGTATGTACATATAAAGATATGTATATATGTGTGTGTAATAACTAATAGTATATACATATATATATGGATATATATCATTAGTTATTTAAATATTAGATAGACACAGAACACAGTAGTTGGATTGAGTAAGTACTCTGGCTGGCCCTTAATAATAGACCTACCCTTTATTTGACTTAAAGTTGCACAGTCCGATGGTTTTGAGTTTTTGATATTTTCAGAGATAAATACATTAGATTAATCGTTATAGTCTACTTGACTTTAGTTTGAAGCAGCTTTTATTTTAAATGGTTAACTTTGGAGATATTTGAGACGAAAACATGCCACAGGCTTCAGTATACATACACGGAAATTTAACGTAGTATGTCAATATAAATAAAACCACTATTCGATACTAGTTAACTCCCACTTGGGTATTACCCAGCACCTCTAATGTGGCTTATTTATCAGCAGATCTGTAACAACTGTCCACGTGATACTGTGACGCCACACATAAGTAATAGAGAGGCAGCAAATCAGACACCAGGCGGGAAATTGCACTTACGCTGCGGCAGGTTCAAAGGACCATTTCTCCATACTACTTACAATCATTGCCTGACCAATCAGAGCCTGGCCGCAAATCTTGGCCACATCGCCCATTGGTGCAACCCAGCGTCACGCATAACTTAACAGGCCACGAACCGACTTCCCCCCCCCCCCTCCCCCGCTTCCCCATAGACTTACATTCCAATAGCAGTAGCGGCCTTCTTGAGAAATAAGAACCCACAACCTATACGTGAAATTTCGTAGCTTAGTTCTCATATACACACCGGGCGCGGTGGCCTAATCGGTAGAGCGCGGGCCTCGCGTCCGCAAGGACGATAGTTCGGTTTGCAGTAAAGTCAAACCAATGACTTTAAAATTAAGACTTGTTGCAGCATAGCCTGGCGATCGGCATTAATAGGATATGGCAAGGACTGGTTAGCTCAGTGTCAGGATAATTTGACTTAGTGGGATATCGGGTCATGGTGCCAGCAGCCTGATTTCCCAGTGGGGCAGCACTATAAAGTCACCATGAGCACGCGCTATCGCAAGTCAGTACCCGTCCTGATATGACCTTAGATGTTGCCAGGACGTAAAACTCCAACAACCAACCATCTCATATACACACAAAGGAAAAGGATTGTTAAAAAGGGGGGAGGGGAGAAAAAAGAAAAGAATTAAGGCAGTGGCATTGCCCACTGCCGTAGCTATTCGCCATGACAACGAAAGCCCTTCCACGCACGACTAAATGCCACTCGTAAAAGGTAGAAGACCACGCTTGAATTGCAGAGTATACCAGGCCCATGGTCTCCCATATTGATTGGCGGAATCAATCATGCATGACGATGGCGTGAGTGACCTCTTCAGGTGCCCCGATAACCTTCTCCGAGCAAATCCTGACTTCTGACATCCTCTCCCCCCCTGGGGTCATGACTATAATCTAATGATTTCACATCCTCATAAGATTAGTTTAATTGAACATTACCCATGAAGTTATTTAACTGTGCTTAGCACACACACCCAAACATATAAAAAAGACACCCCAAAAACCCTGCACATTTTCACAATTTTACACTGTAAATATTTCCATTCCAATCATAGTAGTACGCACAACATCATTTGTTGGCCGTCACCAAATACCCATATATCCGACCATGTTTAGGTTTCTTATCGTTAGTCAGTTAATTAATTGGGTCTAGGTAATCATCCAGGGGTGGGAAGGGGCTGAGGTGCAGGGCCAACGTAAGTTACGGTCGGGGGGGTTCTTTTGCACACACCAGGTACCGACACAAAAGTCGCACACCCAATAGAAGTCGCATGTCAAGCTCTGGTTGGGAGGGGGCGGGGGGGGGGGAAGGGGCTGTTCCAGAAATAGCCAGACGGACACAACACACTTACTATGCATTATGCATACTGGGACCACGATCGGTGGAAAAACACCCTTTCTCGTTATCCCTGAGACTATTCGAGAAGGTAAAACAGAGCAGCAGCTTAGGTATGTTACCCTGGATTTCCTTTCTTGTGTGCTTGTTTGTGGTTGATTGATTGATTGATTGCTGATGGTAAGAAGGGTCAGATTCATGGTGATAAGCTATTGGTGTCTACTCTATCAGTCTTGTCAGTCACATTCACATGCCTGCATTGAAATCCCCACACAATTCCCAAATGGTTACATCCACGCCTGTGCCTGAGATGATCGGGTCACATATTTACTGAAGTAAGTCGCCAGTTAATGCTACATAGTTCGACGAAAGTATCAACTTTTCAAAGCTAAAACACTCACCTAGATCTGATACTAAGCATCAAACTCAAAGTTAGATACTCGTGCACTTAATATGCAGTTGTAGTAGCATAAAATGGAATATTAAGTCAATTTAATAGGACCTCTTACTGCTGAAGCATATATGGTATCCACCATGTTAGTATCTTCGGTAAAATTAAAAGTAATTTTGCATGTTTTCACTTCAACTATCGTCAAACTTAGCCAATTTTAATACTTTTAATGGTTTTTTATAACAAATTTATTATAGGTATATCAGAAAGATGACAGATTCTCAAAACCATCAGGATTTGCAACGTTCAAGCTGAATAATCTGATGAAAGCATAACATGTTCTAAACAAAAATACATAACTATCTAGATTTGATTTAACATATCCAACTTAAATACTGGTGCTCTTATTAAGCATTTGTGGCTGCGTAGAATGGCATACGTAGTCACTTTAACAGAACCTCTTATTGCTGAAGCCTATGGTTTGCTTGTTGTTGTCTTACATCTAAAGTCACATCAGGACGTGAAGGCCTTTGGTGTCATGTCAAAATTAATTTTGGATGGTTAGCCTAAATATTTCCGAAATTAACTATCTAAAATAAAGGCTAATGCAACCTAAAGTAGGTAGATTATTATGATAAACTTAATATAGTCATATTAAAAATGACAGCAACTCAAAACCAGCAGACTTCATAACTTTAAGGGATTGTAGGCCGAACCCTTTTAGTACACCCGAGGAGACTAGTTCATGTTTTTGAATCAATAGGTGGTTAGAAGTGGTTAATGGAATAATTGATGTACATGCATAACATCAGCAAGAAACAACTATTTGTTTGTCGGAGCTTTACATCCCAGTCACATCTAAGGTCATGTCAGGACGGGTACTGACTTGTGACAATGTGCACTCATGGCGACTTTATAGTGCTGCCCCACTGGGAGACCAGGCTGCTTGTACCATGACCTGCTATTCCACTCAGTCACATTTTCCTGATACTGAGCTAGCCAGTCCTAGCCCTATCCTAGTAGTGCCAAGCACCACACTAGGTAGCAACAAGTATCAATTTTGTAACTCTTTGGTGTAACTCGACCGGGATTCAAATTCCAGACCTTCCGCACGGGAAGCTTGCGCTCTACCGATTCGACCACCGCGCCCGGTACCTAAAACACAAGTGGGTAGAGGTGCTGATGGGGCATCTTACCACACAGCTCACCTGTCATATCGGCTTACACACGGGGAGACTACTTGGTTATGCTTGGAATGGATCAGTGTTTAGAAGTGTTTGTGTAAGTTGCCCTGCTGCTGCCGGCGGTTTGGGCGGTGGTGGGTGGTGAGGCAGCGGTGGTGTGGTGGTGTTGGTAGTGGTGCTGCTGGTGGTGCTGGTCCTGGTGGGACCAAGTCATGCATATCCTATTGACTGCTACTGAGAGACGGCTTCATAACAACTCACAGATACGGCCAGTGTTGTCCAAAAGTAGGCCCGATGTGGGAGAATGGCATCGACCGACCGAGGCATCTTTGTGTGTGTGTGTGTGTGTGTGTGTGTGTGTAGTGTGTGTGTGTGGTTTCCTATGTGTGTGCGGGGGTGGGGTAGCTGGTCGGCAGCTCACAACTTCAGCTACTCAACCTGTGCCATAACGACTGCATCGCTTGGCCAATGGATGAAGCAATTTGATATTGACATTGATGCGATTATCCCTTGGTTTCGGCGGGAAAGAAAGCTTACGAAATAGCAGACGTGACCAGAGGTTGGGGTCAGGCAGGTAGGTAAATGGCCTATGACTATGCAGGCCAATGGGGGACGCGGGGTGTCACACGTTGCTATAGGGCGGGGGTGGGGGTAGGTGATGGAAGGGGGAGGATGTTGAGATGTAGGCCTATTGTATGCTTTTCAATAGGAGTTGGTAATGCCCGCTAGGCACATACAGAGTGCTGACAGTCGATGCTAGCCATACACCTGCAAAGTTGCTATTATTTGTGAACTCCACACATCTTTGATATATATATATATATATATATATCTGTAAGAAAGACAGTCTGCAGTGAGGGAGACGGTTCCCAGAAAGAGGGAAGCAGAGTGTCCGGTTACAGGGGGGTTCACAGAGAATAAGGGGTGTTGGGAAACGAGAGGTGTCCGGACACGATACCGACACCGACAAAACATAAGTGACCATTCTTTATTTATATACACATAATACTCCGACGCGAGTGATGTTTTTAGGGTATGCAGCTACCGAGGAGCGCCGGAGGTGGCACGAGCAGTCATGAAAATGAAGGAGGCAGTACAGTATATAGCGTAATAATAATAATACACACAATAATAATAATAATAATAATAATAAGGAAATAATTCCCTTCCGCGTCTTTATACTCACATAATGCGTTATACATCACATACTACTTTGCCTACATAATGAAACAAGAGGAAGACATAATAGTAGGTGAGAGTGTATTTACTCTGGCTAGAGGAACAAATGCCCCTCGCCTAAAAATATTTTCAGCGGTACAATGAGTGGCGGTTACAGTGTGCAGGAGTGGTGGCGCCACTTTTGGAGCAGGGGTTCGGGAGGCTGGAGCCGTAGATGACTAGGACAGCCTCCATTAGTCCTTGAAGCTGAGTGAGTGATGAGGGAAAGGAGGGATATTGTGGGTTATTATACTTGTATCATTCTTATCTATATATATATATACTTAGTACGAATGGACACCGCGAAAATAGGAATGGGCTGAGCACTTTAATCGTGTCCTTGGACAAATCAAATGGCCCTACCGAATATATACATAAAAGAAAAATTCTTGGCGAAGTGAGGCCCTTGTGCAGTTCATTTAATTATCACAGGAGCAGGTGGTGGCGCCACCGTCGCAGGTCCGCAGTGAATGACCTCGAACTGCGATTAGCTAATTAACCGTAAACGAACCCGGTATAGGGCGCTGAGATTGTAAACGGCAAATGCTCTACAAACACACCTTTGGCTTTGCATATGTGTAGGAGAGGGTGAGTGCTGATGTCAGTTGTTCCTGATGTGGTTGTAGTTAGTCCAGCAGCTCTGATATGGCTACTGGACAACCATATAGAGAAAAAAACTATAATATGCAATCTGAAATGGTATAGATATACTGCAAATACTTATTTATCAAGCCACATACTTTTGGTGTGAATAACTGATTAATTCATGTAAATTAATAGACTTTAACAGTTGAATTGAACGCTTTCTGTGGCTGCCATCTTGGTGGTACCCCATGGAACGGCTTCGTTTAGGCCTGGTAGAATACTACTACTATTAATAATAATGATCATTATTGTTGTTATTATGACATGGAGAATAGATGCCTAGGGTTGATCAAATATGAAATATGGCACTTAAATCGGCTTAATTTTAAAACTATTTTTAATAGTAAATAATGTATTGATCTATATAGTTCTAGTCTCAGCGCAGAAACACTGGTTTTCATTAGTGGCAGTATAAATTGTTTGAATTGCCATGCCACTTCCATCGCCAGTAATGAAGTTCCACTGTACAGTGATGTTTTCAATATGTAGGTCTTCAGCGGAGAATCCGATTTACTACTTATCACACGGACTGTCCGCCATCCATTTTGTTCACAATGCTCACATTAGCACTGAATAGAGAGACTACCGTCTGTTTTTTGTGTGGGCACAATGGGGTAAGAGCCATTAGTTTAAGCCCCAGTCACACATAGCCGGACGAGCCCCGGATTTTGAGCCGGACCACCCCCGGATCAATGGCCCAGACTGTCCCGGACCGCCACGGATAAAATCACTGTTTTCATAGATTTTTGCCTCACAGTCACACTTTCCCGGATGAGCCCCGGACCGCCCCGTACCACCCCCGGACTGCCCCCGGACTGGGCTGGACTGGCCCCAGACGAGGCCTGACCACCCCCGGACTGCCCCAGACCACCCCCGGACTATCCCGGATCACCCCCGGACTATCCCGGATCACCCCCGGTCTTACGGGGGCAGTCCGGGAGTGGTCCGTGGCTAGGCCGGGGGTAGTCCTGGATAGTCTGGGGATGGTCCGGGTCAAACCATGGCTCAAAATGACCCTGGACCACCCCCGGACAGGCCTGGTCCACCCAGGACCACCCCCGAAATACCCGGACCACCCCCGGATCAGGCCGGATTGAGCCCGGATCGCAAAATCCCCCGGACTGCCCCGGATCTTTTAAACATTTTAAAACATCCGGGGCTGAGCCTGGACGGCGCCGGACGAGCCACGGATCAGGCCGGATCAGGGGGTGTTGGCACGGACGAGCCACGGACGAGCCACGGATCACCCCGGATCGCCCCGGACCACCCCGGATGGCGGTCCAGGGCTCGTCCGGCCCCTGATCCGGGTATGTGTGACTGGGGCTTTAACAGGTAATGGTTCAGCATTATTCTCTATTGTGTATATATAGAGAGAGTTAGGCCTAATTCCTACATAGAAGTACGCGTTTTATCACCCACCCCTACAACATTCGCTGTGGCAATTATACAATACATTATATAATGCATATCCTTCAGAACCGTCACACCACCACCAAAGGAGGCGGCCTGTCAAGTGACGATATATTTTGTCCAGCATCTCTCTAGTTTGTTGTGCCGTCGTATATAATTATTATAAGGCGGCATCAAGCATGGAAGTGCTCAGGGCCGTAGATAGGGGGGTCGACAGGTAGAAAGTTTCCCTCCCGCCTCCATCCGACAAGAAAAGAAAGTCCAGTATGTAACCTCTCTGAAATGGCTGAAAATAGAATTCCAGAACCCCTAGATCAAATAATTCCCTGTGGAATCCCCCCAGCCTCCCCTAGTGCCTCACACCTTCAGCACCTTTCTTGCCAAGGATTGTTCTTCAAACACAAACAACAATTCCTAACTACGGCTATGTTAAGGTGACCTTTGAACGGGAGAGGGGTCCTATAATACACCGTGATATGTACATATAAATAATTGATTGCTTGTGGCTTTATTTTGTTTCACGAAAGAAATTATGTCTTAATCCCATTTGTTATATTTACGTTGAAATGTATACATTTTTGTTTGTTGTTGTTTTATGCCCTTGCAACATCTAAGGTCATATCAGGACGTGGAAAAATGTATACATGTATTTACATATATATATATATATGTGGTGTATAACGTATTATGCGAGCATAAAAATATGAAGGGAATTTCCTATTATTCTATATTATTATTATTATTACTTCATACCCTTGTTATTCTCCGTAAGACTATGCACTTGACCAGTGGCGCCACCTGCGCTCACCCCACCCTCCACCTGGCCGACATTGTCAGTCGTGCCAGATGATTTTTTCTATGATATGACTGCATATAAACGCTAAACGGGAATATAATTAGATAAAACAATTATTGGTTGAGACAAATAAATATGGCGGGAATATATTAATAGCCCATTGAAAAAGTTAAACCTATGATGACGAACTGTAGAAAATATCTTTAATATACCCACAATTACATACAGAGGTAGATATTTACATATGTGTTATATAATCTATAATCTATTGTGAGAATATAAATAACAAAGGTACTCACATATTTTATTGTATATTTTATAAAGCATTCTATTCTCCTATTTCAATTACTGTTCTGTTCCTCTCATGACCCACTGGTATCACCTATATCACGACTGACTCTTATATTGGTCCGTGTAAATATTGAAATAGTCAATCCCATTCAATTAGGGATTTACGAACCCAACCACACATCTTATTGGTGATGTTCGACAGGTGTATCGGTTTGGTTGTTAAATATTAATTTTAATGTGGATTCCCTGGATGTTGTCAGTATTAAGTACACTAAATTGTACATGTTATTGTTAACATGGATAATTCTTGGGCGAGATGGGACATTATTGAACCCACTGACCCGTCGGCGACACCATCTGTATAAAACTCCCCCGCACTACGCATTGCCACTAACATAGTGGCCGCCGAACTGCACTGGCGCCCCCTTATGGATCTTGCCTGAACTAAAGCCTGTAAGCGAGTTTGGCACCAGGAGGCGACACTGGGAGTTTTCCCCACAAACCCTAGAGCCTCAGTTCAGACCAGGACACAACTGCTGCAGCCATCGCCATTGAACCACCAACAACATTTCTTTGCATGTAGTTAATCAAAGACCTATAATACTAAGATGGCTCACTCAGCCTGTACTGTGTAATCAAAATGATCAAACCCACCACTTGGTGTGCCGGCTGTTCTCTTGGTTAAACAGTTGCTATATTATATGTATAAATGTATATATGAATGTGAAAGATGTGTGATGATGGTGTCATGGGGGTGATGAAAATGGGAAATATTGCACCTAGAGCGGGACTCGAACCCACATCTCTTTGCATTCCGGGCCAGTGTGCTAACCATTTCACCACCTAGGCTCCCTGATATCAACACACTACCCACGCCTACCTGTCTATGCGGCTCCTTGCCTGAGAGGTCAGTGCAGACCACTACACTCGTCCCCCTGGAATTGTAAGTCTTTTAATGCTTACAATTACATACACACAGGCAAGGCAATGCACTTACATACACAGGGTAGGTTCAACAACTATACAACACGTAGCTTGTACAGAATCCTGGTCACGGCACCAGTGTCATGGGGGTGATGAAAATGGGAAATATTGCACCTAGAGCGGGACTCGAACCCACATCTCTTTGCATTCCGGGCCAGTGTGCTAACCATTACACCACCTAGGCTCCCTGATATCAACACACTACCCACGCCTACCTGTCTATGCGGCTCCTTGCCTGAGAGGTCAGTGCAGACCACTACACTGGCGATGATGATGATGCTGATGATGATGTGTATTTGTTCATAGCAATTTCATATTGATGTGTATTCATATTTACCTATCTCATCTATAATATAATTGTATGTGTTTACATGTGAAACACCAACCAGCAGCCAGGCTGATCAAACCCACCACAAGGTGGCACTGCAAAATTTACATTACCATGGGAGAGATAGGGAGTGAGCCGTCTTAGTATTATAGGGTCTTTGAGTTAATTGCATAAGAATTTTCAAATCATGTGGGAATTGGCATACCCTCAATTGCTGCACCAATAGTGCTGTAACTGTGAATTCACTTTTAAGCATTTGTTTTCAATCATATTTTTGTGTGTGGTTGTTATTTTGTTTTGTTGCTATAAATGCAATAACAGGTAGCCCTGATTGCTACCATGATCTATGATGAAGTAACATATAGTTGTTTCCGTGGTGGAGTGAGTGTTGTTATAGCTTAATTATGGTTGGTTGGTTGTTGGAGTTTTATGTCATGGCAATATCTAAGGTCATATCAAGACGGGTACCGATTTGTGACAGTGCACACTTATTGCAACTTTATAATGTTGCCCAACTGGGAGATCAGGCTGCCAGCATCATGACCTCATATCCCACTGAGTCACATTATCCTGACACTGAGCCAACCAGTTATTTCCCTATCCTAATGATGCCGAGTACCTGGCTAGGAAGCAACAAGTATCATTTTTTAAGAAACTGGTTTGAATCGACCATGGGTTGACCATGGGTTGACGCTCAACTCATTCGGCCACTCTCTCTGGTCTTGGTTTAATTATGTGTGTAATCGTCCTTGAATGCATATTATGTCGGAATAATTCAGACATAAAATATACATGTTTCAAGAGTGGTTGAGATATATATTGAATTGTTCATGGTAGTTTAGCCTCTTTTTTAAGGCTTTGGAGCCTAGTTTGACTGTGTTAACACGGTCTTAGTATGCCCTTTTAGATGCAGGCCAATGTCAAATGGTGCCTGTTTATATTTAGGAAACCAGCATCATTACATGTTAACATAGGCTTCGTACATTGATCCATGGTTCATCTTCATGAAAGCTGCCTGCAAAAGTGTTGAAGTGCTGCTGGCCTTTGCAACTTACCAGCGGCACTCTCTCGGGAAGCAAATAGAGGTTTCACACCAGCAAGAACATGTCAAGACAGGCACAAAACTATTTGTCCCTGCAGTGGCTGATCGGGAGATGTTGGGAGTTCCATACATCAACCGCCCTTAATGCTGCCACAGTGACATGGTTTTCTGTTTAGGGTTTGCTCCCTTAGCCTTCGGTTCTGTCAAGAACCTGTACCACAAGGCAGTGGTTTACAACTCTGCAGGGCAGGGGCGTCAAACTCCCTCAGGTATTGCTATACCTGCAATACCTGCATACGATCCATGGCTACTAAAACCCTATTGGTATCAGCTTGGACAGCAGTCTCAAAACCATGTGTACATCACAACCAATTATATTCCAAATGGTAGCAAATATCCCTTTGAATATATATAAATAGTAATCGGATATTGAATAGGATACTCTTTGATTATTTATTCAACTAAAGAAAGGGAAGAAGGTGTCAGGAAATACTTCATTTTCATAAAAATGTCATTAGTACTAAACTCGCCTTCTTGATTCAGGAAAGAATCTGTGTATTGGGACTTTATCTAAAATAAGCATGACCTATTGCAATAGTGAGCGATATTCTGTTATCTCTCTGGGACCGTGTTTCAAATGGGAGTTCTGTATGTTGACGTGACCAAGTATATTTGAAAAGTCTATTGGAATTTCAGCTTCTCCAACTGATAACTGGCACTTAGCGGAAGCTAGTTTTTTCAAGATGGTTTTGAGGTCTGCCTTAATTCCATTATGTTGATCATTATAGTCTATTTTACCTTAGTTTAAATTTCTTTTTATATTAGAGGGCTAACGCTGCAGATATTTAGAGTGAAGATGTGCAAAATAATGTTGGTAGCCGTATACAAATGCTGGACATCAGTAGTCACAAGTTCTACTAAATTGACATAACATTCCTTACATGTTTAATAAGTGCAATATTGTCTAAGTTGGATACTTTGGATTAAATCTAGGTAAAACCTTTTGGTTTGAAAAATGTGATGCCTTCATCGGACTATGCAGCTTTAAGAAGCTCTTGCCCTAATAATTAAGCTCCTGGGATCTCGGCATGCATATCAACCATAACTTTGCATCGGTCAATATTCAGAACAGATGCCTTACTGTCAATATCGGGCAATAACAGTTTTAGCATTCTTATGCTTGCATCAGTCGTGGGGGGTAATGCAAGCAAAGAGAAGATTGTGACGAGAGCAAGATTCGAACCCACAATTCTTGCCATTCTGGGGCTAGGCAGTAGCACCCTAACCATTAGCCTAAAATCTAGATTCACTGATGTCACCACCCAACCCTCGCATACTTGTCTATATGGCTCCTTGTATGACTATGACTGGTCTGTGGGGACTACTACACACGCATAATTTCTAAGGGTTATCTTTTTACCCGCCAACACCGAAGAGGAGGGTGTCAACACAGAGTACTGGCAGCTGCAGCGGAGTGGCTATCTAGCATTTGGCACTAGTGGAATGGTCATTTGCTGTATGATGTGGATTTCATTGGTGCCAACAACCGGATAGCCGACCGACTTCATGTGATGAGAGAAGAGGAGTTCCCGGAACTGTCTTATTGGATGACCGACCAATTAAAGGACCTCTACACTGAGGGAGTCACGTGTACCCCCGCCCCCCTCCTTCCCTCCCCCTACCCCCTCCCCTCTCCCTTCCCCCTCCCCCTCCCCCTGGCCCTCTGCCTCCCCCCTGCCCCCCCCCCCCGGCAGCTAACATGAAATCACATTTTCTCGTGACCTTGTAGGGTCGTGTAATACGGCCGTTTTCCTCCAGTGTCAACAGTTGTCCACCTCGTTCACTGTTCTCGCCATTAGTCCGACCCCTGGACCCGCCCCTGCTCTAGAAGAGGATTTAAATGGTCGTCTCGCCGTTAATCACGCTGTCTGTTCTCACTACCAGATAAAATCACCATGGTAGGATACAGAGTTCAGAATAACTGACACAAACAAAGAAATTGCATATTCTATTTTTTTTTTTTTAAAGAAGGAAAAACAAGAAAACAAAAAAAGGGTTTTGGATTGTTGAGGAAATAGAGTAAATTCGTGAACAAAGGGAAATACGGCTCAAATCGGTTATTTTCAATTGAGTGCTCAATGTCAGGATATTACGCTAAGTACACACATTTTGTTTACATACTCACATCCATACACATACCCATATGCACATGCATACTTACATACAGATACGGGCATATAATGTGTGCATGTATACATGTATAAATATATATATATGTATATATATATATATATATATATATATATATAACCACGCATACATATATTCACAGATCGGTAGAGCGCAGGCTCCCTATACGGAAACTCGGGAGTTCAATTCCCGGTCGAGTCAATCGAATGACTTGCAAAATAGATACTTGTCATTTCCTAGCCTGGCACTCAGCATGAATAGGATAGGACAAAAACTGGTTAGCTCAGTGTCAGGATAATATGACTGAGTGGGATATCATGTCATGGTGCTGGGGGCATGGTCTACCCAGTGGGGCAGCACTATAAAGCCTCCATGAGTGTGCACTGTCACAAGTCATATGATATGACTTTAGATGTTGCCAGGATGTAAAACTCTAACAAGCAGCATACCTACCAGGGCCGTAGCTAGCAAAGAGGGGAAACGGGTGGGTTGCCGCCCCCCCCCCCCCCTAAAAAGAAAAGAAAAATTAAAAGAAAAGAAAATATTTAAAATGGTATGTGAGAGAGGATGATATGGGCGAGAAAGGAGGACGTGTGTGAGAGGACGTCGCGTTCGGTATTTGGCACTAGTGGAATAGTCGGTGTAATTAGCACGGTTATCCACCTGAGTCAATTAACGTGCCCGACGTCTACCTACTGACCCTAGTGATTCCAGTCCGCGACCTGACGGCATCGCCGAGTGGATATGGCGCCCAATTCCCGTACGGAAGGTTATGGTATCTATCCCCAGCTGATGAGTCAAATTGATGTATGTCGCCACCTTGTTAGACACTCGGTATTACTATATGACATGGATTTGATGTTAGAATAATGTGACTGAGTGGGATATTGGGGGGCCATTGGTTCCAATGGTACTGTACTATACTACTAAGAAGCACTATGAAGTCGCAACCGGTAAGCTCAGATGTTGCAAGGATGCATAAATCAAACGATAGCTACAAAACCACTGACTGTACATTTCTGTGTTTTCAACTCATATGTACTTAAAGTTGCATAGTCTGATGGTTTTGAATTTTTGCAATTTTATGAGATAAATACGTTAGGTTGATCATTATAAGCTACTTTACTTTAGGTTGAAGTAACTTTTAGTTTAAATGGCTAACTTTTGAGATATTTGGAGTGTAAACATGTACATTTAGTTTTGGCAAACATGCCAAAACTCTGACACTGTAGGCTTATGTAGTAACATGTTCTATTAAATTAACTCAGTATTCCCGTCTATATAGCAACAAATGTGTAATAAGAGCACCAGTATCTAAGTTAGATATGTAAAATCAAATCTAGATAAATATTTTGGTTTTGAAAATGTGATGCCTCATCGGACTATGCAGCTTTAACTGTTGGGTTAATATGGTAATTGTCCTAGAATATGCTTATGACTATATGTAGATTATTTTGATCAAACCAATAGTAGTTACCTTATGTGCTACAAGAATAGTGATCTGCTTGTGAGATTACCTCAAACATTGTCGTGTTTCCGGAGACGATTTATTACATTTTTTCCCCTGATAGTGCAGAGTCTGATGAAAACATCAAATCTTCGTGAGTGTTTTGATTTTGAGAATATATTTTTATTAGATAATGCCACTTTAAAATTAATATCACTAAAGCTAAGAATTTCGATATGGACTTCTGTTACTTCATGCTACCAGTTGTGTGTTGAGAGTTACCTTAGCCCTCTAGTAACCACCAGCAGTTCTAATGCAGCTTAAATTATTTTACTGCAGATTATACATGCTATTAGCATACACACATTTAATCAACTACAGTAAAGCCTCTCTAACCAACCGCCTCAACAGATCTACCACTCCCCTATTTTGATCGCTTTATTTGGGTCCCAAAAGATCGCCCATATAATAATACCATTGTAACGATTCTTTTGTAAAACTCCCTAAACCGACCCACCTCCCTAAGAACCTCAGAAAGTCCCTAAAGCTTAACCACCATTCGATATTATATATATATATATATATATATATATATATATATATGTATATGTATATATATAATAGATGTTACTTGACTGCTCTGGTTCGATCCCCGATGTATAGAGGGTGGAGAGAGGTGATCGATTACCTCCGCAATTATAAGCTCTTAAAAGTATTTATGTCCATAAGTCGTTTAATGCATAGAATTACACAGATGCAGGCGATGCACTTACATATACATACGCAGGGTAGGTTGATCAACCATGCAGCACATAGCTTGTACAGGATCCTGGTGATGGCACCAGTGTCAAGGGAATGATGCAAACAAAGAGAGCATTGCACCTAGAGCGGTATTCAAACCCACACTTCTTACCATTCGGGGCCTCATGTCCTAACCATTAGGCTACTTAGGATCACTAATGCAATATAATATTCTCCATGTGGCTTCTTGCCTGAGGAGACCAGACGGGATGGTCGAATGAGTTAGAGCGTCCGTCTCCCATGCTGGTAGATCGTGAGGTCGTGGGTTCGAACCCTGGTCGAATCAAACCCATGACTTAAAAATGTATACCTGTTGCTTCCTAGCCTGGCGCTCTGTATTATGAGGATAGGACAGGGACTGGTTGGCTCAGTGTCAGGATGATGGGACTGAGTGGGATATCGGGTCATGGTGCTGGCAGCCTGGTTTCCCAGTGGGACAGCACTATAAAGTCGCCATCAGTGCGCACTTTCACAAGTCGGTACCCGTCCTGATATGACCTTAGATGTTGCTAATAAAACAAACAAATCTTGCCTGAGGGTCATATAAAACTATAGTAAAACCTCTCTAAAACGACCGACCATGGGACCGACTTTGATCGGTTCACAGAGGGTTTTTTCAACGTTACAATGGTATATGCGTGACCGTTTGGGACCCAACTAACGCGATCAATATAGGGGAGTGGTCGACCTGTGGAGGTGGTCAGCTAGAGAGGTTTTACTAAGTTTTGAAAGTGAGCAGAGTGACAGTTGGCTCATGGTATAGGCGGTGGGGGAGGAGAGAATGCCTGCTTTGCAGACATTAAGATGGAAGTTAAGGTGGTTAGAGAGAAACATTTAAGGGGCTTCCGTTATTTACACCCACATAATAAATTATATAGTACATATATTATGCATATGAATGATATGAGTATAAATATCAGAAGTTCTGTATATCTCCACCTAAATTTGATATTCCTCATTCACCTATTCTTCCTGACTCAACTGGTGGCATCGCCAACGTGGATGCACCTCACTAACCACTCCTCACTCTCCGTGTCAGTCTCAGTCACAAATTATGTGTGTATATATCTAAAGAAAAATCCTCCAGTGCGACTGATGCATAAGCATATTCAGCGCGATACGGAGCGACCCAACCAGCCACGGTTGCGATCCAACCAGCCACGGTTGAACTCGTTTGAGCCCGTTTGAACTTGTTTTCAGTATATAGGCTAGGGGACCAGGTTGGAAACTGAGTGATAATAGCTGAAAACTCCTGTGCGTCTGCCTTAGCAAATGAATGCCAGGGGACCAGGCTAGACCTCCACAGACTAGAGGTCTAGTCAAATATTATTTGACTAGTTTATTGTTCAGACATTATCACATATTTATGTATCTTTTGCACAGATTAAATTGTTTGAAGGATATTTGAAATTTATCTACATTGATTTCTGTTTAAATCACACAATATACTACTTACTGAATGGCAAACTCATCCTGCAAGGGTATGCTCAATATGACCCAGTGGTCAGCCGTTTTTGCTCCTTTCCTCACTGTGGACACTTCTCGACTGATGCTGGTCAACATCCAGTGGAGGCAAGGTGGGCTGCAGGTGCCGCCACTGGTACATTGTATGGCCTTATAGAGTATAACAATATAATAAAAAATATAGTAAAATTCCCTTCCGTAATAAATTTGTATTCTCACATAATGTTATACATCATATGTATACATATATAATCAAATACATTAATGTACATATACATAATACTTATATAGTCCTCTGTTGTCACATTATTCCCGTCCTTTGCTCGATATATAGCTTCAATTAGTTCATATAAATTCAGTTTTTTCCACATCTTTTCCATTTGAATATAACTCTTCAACGGCCTCTGTCGGCACTTCCGGCGGTCCTTACTTGGAGTACGGCTGCGTGAACATCATGATGGAGACTCCCTCCTTCTTCTGCGTCGCCGACTGGACTCCGACGATTCGTCTGCACCGGAAGTAGTCTCCACCATCAGTGTTGCCCTCCTCGCCATCAAGCCACAGGTTCTTAGTTTCATTTTGATGACGTCATCTATTTTCACCTGCTGGGCAGTTATCTCCATGGCCCCCAGACGTGTGCTTCTCTTCCCGCCCTTTGGTAAGTTGCCCGCTAGCTTGCAGGCCTTGTTAGGACTGCAAGGGTGCAGCTACATTGTCATACTATGAGCACTCAGAGATCAAACTCCTCTCAGAGTCTCACTAGTCCATGAATAGCGCGACGCTGACCTCGGTCTGCAGGGTCAAGGTCACATGCAAACAATTTATGTCCGCCATCATATCTGTGCTGTCCGCATATCTTTTATAATATGCACTTAAAATAAAAAATCTGATTACAATTTTTTTTTAATTTCCTGTAAGCATATTTTAACAATTTTGTGGGGTTTTTCATATTAAATTTGTTATAACGTGCACTTTTCTATTTTATGCATACACTAGACTGTAGCCATGTGCTATCAATCTTGTGCTTACAACCTTTTTATTTCTGGTTATGCCCCTGGACTGGGATAGATAAAAGGTTCACCCGTATCCAGAGTAGGGTTGAATGAGAACCCTGCTTCAATCTGAGCATACCTTGTTTTTAGTAGGAATTAACTGCGGAAGTGGCAGACTCAATGTGCAGTGTTTATCTATGTTGTCTAAAGCCGTGTTTACACGGGAAATTGTAAAGCGAATTAGACAAAGCGATTTATATGAAGCGAAGTAGCGGCGCGTTTACAGGAGCGAGTTTGAAAATCTGTCGGCGACCGGGAACCAGCAGCCTGTGGTGCGCCTTTAGCTGGCGAGCACTGCTATTTGTTTAGTTTACACTCGTCGATTCGATGCCAATGTAGCTGCTACGTTAATATCGCTTGGAATTTAAGGTTAATTTAATTAAATTTCATTATTTGAATATGTAATTCTGTTAAATATGATTGCATTCAATAGATTTCGGCCTAATCGGTCCCTAACACTGCCGGGCACCAGCGATTAGTTACAGCTGAGCTTGTAGCTGGCGAGCACCGCTATTTTACACTATCGCCGCCCGGGAACCAGCTGAATCGCTTCATATAAACCACCTAGCAAGGTGGTTTACATAAAGTGAATCATATGAAGCGAATCAGCCCTAATCCGCTTCAGTGGCTCGTTTACACGGCGAATGTAAGGCGAACTAGGCACGGTGCATTACATGACCCGTTTTAACTCGCCCGTGTAAACACGGCTTTAAAGTTGAGAAATTGAGAGAGAATACAAACAAAATACAAGATGGCTGCCACAGTAAGTTCTTGAGTGAATTAATCTACATGATTTCATAAAATGTTCACTCAAAAATAGTGGGCTGTGATAAACAAACATGTGAACCATATATTTAGCAGCCCTGCCACAGTGACAGTGCTACGGGAGTAACTCGTGTAATCTGTCATACACTACAACGGGGACTGGGTATGCCTGAATGAATTTTGCCTCACGATTCGCATCGCAGGAGCCCTACTGTCCCGGCATCAGAGCTGAGAATTACTCACGTAGGAACACCAAGTGCGATGTCTGCAGTACTAAATGGGCAGAGTAGAGATCCCCATTTTTACTAAGCCATGCTTGTACAGTTCAAGTCGTTCTGCTGGGTCCCGGAAGCACTAAATCAATTCAATTCAATTCTTTATTTCAGACTCAGGATTATGGTAGTTACATAATTTGGTCCATAGTAGGTAGATATAGTCGTAATGCTTGCATTGCGGTTGCAGGTTATTTTATTCATTGATTGATTAGCCTGTATTATCCTATATGTTCATCACACTGCTGAATAAAGTGCTCTTTTTCCATCCCCACCTCTTCTTCCTCCTTTGTCGCGTATAAAAGATTAATGTGAATAGGATATAAGTAATAATATGAATACTACCATACTAACCAATATCAAAATGTTGGTCTACATACAGTAGTTTGTATCAATGCCTCCATATGGAAGACGTACATCTGGGATCACTCTTCACTATTTTTACAAGTGCCTGTATTATAACGTTTTCTGACTTGTCAAGTCTAGTAATAAATTCGAATATTAGATTCCTTATAACAGCCTGGAAGGCTGGCACATCAATATTGGCAAACAGCTGACTAGCACTGTGATACCTATGTAGACGGAGTAATAACCTCATAATGTCATTATATGCTACATTTAGTTTTCTAATGCTATACATTCTACAGTTCCACCAAATCTGGGCATTATACAAGGGAGTACAGAAAGTTCTAAATAAATTTACCTTGAGATCAGCTGTACACATGAAATTTCCTGATGAGCATATTTCCCTGAGCATATAACTTGCGACACTGCCTATTAATATCCCTGTCATCTCTAAAGTCATCAGTCATAAAGTGTCCTAAGTACTTGACTTCAGTAGAGATTGACAGGGGAGCACCAGTTTACATAAAATCAGGAAATACAGTAAGTATCCTTGTCATATTTTGATCGAATGATCATTACCATACTTTTAATAGCATTGTATTTGATATCAGCTTCTATGCCATATTCAGAGCATATATTAAGTATGATTTGCAGTCCACTACTATATGGTGAGAATATTACCAAGTCATCGGCATACATAAGATGATTTAGAAGTAATAATCCATTAATACATCCAGTTTTACACTGATTTAGCCTTTTCGACAAGTCATCCATATATAGAGTAAATAAATAGGGGGACAATATCCCTCCTTGATGTACACCATTACTGACTTGGAAGGGTTCTGACATGGCATCATCCCACCTGACTACCATTGATTGGTGCGAATACCAAAATATTAATATCCTGATGAGAACGCCTGGAGTACCACACTACACTAGTTTTTTCAAACAGGTTTGCATGATTCACTCTATCAAATGCCTTAGAGGCATCAAGAAAACACAAAAATATAGTAGAATTTAAACTATGATACTTCTGTATAATCTCCTTAAGAGCATAAATGCAAATATCTGTCCCATGCTTTCGCTTGAAGCCATATTGATTATCATTTGTTTTTAAATACCACTCCAGTCTATCTAGCAGTACATTTTCAAATATTGTTGACAAAATACTAGCAAGGGCTATAGGTCTATAGTTATCCTTACTGTTAATCCTTCCCATTTTGTTCTTAATTACTGGTACAAGAGTAACAGAGAGCATAGTATCAGGCAGAGTTCCATGTATGAGAAAGCATGTGAGGCACATAGCTAACATGGAAAAAAACTCTTGAGCTGGCATATTTGAGATGTATGTACGTAGAATATACCCATGTAATGAGACTTGAACCCGCGGCATATATAGTCGCAGCATAGCTCACTCTGGCGGGAAGAATTGACATTATTGAATAAGTTATCTTACTGGGATAACTTACATGGGTATATTCTACGTACATACACACCGTATATATATGATATATAACGCATTATGCGAGTATAAATGCAAGGGGAACATATACTTTATATATCTATTCCTCCGTGGCTTATTCGTGGGTTGGTATATATATATATATATTATAGTTTGTATATATCCTGCATACATAGAAACTATATATATATATATATATATATATATATATATATATATAGTCTGTACATATCTGGCGCATATAAAACTATATATAGGCATACATAGTTTTATTTATGCAGGATATACGTATATCTATTTACACACTATATATAGCATGCGAACATAAATCATATAACAAAGTAATTTTTTTCTTTTTAATCGGAAATGCTCTCCATATTAGGAGTACTTCCATCCATGCTTGTGTTAGGAATAAAACCAGTTGCAATGGACAGACAATAAATTTAAGTGCATTTAAGTGCATTATGCGAAATAGTAATGTTTCGCCTCTGGTTTAGAGGGACACAGTAAACAGGGGAGCACGATTAGCGGTATAAACTATACACCAAATAATAATAATAAACAAGATCAAACCGCTCCGCCATGATTTGGTCAATACCGGCACATTAAACAGTGTGGGGGCAGCGATCTCTCCTGTGGATATAGGCCTACATGGATGGCTACACACATGCGCACACGCACAGTGGCGTGCCTAGGTGAGTAGTTTGAGGTTTACGTCCGAATAACAGCTATGGCTATGTCAGGACAGATAGCTACTTGTGACAGTGTGCATTCATGGCGTCTTGATAGTGCTGTCCGACTGACATACCATTTTACCAGCTCCCCTAATCGGACATGATACCCGGATACTGAGCCATACCATTCTTGTCCGATTATAATAATGCCCAACAACGAGGCAAAGTAGCGATAACTATAAATTGTGACTGCTTTAACTTAATTCAGATCGATTCTACAATGAAGCGGACGCCCTAACCACATTGCCATCCAGTCCTATACGTTATCTTTTGTTGTTGTTTGTTACATTAGTTGATTAAGTAGGGGGATATTTCAATCGCGGCCAATTAGTCTTCTTTATTCCACTACTCCTTGTCCCAGCCATCCTACTAATGGCATGAACAGGCTAGGTAGTTTCAAATATCAATACAGTAAAACCTCTCGAACCGACCACCTCCACAAATCGACCACTCCGCTATATCGATGGCTTTATTTGGGTCCCAAACGATCGCCCATACAATACCATTGTAACGGGAAAATCTTTTTACTCCCTAACCCGATCACTTCCCTAAATGGACCACTTAAAGTGGATCCCCTGTTCAGTCGATTTAGATAGGTTTTACTGTATTTAAATTCATAGGTTTGACTTTGTCGGGGTTCAAACACACGACGCGCCACATGGGAAGCATGCTCTGACTCCAGCCGGTCTATGCGTGGAGAGGTACGACTCAGTATGAGCCTGTAGGGCGTCGCCAACAATTTCACAAAGCGCCTCGGGTGACATTGAAAATCCTTTGGTGTGTCCGCAAACCTCCCACACCACATCAAGTGTGAAAGGCAGCGTGACATTGATGATCATACATGAAAGCCATACATCCCACTACACACACGCACACCATCACCACTCCCTCCCCATTCTCTCCCATATTCCGCCCCCACCACCACCTCCTCCTCCCCCACCATTACCACCACCTCTCCCTTCCCTCCTACCTCCCACCACGACTACCTCCTCCCCCTTCCCTCCCATCTCCTGTCCCCACCACGATCTCCTCCTCCCCCACCCCAGCATTACCACCACCTCCTCCCCCCATCCTCGCCCCCCCCCCCGATCATCATCACCACCACCATAACCTCTTCCCACCACCACCACCACCTCCCCGTCCATCACCCTCCTCCCCCCCCCCCATCTCCCCCCTCCCCCCACCGCCACCTGCCCATCGCCGCCCCGCTCCCTCCCATCCACAAGCTTCTCTTGTACGTGCGGTAGTTGTGTCTCAATTGTCGGTCCATGAGATATTGTTGGTCTATTTCCGACAATCAGTGCTCGCCCGGACCTGGGCTGGAACACAACTGTTCGAACATTAATGCACTGATGGCACTGGCTGCCCACTTGTCTGACTAAGGATATCGCACGTCTCTGACCATGAATAGGTAGGTGATGTGTGATTGTGGTTTAAATTCGTTTAAGTTTTGATAACCACGTAGGTTTAATTTAGTATAGGCTAATTGGTCGTAGACGGGGTACATAGCCTACAATGGGTAAATATCGATATGGATAGTGGTGTGAGGTGAGATATTTGAGATGCTATGGTATTCACCAAAATGTAATACAGCAGGGACCATACACTTATAATAACTCATGCAGAGCAACATCAAGGTGTCGCAACAGTAATTGTGTACTGTGCATATACTTCATGCAAATTAAAACTTATATATATATATAGTTTGTTTGTTGGAGTTTTATGTCCTGGTGACATCTAAGGTCATATCAGGACAGGTACCGAATTCTGACTGCGCACTCATGGCAACTTTATAGTGCTACCCCACTGGGAGACCAGGCTGCCATTACCATAACCCAATTTCCCAGTTACATTATCCTGATTCTGAGCTAAACAGTCCATGCCGTATCCTAGTAATACTGAGCGCCAGGCTACGTACTGACAAGTATCAATTTTGTACGCCATTGGTTTGACTCGATCGGTATATATGGTCCTATACTTATCAAATATATTCTAAAGAGTGGACACATACACAACGAATAATTGGACTTAATTTATTCATTCAAGATTTTATGGATTTTGTTTAATTAAAAACTATTGAGAAATGCAGAATCAAATTCACCTATGAAACTGACATCACTGGTTAGAGGTTTTGTCCAGAGTGGTTAAAAGCCGTTCACATTGCAATGGCTATCATCACCAGCTAGTCGACTCATCCTAACAATAACAGCAATTTGCTTCTATTTTTTAAATGGTTTGTCGTTGGAATTTTGTCATCGTAACATGTAAGGTCAGGTACCGACTTTTTATAGTACACACTCATAGCGACTTTATAGTGCTGCCCCCTAGGAAACCAGGCCATCAGCACCATGACCCGATATCCCACTGTCACATTATTCTGATATTGAGCTAACCAGTCCTTGCCATATCCTATTAATACCAAGTACCAAGCTAGGAGGTATCACTTTAGTAAGTCACTGGTTTGACTCGACGGGGAATCGAACTCCCGATCTCCCGCACGAGAGGCCTGCGCTCTACCGATTCGGTCACCACATCTGGTACTTTTATTAAATGCCTAGATAATGTTGAGAACACATTCTTTCTGGTGATGCCACTTACAGTTACAGTGGTCTGATCAAATTAGCTGGGACTGGAATCCACACAATCCGATATCATCTTACAGTTGCATAGTCCGATGGTTTTGAATTTCTGTATTTTTTATGAGGTAAATATATTAGATCAATCACTAGTATCTACTTTACATTACTTCAAAGTTACTTGTATTTTAAATGGTAAACTTTTGAGATATTTTGAGTGCAATCATGGAAAATTAGTTTTGGCAAGCTTGCCAAAACTCCATAGATTTCTGCAGTAACAGGTTCTGTTAAATTTACTCAGTATTGCCATCTACGCGGGAACAAATGCTTAATAAGTGCATCAGTATCTAAGTTAGATATATCAAATCAATTTAAAATTGTTGTTTTAAATTTTTTTTTTAATTTCATCGGACTATGCGGCTTTAAATACTGTATTGCGTTGATACAAGGGTTGAATATATTGAGCAATATGTTGACACTGTTTTAGACTGGCTTTGGTATCAAGATAGTTACTCCCGCAACACTATCCATGCAATAGGGCTAGACAACCCGATATAAAGTGTTGGCAGGCTGGGTAATGGATATAGCACCACAAATTGGCAATAAAATATGCGAAATACATGGTTCCAATGATTGCTTATCATAACCCACTATTTTTGAGTTTAGAATTGATGAAATCATGAATGATTAATACATTTTTTTTAGTTTAATCAAGACTTCTGTTACCACCATCTTGGGGTTTATTTTTATTGGGGGGGGGGGAGCATTCTCTCATAATTTCTCAACTTTAAGTCAATATAGATCAACTCAGTGCATTGGAACCACCACCTCCATAGTTAATTCATACTGAAACAGTTTTTGCTCGGATTTAAGCAGTTGTAATCCACCCGTACTCTGGATATGGGTGAATCTTTTATCCAGCATAGACTACAAACTAATAAGTATTTCAGTCAATAACAGTGGCAAGTTGAAAAAAAGTAATATTTTAGATTTTTTTATGAAATACAAACTATTTCAACTTTTGTATATATATATGCCACCTTTAAGTGACCTGCCCCCCCCCCCCCTCCCCCATAGCCTAAAAGTAGGTGGATCACAGTGTATATATGCATATTAAACCGGTCATAAACTTCTGTTACTGTAATGGTCACATTACGACGCTTCTCGCCAACGATCTTTTGGCGCAACATCGGGATACGTCGGCGGCGCGCGTCCGGGTATCGGCGAAGTTTTGTGCTTGCACAAAACTTTTGACGTGCGACAATGCGCAGGTGCCAACATTATTGCAACGTTAGGAGCACGTCGAGATACGTTAGAGGTGCTGGAATAACGTTATGCGAACGCTAGGCATACACTGCGCACGAGTGAGGGTCGTTCCCACACGTTGCGCCAAACTGTTGCTTTGTTTGTTGTTGTTTTACATCCTAGCAACATCTAAGGTCATATCAGGACGGCGCACCAAACTTTTTAGTTTTTTTTCTCACATCGGCCACACGCTACCAATACGTTGCGCCGACACCGAAAAGTTTGACATGTCTCGACGATTAAGTGATTTTGCGTGTTGGTGGCGCGCCGTAATCGATTAACACGACCCATGCGACTCGGGTCACCCGAATCGTCAGAATTTCAAATAGAACACCGCGAGTGGAGTCGACAAATACACGTGCCGTGTGCAAAACAACCCGACCCCAGTAACCCACCTCTTGGCTGGGGTGGCTAGGAGCGATGACGTCACATTTGCGCTGGTACCATCCTGCAGGATAACAGCCATCGGTCCCAGTCATATATATTTTTTGTTGGTAATAACATAGATTAATGAAATGGAAATATCACTAAACTATGCCATCATAAAACAATTTAAATCCTATTTGCTGTAATTAGATCGGCTATTAAAAAACAAAAAAAAGGGCCATTTTTTTATTCGACCCGAGCATGGAGAAGCGTATTCGATTATTCGACCCGAGTCTGCAGGATGTGCACATGTGCCTCGGGTGACCCGAGTCGATTAATCGATTACGCCCAATGTGACAGCACCATAGGTGTTGATCAGTAGTCCTCATTTTGCAAGCCAAAGAAAATAGTGACAAGTAGAGAAGTGGGGCGGGGCACTTTTCCTGTGTTTGAAATCCCTTGTAAAGTACGATAGTTAAAACACAAGATCATTGAGTTGGATGGCTACACAAAACTTTATCACTATTTGATAGGGTGGCTAAAGTGAGAAAAAAAACCACGAAAACACTACTACTAATACTATTTCTTATACTACTAATACTATTTCTTATACTAATACTAATACTGTACTTTGGTCGGTTCCAATGCACAACAATTACATTTCACCCAGTGCAATTGTGAGGCAAACAAATGAGTTAAGGCTATGCAAGCCTCGTTTTGAATTGCGCGTTGATAACCCACGAAAAGCAGCACTTAAAATGCACACACAAACAGAACACGATGGAGGTTCGCATCATGTACTGGTCGATGCTCGAAATGCTAAGAGAAACGACACTTCCTAATTTAAATGAAATATTCTTTATTCCAAAGCATTTTTTTTTTACAAAGCAATGAGAAGTGAAACACAATAACAGACACACGTTAGACTACATACAGTACAATATCACCCAGGGTTGCCATGGTAATCAAATAAGACGCACACATACACAAACTGGCCATGACACTTTTAGTTCAAGAATTAATTTCATAATATATACATAAATCAGTTCCTTATGGACTTGAGCATGAAATGAAATACCTAAGCAATGTATCCCCCCACCCCTCCTTATGCTAAAATACTGAGCCTACCCATACCCAGTAACTTGATAACGGCCACCAGATTATTTAATGATTAAATCAAAATGTTGAATAAATGGTAAATAAATAAGTATGAATACATACCACTGATCACTTTTACAACGATGTCATTTTTACATCAACACTTCATTGCATAAAAATTAAATTAAAATTAGCAAATTAATTAGTTTACGGTCAATTATCCCGTACACTTGTACGACAAGTAGAAATAAAGAATTAATTAATTAAACAAATCTACCAGAGACTGCATCAAATTAAAAGTTAATACCAAAATAAAATGGTAAAGTTTAAAGTGCTCCCCCCCCCCCCAAAAAAAGAATTAGATAAAAGCATCCTTATTAAAAATAATTCTGTGTATTATTTGTGTTGAGTAATGTAAGCTTCCTGTTCTCTCTGTGTATTTGTCCGCAATTCTGTGTATTATTTGTGTTGAGCAATGCAAGCTTCCTGTTCTCTCTTTGTGTATTTGTCGGAACCACCCTCCCTCCCCCACTTCTTACTCCCACCCCCCCCCACCCCCGCCACACCACCACCACAGAACGCCCCCGGCTTCCTTCCCGCTGCTGAGCTGCATCGAGGAGACGCCGCGCGTGCTTGACGTCATCGGGTGTCACCGCGAGACGACGGTGGCGGGTCACGTGGACGTGATCCGCCTGCTACCGCTGCGTGTCCGGCAGCACGTGCAGCTGGTCGAGCAGTACCTGCAGGAGCCCGCCAACTACGACGGCCACTACTCGGAGTACGCCAACGCCTGGTCGCGCGTGCTCGACTACGGCTGCAACTACCTGGCGCTGAAGCTGTACGATGACGTTACCAGGCCCGAGCTGGGCGAGTTCCTGCTGGCGAAGGGCTGGAAGATGATCGGGTACACGACCAATAAGGACCACAACAAGACCTACATACTCGAGAAATGGTGCAACCTCAGAGACCACTAGCCAGCCACACCCTCCTTCCTCGCCTGCTCTTCTAGTCAGAGCAATGTTTGTTTTATTAGCATTTGTTACAGCTGTATAATCCAATGTCGAAATGAAACAGGGTTCATGTCCATTTTCCGGGACTTTCCAGGACCTTTCAGTGCAAAATTCTGGGACGTTTTTAAGATGATTATTAAATTTGTAAAAATACCATGAAACATGGCTGTATTCATAGTCAATTCAGTGTGTAAGATGTGAAGTGTAAATAAGTTTTACAAATGAGAAGAAACATATGTATAGTTTTAATATAAATAACCAGAGGCAGGATAACATACCCACAAAAATCACTTTAAATCCAAAACATCAGATTGGTATTTCTGATTAAATAATAGTAGGCTTTTAAAAAAAAGTCATGATTTCCATATTCAATGATTTTCAAGGATCCTTAGACAAATTCCATGACTTTCCAGGCCTGGAATCCTGAATTATGAAAATCCATGACTTTCCAGGTTTTCCAGGACCCGTACGAACCCTGTGAAAGCACTTAACCTACAATTGATCCCACATATCCAACTTTAATACCTGTGCCTCATTAAATATTTATTGCAGTTTGGTGCACCTGTGCTATGATCCAAAATGGGTAAATAATGCCTATATCCATCATTTCGGTGTGCACATCTAAATTAATTTGGCATGTTTTCAGTTTAAATTTCTTAAGTTATTAACCCTTTCAAATAAGAGTTGCTTTCCCCCCCTTTTTTTGGACGATGGGAGGGGGGGGTGTAAACAATCACTTGATTAAGTGAATAAAGGTATTTTTTTCAGAGCCAAGGCACTGGTCTTCTGGCACAATTAATAATGCTACATTTTTTCATATATATAAGTCTTAAATCAACTATAGTTTGCTACAAAGACAAAAAAGAATAGTGCTGTTACCCAACAGAGATAACAAGGTGTACATTTGATATTTTCAGTGTCAAGGTTACGGTAACTTTGTACTAATATATATGGTATTATAATGAGTAACCTAGTATATATAGCTACAATATATGACAAAAACTCTAAACCATGGGATTGCGCAACTTTAAATATGTTTAAGTTTTGTGTGGCTTTGTTTTGGTTTTAAAAAGACTACAACACAGGGCATACACATGAAATAGGAACATATAATACAAGATATAATGTAAAGTCTATAAATGCCAAATGAAGTTATTCTGAAATCATTCAAATTAAACATTGCGTTCTATTGAAACTCACACTTTGAACTCTACTCAATTATCAAGAAATGAAAAATTTTTTGGTAAAGAAAAGGATTGCTCTCGTATTTGCACATCTTGTCGTATGTCGGGGTGGGGGGTGGGGTGTGGGGGGCTCGCCCAGCTATTTACAAGGAATATCTGCTTTAAATTTGTTAATCGAATAGATCTCAGTGAGCGAGTTATGATTACATAATGTGCCATGTGTACAATTTACATATGATGGCAAAGCACTCATTTTGTAACATTTACTTTGGGATTCGTTTTTAATTTGTGGCATTTTTGAAAGATTTAAACCTGAAATAGTATTGACGCTGGGATGCTTTGTGTTTCGTATGTGGACCAAAATGAGCTGATTCTATAACACGTGTAAATGATTTTTAAATGCAAGCGCTAACAACTAGACCATCTTAACTGCCTTTTAGCAAAATTTATATGCATCGTCTACTTGTGCCTGTAGACAGAAACCAAATGGTGTGCATTAAATGCCATTGCAATTGACCTAACCCATAACAGTAAATCAGTGTAGCCAGGCCGGAAGTAACATCCATATAAATCATATATATATATAGATATCATATATATGGTAACATTTGCATTATATATATTATCTATCAGTTAATTATGAAATACCGTGCCAAATAAAATAATGAATGTAGGGCACGAATCGGTAATTAAATATTCGTCTCTAACTGTGACGTGATGATTGCTACTCAAACACATTAACAAATATACATATATTGTATCATTCGTGAATAACAATTGCTATGTATATTATATTGTCCTGCATGCATGTTTAATTTACGTGATCTGTAGTAAATGGTTTTTTACTAACAACACTTATCTATAAATAAAACTTTATAACAAAATCTAGGCTATTTCCTATGTTTTCACCGATTCTCATATGGGAATTAGACAAGTTAAAGGGAACAAGTTAAAGGGAATTCCCTAATCTAAAAATAGCTGTCAGGTTAGCTATCCTCGCGACTTTTCGCGTTCATGCATATGACTTGATACACATGGATAACACCGTACAGTTCACTTTCATTCTAATTACCTATGTAACATCCTAACCTTATTCCAACACTCTTATGCTAAACTTTCAAATAGAAAACGTATGTACCGATAAAATCAGGAAAAGACAACTTCACGAAATAGGGACATTGATCGCTCTCCATCTGGATGAGATGGCATTAATCAGGCCCTTAGTGGGTTAAGCACATCGCCCACTGACCACTGATACATTTTTTTTTTTTATGGTACATTAGTTGACTAAGCAGGAGAAATTTCAATCGCGGACAATTGGTCTTCCTTCCTCATTCCACTGCTCTTTGCCCTATCCTAATAATGCTGAGCGCCAGGCTAGGAAGCGACAAGTATCAATTTTTAAGTCATCGGTTTGACTCGACCAGGATTCGAACCCACGATCTACCAACATGGGAGACGGACGCTCTAACTCATTCGGCCATCCAGTCTGGTCTCATACACACAGAAATAGGTATTTTCATTAATGAAGAATAGTTGTTAGCACAATTTCATTGAATACCCATTCAGAAGCAAACATAAGTCAAGAACCCTACTAAGTTTGGTTTATGTATTAAAAGTGACTTTAAAGGAGAAGACCTGTAGGATAGGGCTTGGAGGGGATACCAACTCCACTTCCGGGTCACAGCTTCAGTTTTTTTCCCAGCTACCAACAAGCAGCAACTTGGAAAGGGATGAAAGTGGCCTCCAACAAAAATACACAGAAACCTTGGCACCACCGATGAATTTCCATGAAAACGCGAATTTTCAACCATACGATTAGCAACGTCATGGAATCTCGGGAAAATGCCATTAATCAGGTTTCAACTATCGTTGTTGTGACTGTATAAATAATTGGCATTTTCTGAACGTTACTCAGTAAATATCAACAATCGTGGAAACCCGCGAAATCGAGATTTTTTATCCCAATTTACTAAAGGCTTTAGGGTAGTAACACAGTCGGACAAAATCAGTGAACAACTTTGCCGCATACCTAATTCATGAGGTTGTTGTGAGATCCAGGTCCTAGCTATCTGCAGTGTGCTCTTCTGAAGGCGTCGTGTTGTCCTCTCCTACCATCGACTGCAGGGAAACCACCAAGAATAAGCAATATGTACAGAACTGGAGCAAAGGCGCCAGGTTTCAGCTAAACTATGCGCAGGAAGAGAACGTGCAGCCATTCAAGTGTAGTAATATCAGAGGGAGTAATGGTATGATTTATTTATTTGTTGGGGTTTAACGGCCTAGCAACATACATGGACATATCAGGACGGGGTAATGGTAGGAACGGTGGCACTGGTAGTGAGGAGTAATAGTATGAAGTGTAGTTCTGATAATAATAACAACCGTAATAAAAAAATATATAAAAGATGATGATGGTGAAAATAAAACTAAAATAATGATAATAGTAATAATAATAAATTTGTAAAAATGAAGGGAGTAGATATGAGAAGAGCATTATGAAGTGTGGTTCTAGTAGTAGTAGCAATAATAATAATAATAATAATAATAGCAGTAATAATGATTATGAAAAAAAGCCTTTAGGAGAAAGTAAGCATGTGAAAAGGAAGTAAACACGCAAGAAAAAAAGAAAAACTAATTATGAAAGAAGACAATCGATTAATCAATCTTAATTTAAATATGATGCTTGTCTACTGCTTGATATTGTCAATACAAAACGTTAACTTAACAACAGGGTTATATAATGGTAATATTTGAGGAGACACACCGTAAACATTTCAGCAAAATATTCTGCATCCTTAGCCAGTTCGGTGAGGCGGGAGTTCTCTTCTTGCAGTTCTTGAACCTCCAGATGGAGCTATTTTGTCGGGAAGATTAACAACGAGAAATAATAAGATGAACTTCATAAACAGTTCTAAGCATGCTCATCAAACCAAACAAATCTATATTCCAAATCTACATTACACTAAATGCGCACATCTAAGGTCATATCAGGACGGGTACCGACTTGTGACAGTATGCACTCATGACGACTTTATAGTGGTGCCCTAATGGGAGATCAAGCCGACAGCACCATGACCTGATATCCCATTCAGTCACATTATCCTGACACTGAGCCAACCAGTCCTTGCCCTATCCTAATAATGCCGAGCACCTGGCTAGGAAGTGACAAGTATACATTTTTAAGTCATTGGTTCGAACCCATCGGTTCAAATCCCACGACCGAGCAAACCAGGAGACGGACGCTCAACTCATTCGGTCATCGCGTCTGGTCTGACCCTAAATTAAGCACAGCTTGCAGATTTCCCATATATATTCAGACTACAGTGAGAACTAGCCAGTGACCTGTCTTCAGCATCGTACCTGCTCATTCTCCTTTAACGAATCGTCCAGGGCAGAGCGCCGCTCTTCCGCCAACACCTTCCAGAATTCTATCGTCGGCTCATCTACAAATACAAAGCAAATGTGTTTGTGTATTCGCAAAAAGACCCTGCTACCTTACAATGACCTAAAATTGATTTATTTACTCATTAAAATTCGTTCTAATATTCTAATGTAGCCCTCCACACGGAGCGTGACGTTTATGCTTGTCTACAAATAAAGGACCAAATAGAACATGGACTCACTACACCGGGTAAATAAATATAGCAAGATGGTGTCATGTTCTCTCAATGCTATTAAAGTTGCATACTCCGATGATTGTGAGTTTCGGAAATTTTCTGAGATAAATAAATTAGATCGATCATGATGATCTAATTTATTTTAGTTTGAAGTAACTTTTATTTTAAATGGCAACCGTTGGAGATATTTGAAGGGACAATATGCCAAATAAATTTTGGCAAGCACACCAAATTTATGGCACCATGGTTTTTTTAGCAGTAACAGCTTCTATTAAATTGGTTTAGTATCCCTTTCTATGCAGCAACAAATACTTAATAAGCGCATGGATATCTAAGTAGGATATGTAGGATCATATCTAGGTAAGCGTCTTCGTTTTGAAAATTAGATGCTTTCATCGGATTATGCAGCTTTAATTGGAGAACTGGAGTTAACAGTAAATTTGGCTTTCTCATTATTATAGAAAACTCACGGTTTTCTAGGTGTATTCGTTTGTAGTGAATGTATATAATTAACATTGGGCCATTTTCCAATTTAGGCAGTTAATGTGTTAAAGCTACAAATGCGATGAACACATCAAGTTTTCAAAATCAAGACGTACCTAGATTTGATCCTACCTGTCCAACTTCGATGCTGGTGCAGTGATTAAGTATATTTTGCAGCATGAAAGTCAGCCCATTAAATTAAAGGTTACTTCAAACCAAAGATCATAACAATGAATGCAATATATTTATCTAAAAGAATATAGTAGAAACTCAAAAACCTTTGGATAAAACAATATATTTTTATGACTGACAAACAACTGGTAATAATAGATATAAACTTCATTTGATTAAATATACTCAGTTTTCTCACAAAATTTCACGTTCTAGAATCATATCTTTCAAAATAGTAGTGGAACGCACAGCTAACGATTTTAATCAGAGTGTTCAGTACAGTTGTGTCTTGGATGGATCTGGGTTTTTCGTTGCCTGATATATGTGGCGCCACCTACTGGGGAAATAGCAGGGACAGAGCAGCCTTTTCCCCGGTAGGTGACAGTGCTGGTGCGCTAATCCAAGGCCGTGCAATCCCTCCTGTACCCACCTCCAAGCTCCATACATCCAATTCGCTAAGATGCTCACACCCTATAAATGCTTCAGTAGCCTTTGATGCTGCATTTCGGACACCGTACTACTTTGTTTGCAAAGATAAAGGATGTTCGTCAATGTGATCTGGAGCACCCAATTTTCGCTTTCAAAAGTATGTTTGTAATTGAAAACAAAGACAAATTAGAAGCTATGATTTAGAATTGATTAACACATTTTTATGACTTTTATCGGTGTTTCGCCCTTTAATGAATCTTCACGTAATTTTGTATTCATACAATTACGAAATTAAGTTTTTAGTAGATTTGAAAGGACCAATATGAGCGTGCCCGCTCCTTCTATTTTATTACCCACTAATTTAAAAGTACTTAATACAATGACTTTGAGTCTCTGACACAATCTTAATATAAATATATTAAGTTAATGAGCTATAACCTGTCGTAACTCTTTATTATAAATGGCTAACCTTGAGGATAATTGAAGTGTAAACATGCCAAATTAATTTGGTGTGCACACTGAAATACTACACATCAAAAGATTGCAGCAGCAACACGTCCTGCTAAATCTATGCAGCAGGAACCCCTTAAATAAGTGCACCAGTATTCAAGTTGGATATGTAGGATGAAATCTAGAAAAGCGCTTTGGTTTTGAAAATATTATCCTATCATCAATTTCAACCCTCTCCCCAACCAAAGGCTCACCAGCTGACGATCAGTTGTAGTGAGTGTTTTCTCACCATCTCCTTCGGTTGGTTGTTGGCGTTTTACGTCCTGCCAACATCTAAGGTCATATAAGGACAGGTACCGACTTGTGACAGTGTGCACTCATTGCAGCTTTACAGTGCTGTCCCACTGGGAGACCAGGCCCCCAGCACCGTGCCTTGATATCCCATCCAGTCACATTATCCTGACACCGAGCCAACCAGTCCTTTCGCAATCCTAATAATGCCGAGGGCCTGGCTAGGAAGGGACAAGTATCAATTTTGTACACCATTGGTTTGACTCGACCGGGAACCAAACTCTCGATCTCCCGCACACGAGGCCCACGCTTTACCGAATCGGCTACGGCGCCCGGTCGCCTCTTCAGAGGTCTGTTTGCAGCCCTCTTACCTTGCACCATGAGCTCGTAGGCCTCCTGCTCTGCTGTGCGCTCCTTGAGTGGCGTGCTACTACTCGCCACACAGTGGGGACACTCCCAGCCCGACAGGTCTGTCTGCACCTCCTCGTCCACGCCCGGGGCCACCTTCGGGTCCTTCGGGTCCTCGAACACCTTCAGCATGCCAGATTGGCAAGTGATCTTCTTCCCGTGAGAACGCTTCTGTTTTTAAAAAAAGTAAGTAATTAAAGTAAGTAATTGCTTCCCCCTCCATCCCTCCTTGTCCCTCCCCCTCACTCAATTACTTACCTCAGCTATACTGTAATAGCAGCACAGTTTTTGCAGCGACCCACCATCTTAGCCCATAACACTGAACTTATTATGGCTAACCCACTAACAACTTAACACCCTTCACAATCTACTAATATTCCCAATCTAAGTAACCAATTACGCGAAATTGCTCTATACCACATATTCTACGGTCGTATTTGTCTGATGGATTGTTTATTTGAATTTTCATTTCATCACGTTATTGTACTATTATAGCAAGTATGCTATAGTGCTTACCATATATTTGGAGTCTGTTTTTCTGACCGACTTGTCGTTATTAGCAGCGTCTGACGTCATTCATAATGTGCCACACAAATTGTCTGTGAATTATTGTATTATCTGTACAATCACCAACTATTTAATTTTGAACTTTAAAAGAAGAGACAGCTTTATATTTAATTAACCATGCGAATAGAAGTAACGAATTGATTTACCATTGTAATGTTATCTGGCATGCTTGTCAAACCACAATTATGTACCTCCTTGTAACACCGACACTAGCTCTACCACAGGTTGTATTCGATTTCCCGCACTACTGTCCCATAACTTCATCCTCCGCCCCATAAAATGGTCACACTATGTACAATGACGGGACATCTGATATGCAAGGTCAACGTTGGCTTAGATTCAGATTACTTAAATTAAACCTGCAGCTAATTCACATATATATGACGTCACTGCCTGACTGCTCTGTCACGTTCACTACCCAACTTAGCAGACAATCAATTTCAGATTTTATAAGTTGGCATGGACAGTTTGCTATATGGAGCAAAGCAGTCTGCACCCCCAGCCCCCTGAAATCAGCTAGACTTGAACAGAGGGTCCGTACAAATGTGAAGATAGGGAATTCAAGGCTATTTCAAGGCTTTTCAAGGCTGTTTTTGATAGGAATTCAAGACTATTTTCACATTGGATTTAAGGAAAAAGCAGCAATGCCAAATGACAATTTCGGACTAAATTAGATCAGTGGGGACAGTTTACTGGAATCCAAGGCTTTTCAAGACTAATTAACCAAAATAAGTTAAATTCAAGGCTTTTCAAGGCCTTGAAATGGGGCAAATGAAGACTTTTCAAGACTTTCCAGGCCCTGTACGGACCCTGTAAACACTAAGCAGTTGCCAGACGACCACCTTGCCGGACGTCCGGCCAGTTAGAGCTAGCCTTTCGGCGCACTGACCTCCTCCTGCCGAGTGAGCCCTCTGCCGGCGGCAGGCTGAAGCGTGCCCAGCTTCTGCCTGGGTTTGGTGATGGTGTTAGCAGGGACATCTGTCTGCAAGATTAAATGACACGCGACTACGTTAAGAGTATATTCCGCGTCCACTAGTTCGACAAGTATTAAGGGAGCAGGACAATATATAGGGATAAATGTTGCCTCTAACCAAAAAAAGAGGGAGTGCGTAAGGGGGAGGGGCGGACTGAAAACTGCCTGCAAATTTTCCACGGTTCTGGAATGCTAAGCATATGAGGGGATATTCACTTTTTCATCGAAAATAGAATAGACAATATAAGTTTGGTACATTCTGATTTTATTCCTCTAAATAACATTGTCGGTACTGATGCACTGGTCTTGACAAATTGCGTTACATACTAACCAAAGTTATAACAAACTAGATAGCTACAAGAACATAAAAGGCAGAGCATTGCTATGAATGAATATGTAAAGAATGAGATAAAAGCAAACAAAAGAAGCATGTATGTGAGCTATGTTAGGTTAGCATGAGTCTTTGGGGGCAGGGGGGAGAGGTCATAATCATACCTATCAAGTACTACCTTTTTAGCCGTAAACAATATGGCTGTATTAATAAAATTACGACAATAGGCGTAGCTGATAAAAACCCACCAATTCAGCTTGCAGTGTATTTAACCACCAATTAAACAAATATATTTACAGATATTTGAATGTTTATGTTGGTAATAATGAACTATTTTTGCGCCAGTGAAAGAATGTTTAAATTGAAGTGTTTGCTTAGCATCAATACATTGTATAAATATATTTTTTAAATGAGGTTTGTTTTATGGCGTTGCAGAGAGTAATATCACACACATCCAACATAAATACGACTGTTAAACATTTATCTATTGCCTAGAGAATTTAATGAAACCGCCAGTCAACAATGTCCAGCATTTCGGTATGCACACCCAAATTTATTTTGAACGTTTTCAGTTCAAACATCTCCAACGATAATGTAAAATATGTTACCTTAATCTAAAGTAAAGTATATTATAATGACCAATCTAATATCAAAGTTATTATTCACCCGACCGTTGTGTCTGCAGTGATGATTTCGAGTGCCGGAGACCTGACCGTGATATCATCACTTTGCCAGCCACTATCACTACATATTTCAATCACAATCAGTCACATATCCTTGGTGGTCTAGTGATTATGGTGCAGCACCGGTGTTCGGTTCCAGGTAAAAACCATTATACTTTTCTTTATTCTGTATATGAATGGAAAATTAACTTCAACTTAAAAAAGCTGACTTTCAGTTAATTGTTGATGGATTTTGACCAAATAAAAACATGTGGAATTTAATGGACTTCAAAATAGCACCATTTCCAGCAGAATTGACCTGTCAGGTCTCGTGCGAAGAAATTTGGTATTGTCTACCCAACAGTCCGGTGAGCAGTATCAAATTTATTCACTCGAGGCCCGATCGTCGGGCAAATAATATCGGCCATCTAATATATTTATCTAAAAAAAATTACGGAACCTCAAAACATCTATTCATTCTGCATTGGCTTGGAGTGGTTGGTGGGCGTGACCCTGCCCTTCGTCTCCCGATTTTTTCCTCCTAAACCCTCACCCCTACATAAGTTAGTTACTTAGTACCCCACGTCGACATGTCTCAATCTGTGTCCAATTAACCACACATCATGTTGAACAGTGACAACTATCAAGATAAGATCTAGCAAGCAGTGAGCTCAGATAGGGCATCGGTAAGTACCGACAGAGTCGACCTGCTACTGCTAGCGCAGTCTTCGCTGTGCCCTCTTCCCAGTCGCTCATTGGACAGCGCCGCGGTCTGGCTTCACCAATGATTCATCCAGCTGCGGGGCAGTCAGTCTGCTCGTCTTGCTAGGTCTCCGCGTTAACACTGCCGGAGTCCCGCCTGCCGCAGCCCTAACCCACCCGCCCCGCCCGATGAGCCACAGCTTACCGTGAAATCCTCAAAGGGGCGTGGGCCGTGGTGCACGTCGCCAGGTGCTCACGGGTGTGTGTGCCGCAGACTGCTCAGCATAGCCGAACCCAGGCCCGACTAAACACTGCCAGCCACTGCGCCTCCACACCACACCACTCCATCCAGTTCCATGCATTTCTAAGCAGCCTACCGCAGACACTGACAGCGGGACACAAGAATAATCGGGCTGCATTTTCCGACTAAGACGACTTGGAGAGATCTGTTAAGCAGCTGCCGTGAAAGTTGTATACAAGTGGGGTAAAACCTCCGCCATGATCGCCAGTCAGTCAAGATGACAGTGACGAAATAAGAGCGCCTCGTCCCCTTACAGAGCCGAGCTGTCACCGTCACAGTCACTGTCAAGCGACAAAAGAACCGCAGTGGCCGTCTGATGCTAATTGCTGATAGACACCAGTATTTCCTGGACGGTACACCAATGCGAACCGTCCCGGTCGAGTTGCAGAGGCTGCAAGACGAGGGCCTCCAGCTAGAAGTGACACCAGTCCTGGTCGGCCGCAGCAGCTAAGGCTGAGGTCGGGCTGGTTGTTGGTTGCTCTCTGCCCCCAGCTGCTGTCCGGCCCCGCTCCAACTTCCAAGGCCTGCCATATTGCCCGCCCACAAGCTCCGGATCCAGCCGCAAGGGGGGAAATAACAGCAAGGTACGTCCTGGTGCTAGACCACCTCCCGGGATGGCTGTTTCACCGTGGGACACAAAAACACGGGCATGTTTTCAGCCTATATATATATTTATATGATATGGAAATAATTCCAGTGTGTGTTTATGCTTGCGTGCGTGTGTAGATTACAATATAGCATCATAAGCATGTACTGATATTGCCAGACGTAGAACATAACAATTAACACACACTTAGAGGACTTACGTGTGTGTGTGTGTGTATATATATACAACTTTTTTTTCCGATTTTGTTTAATGGGATCTTTTGTATGCAACTTGGTAGATGTTCAGGTGAGGTGTGGCCCAGATCAGACAGAAAGGTAAAATGGGGACTCGTCCATGAATGTCAAACGGTCATCATAGAGGTAAAAGGATACTCTCTAATTCAATCATCTATGGTATACTCACAAAGTGCCCCATGCCTTTGGGGCACTATATATCCTTACATAACTTAATTCCGCACATTTTAACATACACCGTTTTCTCCTGAGGATATTGAAATGGGTGGACCGTGACTTATTAAAAAAACACAACACATATATTATACCTTGTTCGTTGATCCCACTATATACTCTATGATGGCGCCCCCTATGGTGTAACATTGTAAGTAACCTAAGCGCGCTCGGCTTCGGATTGTGTGTGTGATGTTTGTATTTATGCATTATAATTAATTTAATAGATACATTAGTAGATCTATAAGGATGATTATATTTATTTTATATATAAATAAATACTTAAGGGCAGAATTAGATACTATACATACACGCATGTCTAATCTGAACTCACCCAACATCCAATGGGGACCTTTCAGTTTGTATATCTCTCTTGTCAGATGGCACCACATGCTGGTCTCTGTAATGCTTTGGTTGGATAGAAGCAGTTCCTTCTACTACCAAGTGTGTGCGGTTGATAGGGTGTAGTGGGGGTTGAGGGGGTGTAGATGTGTGTGGTTGGGGTGTGGTGAGGATTTTGGTGTGTGGTGGTATGGTGGGGTTTGGGTGTGTGGTGGGGGCATATGTTTGTGTGGTGGAGGTATATGGGTGTGGTGAGGTTTTTGGTGTGTGTGGATTTAGGGGTGAGTGAGTATGGTGTGTTTGGGGTGTAGGTTTGTGGTGGGGGGCGTATGTTTGTGTGGTGGGTGTGTGGTGGAGGTGTAGGAGTGTATGGGTATTTAGGGGTGTGTGGTGAGTGGGTATGGTGGGGTGTGTGTGGTGGAGGCTTAGGGATGTGCTTGGGGTGTAGGTGTGTGTAGTTGGGGTGTAGGTGTGTGTGGTGGGGGTGTCGGTGGTTTGTGGTGGTGTAGGGGTGTCTTGCAGAGCGGCACCTCACAATCTTTAGCATTCCTAGACCCCCACGACACACCTACACCCCCACCACAGCTCTAAACCCCCATGATACACCCTACACCCCATGACACGTACCCCTTACACCCCCACCACACCTACACCACCACACACCTACACCACAATGACACACATACCTACACCCTCACCACTACACACCTAGACCCCCACCACCCACATACCTACACCACCAGCACATCCCTAAACCCCCACAACCACCCCTACCACACACACCCACCCCCACCACACACCACCACCCCCGCCACACACAAATACCTACACCCTTCTATCCAACCATGATGGCCGACTCGGACCGGGAACGGGTGCTGCCACCAAGTGTATAGCGAGAGAAATGGCTCATGAAAGGTCCCCATTACACTGTTGATTTTGAAGGGTGCAGAAGTTGCAGTGAGGTGTATGGACTGTGCCTCGAGGCTCTACGCACAGAGAGAGAGAGAGCAGCGGAGTATCTGGGGTTAAATATCACAGTGCCGACGGCGAGCTGTCCCAACACCAGCTGTTTTGAATTCAGCACCAGAGTAATAGCCTACTCCACACTCGCGGGACACAAGCAACACGAGCTATAAATACACTTGACATTGCATTCTGAACTTGTGTATTTGTTTACCATGGTTAGGACGTTCATTCATTTCAATTCATTCATTTAATTCATTTAGTTTACTCGGCACATCATGATGCAGGTTTTTACCCTCTGCTAATTAGTAGTTTAAATAAATAAATAATGTGATGTAAATAGATTATGTGATGTATGACAAATATTGAAAAGACAAGGGAATGATGCGGATCACCTATTTGTCTATTCACCAGCACTAGTTACATGAATTCAGTCTAGAAGATGCCCAAGAAAACAAATGGTCGCGAACAGTGGAGTTATCTTGTTATACCCGGAGTTGATCCATGGAAATATTAAGGTACACAGAAATTATAGTAATCATAATATTAATGCTGTTATTTTTATTATCTGTTAGTGTGACCTTTTGTTTAACTTAGAGGGCATTTACAGTTTTCAACACTTTCCTATTTGTAGACCATTTGAATTATGATGGGGAGGCCGAGAGTGAGGGACATGGTCAACTCAGATTACTCATTAAATTTCTTTTGACAAAATGCTGATAGGTTTCACAGACAATTGATCCGCATCCAAACTATGTAGAAATCTACATGTGGAAATTGTCCTTAAAGAAACATGGTGAACTGTGCGTCCACTGCCACACCATTATTTGATTCCGTATGGTACTATATGTATTAAAATAGTCTCTCTAACCGGAAGTACGACACGCTACAAGCGGGCGGCTTCATTTAATTCATGTACATGACTAGTGGATATGTTTGGATATATCACCTGGCTTGCATCCAGCACCTTCTGTCAATAGCACGGTGTGATTACTACTTTGTAAACATCGCATGATGGAACAATTCTATTTTGGAGTGAATTGTTTGGTAGTACTAACAAGTAAAACATTATTTTGTGTTTACACCAGGATTTATTGTAGGTATTTTTTTTTTAGTGCCCTCCCCACCCAGCAACCACCACCGTTTATTTTGTTGTATAAATCACAAAGTTCCGGTCATTTCCACGAATAGTTTATTCTAAAACTATATGCAATGTGTTGGATAATGCTTTCACGAAAATAATGTAAGTGTGAGGAAAATTGACATGGTGGATTAAGCTGGTTCCAAAGGACCAATCACCATCCATGTCCACCCCATGTTCAAAACGCTTAAATTCCTCAAATGGGCTGAACTGGTAATTTCCTACCCGAAATTATTGTCGATCAGTCGATACTAGTATTTTTTTCTTTTAAATTAAAGTGGCCGGGATTAGTGTTGTTTGGGTATGTGTGTATGTGGGGGAAGGCGGTACCAGATCATGTTGCAGTTATATATAACTTTTAGCCAACCAATCAGATACGTCAAAGATGGCCTTTAAGTTGAAGTTGAAGTTAGTTGTCAATACGACACACTGACCGGACATGAGCTTATCCGTGAAAGTGAATATGAAATTAGGACATTTTTCCAGCGCACGCAACGGTTGGTTATATGCGCATTTTGGGTAATCTAAGGCTTGGTGCACGGGAGGGGGGGGGGGGGGGGGGGGGGGGGGAGAAGGAAGACACGTGACAAGAATTGTATCACTTTCGATCTGAACTGAGATACTAAACGGAAGCAATGTGTAAATGCTTGGTCAGTCTAAATGTTACACTAAAACAACACAGATGTGTGATGAGTTCCTTATGATGTATTCAGATGAATAGCAGAATATATTATGTAGCCATCATCATTTTCACGAAAATGATAGAAACCGGTCAACACAAAAAACACCCACAATAAAGTCCACAATATGCTTGGAGTCATCGGTGGGCATATTGTGGTGCATACAAAGGATTCAAGGGGATGCTTATCACCCATGGAATGATATCATGTGGGGTGGGTGGGTTTGTGGGAGTGAGGATGAGTAAGCGTTGCCGGCTGCTGGTACCTTTCAGAGCGATGGGAATCTGGAACTGGCAGTGTCAGTACAGACCGGTCAGGTCCGCGCTGAGTTAAGCACACAATACAGGGGAGGGGAGGAGAGGGGAGGGGAGGGGAGGGGAGGGGAGGGGAGGGGAGGGATGGGGAGGAGAGGAGAGGAGAGGAGAGGAGATGGTTGTTGGAGTCTTATGTCCTGGCAAGATCTAAGGTCATATCAGGACAGGTACCGACTTGTGACAGTGCGCACTCATGGCAACTTTATAGTGCTGTCCTACTGGAAAATGAGGCTGCTGCCACCACAACCGGATATCCCACTCAGTCACATTATCCTGACACTGAGCTAATCAGTCCTTGCCCTATTCTATTAATGCCGAGCGCCAGGCTAGGAAGCGATAAGTATCAATTTTATTATAAGTCATTGGATTAACTCAACCGGGAACCGAACTCCCGACCTTCTGAACGCGAGGCCTACGCTCAACCGATTCGGCCTCAGTGCCAGACACCGCGGAGAGAAGAGCGGGTATTTATACTGGAATTTATTTACTACGCCAAGAAAATAATAGAAACGGAAATAACAGTTAATTTTAAATGCATTTCATTGGAAATAAAGGTTTGCTCGTGTATATTCAACCACTAGTGATTTATGTTTGAGAGTGCACAAATTTGCATGGTTATACATTAACGAGCCAGGGCTGGTGGGTGGTGTGGTGTGGAGTACAAAACACGTGTACAAAACCGTTTTCAAAAACAACTTAAAAAATATATATTAGCCCATCGTGATGTGTGCACTTAGACTGACGTCAGCTGTGTGATGTGAGTATGGACACGGTATAGAAAAACCAAAACACTTAAAATACAAATGTATACAGCCTTATACAACGACGTGTGTTGGAAAGCCATTGATAGGCAGACGGTGAATAATGTGGGTGAACGTGATTAGGGACAGACAGTATTGCAATTAGATTCAAACGAAATTGGCATATAAGCATAGTGAATATAACTTACTGCAACGTCTATCTTTGGTTGTACCCATGAACTTTCTTATAGTTATAGTGCAAAACTTGCATTAAGTGAATTACTTTTTAAGTCAGACATATTTGTTTTTCTGTACAGATTCTACGATTACAACCCTATTTTACAGTAAACATTGGTTTTGGTTTTATTGTTCTTATTATTAACCTACTTTAACAGCAGGACATTGGTATTACTACAGAGGGAGTGCACATGATGTCATCACTCAGTGTTCAGGGGTCAGCCATCTTGGATTACAAGTGCCCATGTCTAGCCATGTTGTGAATGTATGCTGATGCAGTAAAACAGTTTTCTTGTGTTCTGAGCAGTTTACATCCAATGTGTTTACTTACAGCAATTTAACAACTTCTGAGGCCAAACTGCTCAAAACAGTGGCAAATAAACCAACAAATCTGTAAATAAGCACAATGTAGACAGTTGCAAGCCTTCCGTATCTAATCCAATATGGCCACCGAATGTTGTCTTGTGACGTCATTTCACTCCCTCTATACTTATTGGTAAAAATTGAACATTTGGAGGTGAAATATACGAATTTCGTACTTCCATGTGGATGGACCCTGCACGCTGTGCAGCTGGCTCTTCACACCCACCACCTCACACACCTCACCCACACACAGCATGTACCCACACACAGCATGTACAGGCTGTATACCCCTCGCAACTCATCCGGTAAGACATGGTGAACATCTACCCTTTAAACAGCAGCTTAAGACATAACAGATTTCTAGGTCGGCCAAGTACTCCCATCTCCCCTCAACCAAAAAAAAAGGGTTATATTCAAATCGAAGGGCATATGGCTGGAGACTTCCTTCCGATAATAAGTTTATATAATGTTTATTTTTGTTTTATTTACGTTAAAAGTTAAAGGGATGTGAATAACACCTATAATAATCAGGATGGAAGTGATCACGTAAAAATAAATTATTTAAAGAAAACTGAAATCGACAGCTAGGTGGGCGATAATATGAATAATCTTTACTGATTGGTAAGTGGAATGGAGCTAGGAGAGTAGTGTGTGTAATTAACATGACTTCTGGTATTTTTCGTCAATTCCCTGATAATGTTACGCTTATGAGAATTTCTGCATTTATGGAAATTCGCCTGTACAGAGCATGCCCAACACAGGCCACCTAACCAACACACAGGCCACCACAAACCAAAACTAGTCGGTCACCGACCCAACACACAGGCCACCACAAACCAGCACTAGTTGGTCATCGAACCAACACACATGCCACCACAAACCAACACTAGTCGGTCACCGACCCAACACACAGGTTACTACAACCCAAGACTAGTCGGTCACCGCCCCAACACACAGGCCACCACAAACCAGCACTAGTCGGTCACCAACCCAACACACAGGCCACCACAAACCAACACTAGTCGGTCACCGACCCAACACACAGGACAACACTAGTCGGTCACCAACCCAACACACAGGACACCACTAGTCAGTCGATGACCCAACACACAGGCCAGCACAAACCAACACTAGTCGGTCACCGACCTAACACACAGGCCACCACTAACCAACACAGGTCGGTCGCCGACCCAACACACATGCCAGCACAAACCGACACTAGTCAGTCACCGACCCAACACATATCATCATCATCATCATCATCATCATCATCATCAACATGCTGTTGGTGGCGATGCGACAATGGCTGCTTTCATTACTTGACTGCCGCTCTCCATTTAGCTCTCTGCTGTGAGAGTTACGTCCATGAGTCGGTCTTAATGTCTCTCAGCTTCAGGTTTCTCTTGATGGTATCCTTGAACCGGAGACGAGGGCGCCCTCTCTTTCTGTAACCAGAAGACAGTTGAGAATAGAGGATCTGCTTTTGTAGCCTGTCTGATGACATCCTCATGAGGTGTCCAGTCCACCGGAGATTCTTTTTGATCAGAAGATCTTCCATAGAGGGCAGCCCCGTCCATTCGAGTATTTCCTTATTTGTCACTTTGTCCTTCCAGGTTTTCCTCATGATTGAACACAGATGTTGTATCATGAAGGCATGCAGCTTTTTCACCTGTCGTCTGTACACTGTCCAGGCCTCGGCTCCATATAGTAGGGTGGATAGCACGATTGCATGGTAGATCTTGCCGTTGACCTGAATGGACACATGGTGGTTGTTCCAGAGTCTCTGGCGTAGTCGGCTGAAAGATGCGCTAGCCTTGGCCATCCTCTTCTGTATTTCAGCATCAATGCATCCATCACTTGATATAGTGCTTCCGAGGTAGGTGAATTCCGGAACAGAGTTCAGCTTGTTTCCATCAACCATGATATCCTCCTCTCGGGTTCTTGTCGAGTTGGGTTCGTACAGCACCTCCATCTTCTTGATGTTAATCTTCAGGCCAAACTTCTTTGATGCATCGGAGAAAGCGTCCACTATTTTCTGGATCTCTTCAGCAGAGTGGGGAACCAGTGCACTGTCATCTGCGAATAGTAACTTGGTCTTCGCTCTGAAGTGTGTGACATTGAATAGGTCAGCGCTCTGTCTGGCCTGTATATAGACCCAACACACAGGCCACCACTAACCAACACAGGTCGGTCGCCGACCCAACACACAGGCCACCACTAACCAACACTAGTTGGTCACCGACCCAACACACAGGCCAGCACCAACCAACACTAGTCGGTCACCGACCCAACACACAGGCCGCCACTAACCAACACTGGTTGGTCACCGACCCAACACACAGGACACCACTAACTAACACTAGTCGGTCGCCGACCCAGCACACAGGAAACCACTAACCAACACTAGTCGGCCACCGACCTAACACACAAGGCCACCACTAACCAACACTAGTCGGTCACCGACCCAACACACATGCCAGCACAAACCAACACTAGTCGGTCACCGACGGAACACACAGGCCACCACTAACCAACACTGGTCGGTCACTGACCCAACACACATGACACCACTAACCAACACTAGTCGGTCACTGACCCAGCACACAGGACACCACTAACCAACACTAGTCGGTCACTGACCTAACACACAAGGCAACCACTAACCAACACAGGTCGGTCGCCGACCCAGCACACAAGGCCACCACTAACCAACACAGGTCGGTCGCCGACCCAACACACAGGACACCACTAACCAACACTAGTGGTCACCGACCCAACACACAGGACACCACTAACCAACACAGGTCGGTAGCCACCAGTTTAGAAACAGTTAAATGATTAAAGTGTACTGAATTTTGTGTTGATATTAGGGAATAGACAGAGAAAATACACAGAATTACATTTGTCTGAAATTAGCCACATTGTAGGAGGCGGGCTTATGTACCGGAAGCCATGTGGTCGGGGTTATCTTCTGCTTATCACACCAAGTGTAAGTCTGCATAATGGCCCACGTATATAGCTAGATATAGTGGAACTCGGCGCCCTGAACCTCCCCAAAACAAACACCTTCTTGCGCCTAAGCTTCTCTAATAGAGCAGTATAAACAAATACTGCACGATATTAGGAATAACGCACATGTACTAAACGCCACTAACCCGTGTCAGATATCCCCAATATTGCCGATGGCCTTGGTGATGCCGTCTAGACATGGTCAATAACATACATCCAGGGTGTGTTTATTTATTTTCATCCAGACAGAAGTTCATATGAGGACAAGTACCAACGGGTCACAGTGCCTGACCGTGGTCGTGGAGACTATAGTGCTGCCCTAGCGGGTTGGTTAATTGGTTGTTGGAGTTTTAAGTCCCGGCACCATCTAGATCTAATGTCATACCAGGATGGGTACCGACTTGTGACAATGCGCACTCATGGCGACTTTATAGCCCTCTCCCACTGGGAAATCAGGCCAACCAGTCACATTATCCTGACTGAGCTAACCAGTCCTTGCCCTATCCTATTAATGACTCACGCCAGACTAGGAAGCGACAAGCATATATTTGGTAAGCCTTTGGATTGACTCGAACTCCCGATCTTCCACAGGGAAGGCCTGCGGTCTACTGATTCGTCCACCTCGCCCGGTAAACCCTAACGGGAGACTGAGTCATTAGCACCATTGCCCAATATCAAGCGGGACCAAGCGGTCCTTAGCCACTGCCGTATTGGCCACTCCTGGCTTACACATGCTTTTCTGCCCATGGGGGAACCTCCCCCTGAATGTATTGGGTGTCAGTCCCTGCTGACACTCAAACACATTTTACTAAGTTGCGTTGATTTTTTGGCCCTACGCCAACAGTTCTACACTGCAGACAGTATGCATGACCTTTTTACTAAGGTAAAACAGGAAAACATTTTAGCCTTTTTGAGGGCAGCTGGACTGTACCACCTCATATAGTTTACTAAATAGATTCTATCAATTATTAATAAACTTTTCTTTTTCTATGGGAATTTGTTTCCCTTGACCACAAATATATTATTGTGAGCTTTCTAATTTAATGAGTGTCTATTGGCACATAATTGATTGTCTGCTTTTACATGTAAAAGCGATGGTTTGAACAAAAAACAAACATTTCTCGCCGTGAATATGGCCTATGCTGCCGACATGGCGTAAAGCAACCACCAATCAATCAATCAACCCAATATCACCCCAGTCACGTTACTATGATTTTGAACAAAGCAGCTCTTGCTTATCATAGTAATGCCGAGCACCAGGAAAGGTAACGACAAGCATGAATTTGTTAAGACATTAGTTTGACTCGGTCAGGGTTTGAACCCAGGACCTCTTACATAGGAAGCCAGCCATCCCGTCCGGTAAACATACAGAGAGCGTGAGGTATATTTATAACTATTTTTTAAAAGTGGAAACAGTCACATGTTGATACAGATATTTAGAATTGTTGACTTTTGTGTATTTGCTTTTTTAATCTATATAAAAGAAAAGGGGCGTGCGATCAGTTGCTTCCCCCATGTTGATTGATTGATTACTTACTTTTGAAGAATACTGCGTATTTCCGGATGTGAAAGGGTGGGCGAACATATAGAAAATATATATTAACAAGAATTTATAATGAGATTAATGACCGAATGTTAGCACTCACACAATACACAAGTCAATGGAGTTGCCCATGGCCTCAATGACACATAGACCGCCCCCCCCCCCCCCCCCCCCCCCCCGCAGGGTCTAACCTCCACAAGGCCCTGACTTTGAACAAAGACCCTATAATACTAAGACGGCTCAGTCAGCCTGTACTGGGTAATCAAAATGATCAAACCCACCACTTGGTGCACTGGCTGTTCTCTTGGCTAAACAGGTGCTATATTATATGTATAAATGTATATATGAATGTGAAAGATGTGTGATGATGGCGATGCTGATGATGATGTGTATTTGTTCATAGCAATTTCATATTGATGTGTATTCATACTTACCTATCTCATGTATACTATAATTGTATGTGTTTACATGTGAAACACCAACCAGCAGCTGGGCTGATCAAACCCACCACAAGGTGGCAGTGCGAAATTTACATTACCATGGGAGAGATAGGGAGTGAGCCGTCTTAGTATTATAGGGTCTTTGCTTTGAATAATGCGCTTTTTATAGTATTTGTTTTTGACTATTCTGTTCCTTTGTTTCGGTTCAATGCTATTCACAATAATAAGATTTTAAGTATACACGTCACAATAAGAGTGTGTTCATAGACACTGTACATTAAGCTTAGATAGAACCGTTGCTACAGCTTCCAAGCACAATAAATGTTCTGCTATTTGTTGTATTATGCTTCACATATCGTGGGATTTGAACCACAGGGTTCGAACCATGGTCGAGTCAAACCGATGACTTAAAAATTGATACTTGACGCTTCCTAGCCAGGCGCTCAATATTATTAGGATTTAACCTGGTGAAGAGATGGGAAAGCCTGGTTCATGTAATGTCTCTAATGTATAGAAAAATAATTGGTATTGGATATGTACTGTTGAAAGGAGAGGGGGGATACAAATATGTCATGGGTGTGATAAAAGTGGGGAATATTGCCACTAGAGTGGGATTCGAACCCGCAAGGAACACTACCCATGCTCCCTGATGCAATCACCCTTTCCTACCTGTCTATGTAGCTCTCTGTCTGAGATTCTCAGTGAGTGGTCAGCACAGACTACTAAACTCGTCCCCCTGGAACTGTAAATCTGTTAAATGGTTCACATCCACAAGTCTGTAATGCTTACAATTACATGTAGGCAATGCACTTACGTACATATATATACATACACAGGATGGGTTCAAGAATCATACAGCTTGTACATAGTCCTGGTCACGGCAACCATGTGCTGTGTGATGAAAATTGGAAACAGTGCGTTTAAAGCAGGTTTTGAGCCCACACTTCTTGCCATTCTGGGGCTAGTGTGCTAACCATTTCACTACATGGGCTCCCTGGTGGAATCAGCCTATCCACGCCTACATGTCTATGTCACGTATGTGGCTACTTGCCTGAGAGGTCAGTGCAGACTACTACGATATCAATTACGGTAGTTGCATATAGGGGGCGCTTAAATACAGCAGGCTGACTTGGTTCTGGCAATGCCACCGCCAAGTGTAAACAGTCAACGACGCACAAATGAAATATTTGGATAGTCACATAGTAGTTAGCCTACTTCAGTAAACCAAATGATACGCTATGGAAGGAATACGTGGTGGTTCAAGTGCTTCAAAGTGTCAAATGTCGGTATACTATTTGAATAGGAGCCGACTTGACAGTACACAATAGAGGGAGTGCACATGACGTCATCACTAAGTGGTCAGAAATCAGCCATCTTGGATTACGAGCACCCTTACCTCTAGCCCTGTTGTGAATGTATGCTGATGCAGTAACATCATTTTCCTTGTGTTCTGGGCAGTTTACATCCAATGTGTTTATTTTCAGTACTTTAACAACAACTTCTGAGGCCAAACTGCTCAAAACAGTGACAAATAAACCAACAAATAGGTAAAGAAGCACAATGTGGACAGGTGCAAGCCTTCTGTACGTAATCCAACATGGCCACTGAAAGTTGCCTCGTGACGTCTTACACTTCCTCTATCATGGTGGGTCAATAGTGCTGCTCCGTGGAGATACCTTGCTACTAGCACTATCATATAATCCTGCCCCCCCTCCACACACACACACACACGCACCCTGCCACATTATCAGGAGATTAAAGCTGCATAATCATGGAATTGGTCTTCCTCATTCCACTGCTTCTTGTCCAATCCTAGTAATGCCAAGCACCAGACTAGGTAAGAGCAAACATTAAAACAATTATAAGTCATTGGGTTCACTCAAACAGATTTAAACCATCTTGGCTCGGATTCCACAACATGCCACACAGGAAGCAGGTGCTCAACATATCCCGTCCTGATATGACCTTAGATGTTGCTAGGACGTAAAACAACAACAAACAAACAACAAACTTACTTAACATTCATTCTATGCAGAAATAAATGTTTAAGGAGTTCACAAGTGTCTACGTCGGATATGTAGGATCGAATATGGGTTTGAATTATGCTTTCATTGGACTATATACAACTTTAAACAAACCAATCCTTGTTCTATGCTAGTAGTACCAAGCACCAGACAAGGAAGTGACAAACACCAATTTTGTCCGAGTGTTTGGATTTTTCAGTGGCCAGGAATGAAAGTGCTCTCCGGGGGGGGAAAAATGCGGAAATGCTGATATTCTCCCATAGGTTTAGCATTGTCAGGGAATCGCGGAAAATTCCCGGAAGTTGGGTTTCATATACGCTGAAAGTGCTGCACCGTTTGAAGCATGTACTAGTAGTGTATGCTGATAGTGCTGCGACGCTTGGAGCATTTATTAATATTAGTAGTGTACGAAGATAGTGCTGCGGCGTCAGCACCACATATTAGTATATGCTGATGGTGCTGCAGGTTTGAAAAATCCAGGAAATCCGCGGAATCGTGGAGATCTTTCATCCCTGAGTGGCGGATTGAACCCACGATCTTCCATAAAGAGTGCGGACTCTCCGACTAGTTCATCCTGTCATCAATCAAGGTCAGATGAGTATTCCCAAACTACAACGGGTACGAACGAGTAGGCTGATGCAATTCACAGATGAGCTAACTAAGCTTGAAGTGGTCTTAAAATTCACAACCAGTTCAATAAGAAAATCTCTCACCTCAAATGACCGGACTGCATGGCCGATTCGGTAACAGCGCTGGCTGGTTCCTGTGTAGGAAGTCGTGGGTTTGAACCGGGGCCAAGTCAAATGACTTAAAACACTGACAAGTGTGTCTGTCTAGCCTGGCGCTAGGCATTATTGGGGTAGCACAAGGACCGGTTTGCTCAGTACCAGGATAATCTGACCAAGTTGAATATCGATCATGGCACTGCCACTGGCAGCCTAGCCTCCCGGCGAGGCAGATCTATAAAGTTGCATTGATTGTATACTGTCACAAGTTGGTACCCATCCTGGTATTGCCAGAATGCAAAATCCTAATAAACCAAAAAATCTCATTTCAAATGTATGTTCTCTAAAATGGAGAATTCAATTATAAAAGGGTTAATTTGATCCGTAACTAATTATTGGGGACTCTTTGTGTATACACATTTGGATTGTAAACTTGTATTTGCAAATGTAGTTTAAACAGCATAACCAAATGAACGTCCACCTTTAAGTTGATCTGATCATTTTTATGTTGTTGCCTTGCTTAAAAGGAGAAATGTGAATTTGTAAGCAGATTTATTTCTTACTGTGAACTACACAGTATGTCCTGGCGTCAGCTAACTGGAAAAGTGTAACTATAAAACTGTATATAAACAGCAGGAACAAAAATAATATAATGACCTACATACACGATTTGTAATAACCGATTTAATCAATTCTGGCGGGTGTTTTTAAAGATTGCCATTATCACTGACCTAGACACAAACTGACCAAAGTATATTGTCATTATATGGTGCTAGCTATTCACTTTACCCCCGACCCCCACACCCACCCCCACACTCACAAACGCATGGAGTCCTCGGTCATTCTCAAACAGTCAAGCATTGGAACCATGGAGTTTTATGTCCTGGCAACATCTAATGCCATATCAGGATGGGGCTCTGCCAAGATGGTATCTAGACGCGATGGCCAAGTGAGAAACCAGGCGCGATGGCCGAAAGAGTTGAGCATCCAACTCCCGTTCTAGTAGGTCGAGGGATTCGAACTCACGGGTTCGAACCCTGACCGAGTGAAACCAATGACTTACAATTTGATACTTGTCGCTACCTAGTCTGGCACTCGGCATTACTAGGATAGGGCAAGGAGCAGTGGAATGAGGAAGACCAATTTTCCGCGATTGAAATTTCCCCTGCTTCATCAACTAATGTACACACGCAAAAAAATATTACCTCAGCTTATCCACCACACCACTTCTCTTTGTGTGTGACAGTGACAGGTAATGGAATAAGTAACCTATATAGGGCCAGCTTTCTGGACATTGTCCAAGCAGAGACTGCGCGCAAACAATGACACTCAACTATTAGGTTATGTATAAGTGGATGTAGTGATTCGAAAATCTGGTAGATGGTGGTGGGGCGGGGGGGGGGGGGGGGGGGGGGGAAGGAGTCATGTGGGAAGGTTACTGCATCACGTCCACCACCACACTGACGCATCACCAACCCGCCCGAAATGACTGGCTGTTAGAACTAAAAAATAATAATAGAAAGAGAAATAGACATAGAAAGCGCAAGTAATTCGAAATTATTAGTTTCCTGATAGAGCTTTTTGGGGCTGTTTAAAAGAAGAGAAACCCACCAAAAACACGTTTTATTTCAAGGAAAATAACATCAAATACGCTGCTTTTAAAAGGGAACATGTATATGATCACACTGATTTGATTTTGTTACCAATTAATTTTGTTTAAACACTGAAAGATGGCTACGCTATTAAGAGTAGAACTCATAATGCTTTCATGTTCCCTGCAAGGTTGGTCCATTTTGCAACAAGTCTACTTAGGCTCATCAATATTTCCAAAATAACCAGTTTACTTTGACAATATAATGGTAGTCTGGGCCACCAGCACCATGACCCGATATCCCACTCAGTCACATTACCTTGACACTGAGCAAACCAGTCATTGTCCTAGCCTAGCAATGCAGAGCACCATGCTAGGTAGTGACAAGTATCAATTTTATACGTTATTGCTTTGACTCAGCTGAAATTTGAACCCTCTACCTTCCGCATGGGAAGCCAGCGCTTTTACTGAATAGGTCACCAGCCACTAGTCCAATGATTCATTTTCTTTCCATCAATCATTGTCTTTGTGTGGGCGTTGGGTTTGAAGGTCCCAGAAAAATCCCGCCCTAAAGGGGACTACTTCCTTGTTTGAAGATGGGCAGGGCAGTGAACTTGAAGCCAAGGGTGTAATGTATGTAGGCGAACCGGGACACGCAGATAACCAGCATGGTATGGAATGTAACCAGGGACAACGGACGATGAATAAACGCCAGTCATGAACTAGATCTCTCCGTGTCGACTCGTATATTACATGGTGTCAGATGTGGCTTGCCTGACAAGTGAGATGGCTCTCTCTGGATTAAAACCCCCATTGCCACTGGACTTGGAAGGCAACCTCACTCTAAACTGGACCCAGTGGATTGATTCATACAAAATTTACGCCGTAGCAGCAGGAGTAGCGGCGAAAACGGAGAAAGTACAGTGTTGCGTCTTTCTCCATGTCGCTGGACCAGAGGCACAGAAAATCCACAGAACGCTCAACATTGAAGCCGCGGACCGAGACAAAATTGCAGTACTGATTGAGGCATTTAAAGTATATTGCGAAGGGAAGACGAACATAACAGTGGTACGTTACCAGTTTAACTCCCTATTTCAGACACACGAAAGTATGGACACTTACATTAGGGAGCTACGTAACCGCATATCACACTGTCAATACGAGTTACTGGAAGATTCGTTACTCTGTGACAGAATTGTGTGCGGAGTGAAAAGCAACGTATTGAGAGATCGATTATTACAGACTCATAACTTGACATTGGAATTGTGCATATCGATGTGTCGGCTTAGTGAACACAAGGCAGGTTTGTTGACTGGAAATGCAGACAGTGATTCGAATGAAAACGTCGACGCGTTATCAAGAATTAGTTCTAGCATGACGTCACAACGTCGTGTGCCACCTTGGAGACGAGCATCGCAACGTCAACAATACGGGTCAAACAATGCGAAAATCAAGTGTCCGAATTGCGGATACGTACATTTCAGTGGTAGGTGTCCTGCTAAGGACAAACAGTGTACAGGCTGTGGAAAAGTGGGACATTTCGTCAAAGTGTGTAGAAGTAATACAAATAGACAGTCGACAGTGAATGAAGTCAACATACAGCACCATGACGAACAGCACGAATGGACGCGACCATACCAGGAGGACGACACCAGTCACGATTTGTTCGTTGGTGCATTACAGGATAACAACGACGAAAAGGAGGATCTATGGTACGCGGATATCGTAGTGAACAATACGATAATCAAGTTCAAACTTGATACCGGTTCGGAGGCGAACATCGTGCCACGGAGGATTTACGATCAAATGGACAACGTGACCATGACTCCAACGCGTTGTCACTTGATAACGTACGCTGGACACCGTATAAAACCTCATGGGGAGGTTTTCGCCACCGTACGCGGTCATGGATTAAAGTTCCAAGTAACAGATGAGGGTAGCCCTATCCTAGGAAAGAGTGCGTGTGTCGCCCTCAACCTCATAACAAGACTGGACTCCATAAACACTGTAGCATATTCAACCACATCAAGTGATAAATTGACGCGCTGTCCAGGGCTCACACCACGTTGACAACACCGAACAACTTGTTCGACACAGACATAACCGTGGCCGCAATCGATATGGAAGTGAACAATATAGCTAAAGTAAGGCAAGAATTGGACAAGGATAAAACATTGCAGCAGGTTGTGTTGTTAGCAAAACATGGGTGGCCAAAAAGTAGCGCTGGCCTCAGTCAGAGTGTAAAACCATTTTTTACCTATAGAAATGACATAACAATACAAGACGATGTGTTATTAAAAGATAATCGTATTATAATACCAAAGACCATGCAGAGAGATATGCTAAATAAAATTCACGAGTCACATTTAGGCATAGTGAAATGTAAGCAGTTGGCTAGAGACAACGTCTTTTGGCCTGGAATAAGTAATCAAATCGAGGACAAGGTTTCACAGTGTCAACTTTGCCAGGAGTACCGACACAAACAACATTCTGAACCTTTGATGAGTCATGACATTACATGTATTCCATATTATAAACTAGGCGTGGATTTGTTTACTGTTAACGAGGTGAATTTCCTGTTAGTCATTGACTATTATACAAAGTTTCCGGAAATAGTAGAGTTAACATCAACCACAAGTCAGGCCATAATAAGAAATTTGAAGCAAATGTTTTGCAGATATGGCATTCCGAACACAGTAGTATCAGACAACGGTCCACAATTTAACAGCGCAGAGTACCTACAGTTTGCACATAACTACGGTTTCACACCTAAATTTACAAACCCAATGTTCCCGCAAAGTAACGGCCAGGTAGAAAGATACGTACAAACTGTAAAATTGATGATAAAAAAATCTCTACTGGACGGCAAAGATGCCAATATTGCACTTTTAAATTATCGAAACACCACAATCCAGGGCCTTGGTGCATCCCCGGCACAACTACTCATGTCCCGTAAACTACGGACACGGTTACCGATTTTAGACACACATTTGAAACCAAGTTGCAAATATACAAACAACACTGAAATACGCAGAATACAGCAGAATCAAAAGAAATACTTTGATACCCGTGCAGGACATGAACACCACAAGTTGCATACCGGAGACGAGGTACGATATCTCCATCACAAAGGAGGATGTGGCTTCAGTGAGAATTGTAGAAACAAAACACACCTGGCCCCTAGAGATTACACTATGGTAAATAAACAAAACAATATAATTAGGCGAAATCGAAAACACATTTTCATCTCACATAAGGGTGACACCCACCCTATTGACCTGAATTTAAAAACAAACACACACCACCAATATACTACACGATACGGCCGAGTTGTTCGTCCCATACAAAGACTAGGAATAAATGACCAGTCATAATACCATTAGTATTTATGTATGTACTAATATATAAGTTCAACGTTGTATGCTAAAAGGACAATGTGATTTGTAAGCAGATATATGATTACTGTGAATCATACCAGTGTGACGTCAGCTACCTGGAAAAGTGTACCGTTAAACTGTATATATACAGGGACAAATACTAATGAGCTCATAACTTTCTGTGATAACGATTTAGACATTCTGCGGGTGTTGCTAAAGATTGCATATCACTGACCTAACACATCACTGATCCAAGTAAGATTATAGTGCTAGCTATTACTTACCGCGACCCCACACCCACATCCACCTCACAACGATGAGTCCTCGGCATTTCAAACGGTCAAGCATTGACCATGGCGTTATGTCCTGCAACATCAATGCATTCAGGTGGGGCACTGCCAGTGGTATCTAGACCGATGGCCTAGTGAGAAACAGGCGCGATGCCGAAAGAGTTGAGCATCCACTCCGTTCTATAGTCGAGGGATCGACCACGTGTTCGTAACCTGGACAGTGAAACAATGACTTACAATTTGATACTTGTCGCTACCTAGTCTGGCACTCGGCATTACTAGGATAGGGCAAGGAGCATGGAATGAGGAAGACCAATTTTCCGCGATTGAAATTTCCCCTGCTTCATCAACTAATGTACACACGCAAAAAAATATTACCTCAGCTTATCCACCACACCACTTCTCTTTGTGTGTGACAGTGACAGGTAATGGAATAAGTAACCTATATAGGGCCAGCTTTCTGGACATTGTCCAAGCAGAGACTGCGCGCAAACAATGACACTGCAACTATTAGGTTATGTATAAGTGGATGTAGCTGATTCGAAAATCTGGTAGATGGTGGTGGGGCGGGGGGGGGGGGAGGAGTCATGTGGAAGGTTACTGCATCACGTCCACCACCACACTGACGCATCACCAACCCGCCCGAAATGACTGGCTGTTAGAACTAAAAATAATAATAGAAAGAGAAATAGACATAGAAAGCGCAAGTATTCGAAATTATTAGTTTCCTGATAGAGCTTTTTGGGGCTGTTTAAAAGAAGAGAAACCCACCAAAAACACGTTTTATTTCAAGGAAAATAACATCAAATACGCTGCTTTTAAAAGGGAACATGTATATGATCACACTGATTTGATTTTGTTACCAATTAATTTTGTTTAAACACTGAAAGATGGCTACGCTATTAAGAGTAGAACTCATAATGCTTTCATGTTCCCTGCAAGGTTGGTCCATTTTGCAACAAGTCTACTTAGGCTCATCAATATTTCCAAAATAACCAGTTACTTTGACAATATAATGGTAGTCTGGGCCACCAGCACCATGACCCGATATCCCACTCAGTCACATTACCTTGACACTGAGCAAACCAGTCATTGTCCTAGCCTAGCAATGCAGAGCACCATGCTAGGTAGTGACAAGTATCAATTTTATACGTTATTGCTTTGACTCAGCTGAAATTTGAACCCTCTACCTTCCGCATGGGAAGCCAGCGCTTTTACTGAATAGGTCACCAGCCCACTAGTCCAATGATTCATTTTCTTTCCATCAATCATTGTCTTTGTGTGGGCGTTGGGTTTGAAGGTCCCAGAAAAATCCCGCCCTAAAGGGGACTACTTCCTTGTTTGAAGATGGGCAGGGCAGTGAACTTGAAGCCAAGGGCAGCAAATATACCTTTTTCATGGGAGTATATACAGTGACCTGCTGCCCAGGATATTAGTTCTTAGCACTGCCACAGAAGGGCCGGTTGTGGAAATCCCCTATAAGGCATTTTCCCCCACAGAGTATGTTGCACAATAAGCGGTGTCTCGCAACATTAGTTCGTGTAAATATTACAGAACGGGTTGGTGGTGTAAATCGTCTATTCCGACGTACACAACGGAACCTGTAGGTTATAGTTTTCCTGCACGGCTCACATGAAGTCATGTTAACGATTTGTATGGAAAATCGATCAAATAACTTCTCGAGGTGTACTAACACTCTAGAGACATTAAACTCTGAATGTAGTATGATGTGCTAACATTTATGAATTAATATGGAATGTTAACACAGTATACAGGTACTGAGACTATAGTGTTATTAAGGGGGTCAGGAAGCTGTGGTATCGAATAAGTCTATTCGATGGTAGTTTCTAAGACCAGCTAAACTGGACACAGGCAAAGCTAAATAATTCAAGGATAGTAACTTATTCAATATGCTCCATGAATTAAAACAAAGTTAGCCTGCTTATTCCAGTAGGTGAATGAGGTGTTCGAGCATCTAGGAACAGTCCAAGTATGAGTATCAAATAATTGGAATCTGTATTATACACATAATAATAATAATAATAATAATAATAATAATATTAATATTAATATTAATATAAAAAATGTGGGAGTGATGAAAATGGGAAATATTGCGCCTAGAGACTCGAACCCACATCTCTTTGCATTCCGGGACAGTGTGCTACCCATTACACCACCTAGGTTCCCTGATGTCACCACACTACCCACGCCTACCTATCTATGCGGCTCCTTGCCTGAGATATCAGTGCAGACTCCTACCCAAAAATAGATATAGTATAGTTATACGAATCTTATCTGGGTATAGATGCTAATTGCTGGACCCGGATGTGCTTCCTTCACCATAGCCTGAGGCTTAGTACCGAGGTAAAAAATATATATATAATAATAATGAGAAAAAATAAATACTATATGGATAGTGATAAACCTTTTATCGCATCTAATAAGCTCTGTATCGTCTTGCCCCTCCCTCCCCCGCTCCCCGTGGGGCGGGGGGGAAATCCCGACATACACCACTCTTAACCCCCTTGCACGGGGCGTGACACTCCACTCGCTTGGAACGTATATACAAAACAGTGTATATATTTAGCAATTACTTACATGTTACCGCAACAAATTTACGACATTATTTATACAATACACACATGATATAATAAATAGACCGGAAGGGAGCACATATATATATGCTTGCATATCATATACACATATATATATACAATTCCTTATTCAATCATCAATGTATGTAGAAAGTGAATGCACGCCTTGAAGTTATTTGATCCATTTTCCATACACATCTTTACCAGGGGTAGTCAGTTTGTAGTTTCAGTTGCTATGTCCCTCAAGCTAGCAACCTTATCGAGCTTGGCAAAACACACTTATAATGCTAAACAGAGAGACGGTACTTAAACAGGCGGCCATGTAAAGGGCTTGAATTATTTATGTTAATGGTGGGCAATTTGTTGCAATTGTGAGGGCTCCGAGGAACGGGTCGGGTCTCGTCAATCACTCGTGGTAGTAGCCGCTCGAGGGGTGTTTTCTAAGGGTTGGTGGGGAGGGACACGCTGTAGTCACTATGGAGGATCCAGAGGCAGGTCATGTGGCACTCCTACATGTCACGTGACCCCTTAGGATTTTAGACGTAAAACCTCAAGCAAAAGGCCTGGATTCTGGGTTCTCGTGTGAACCACACACTGCCCTACTCCCCATCCCTACCCGCCAACCCCCCACGCCCCCTGACTCCATGAACACCATGACCCCGATCCATACACGATGACCTACATAGAGACGCCACCCGTGGCGTGTAGCGAGTGTCTAGTAATATATAGTAGTATACTGGTATACAGTCTTTCTGTAAGTAAAGGATTCCCAGGTTGCATCTAGTGGCAGGCACAACACACTGTCTAGAGCCGTGTTTACACGGGGAATTGTGAAACGATCTAGACAAAGCGATTTATATGAAGCGTTTTAGAGGCGTGTTTACACGGACGGAGTTTGAAAGTGTTTTGGCACCGGGAACCAGCAGCCTTAGTGGTCCGCCTGTAGCTGGCGAGCACTGGTATTTGTTTAGTTTATACTTGGCGATTCGACGCCGATGTAGCTGCTATGTTAATATCGCTTGGAATTTAAGGTTAATTTAATTAAATTTCATTATTTGAGTATTTAATTCTAATAATATGATCGCATTCAATAGATTTCGGCCTAATCGGTCCCTAACACTGCCGGGCACCAGCGATAGTTACAGCTGAGCTTGTAGCCAACGAGCACTGCTATTTTACACTATGGCCGCCCGGGAACCAGCTGAATCGCTTCAAATAAACCACCTCGCGACGTGGTATAGATGAACCGTTTCATATGAATCGATTCAGCCCTAAAACGCCACAGCGTCGTGTCTACACGGCAAATGTGAATCGATCTAGGCAATGCGTTTTATATGTGGCGTTTTAAATCGCCCGTGTAAACAGGGCTTAGGATAGCTCCTATGCAAGCAGATAGTTTATCTCTAGTATAATGCACTACATAATAATCGTCGTGTTTTGATGCTGACGTTATTCATACTTGTAATTATCAGCCAACAGCTGTTGTGTTCTTCTCGCCAGGCCCTCGATATAATCTCATTTTTACCAACTAAATCCGTGTAATACCCAAGTGAGGAATCCAAAGGACACCTGTCATCATGAAACTAAATACGGCCTAGGACTGCAATACTTTTTCCCCCTCCAAATTTATGATAGTTCTTCTGGGTTTAATTTGATTTAAATGTGCAATTTATTAACCAAATAAGGTCAAATGAGGTCAAAAGTGCATAATATAGTTTTGGTCTTCCTGCTCCTACATGGAGACCTAAATCCAAATTCTTAATAGAAGTGTTCAGCAATGTTTAGATTTGGATTTATTAGGTTTTAAGTTAACAACAGCTAAGGTCAGGTATCGACTTGTGACAGTGTAGTGTGTATTGACGGCGACTTTATAGTGCTACCCCACTGGAATACCGTGTTCCATTATCCATGACCGTGATAATGTGATAACTCACATTATCCCAACACTGAGCCACATCCTATACTAGCTATTGACCAATTTCATATGACATCAGCACATGTATTTAGGCCAGTGCGCGCGCTGATTGGCTGCAGGACAACATCCGGTCACACTGCAAACTCAATGGCTATGAGCAATCTTCATAGAGAAAAGGTGAAATATATCTAAAACCACACCACCTAGACACAAACCGATTGGATTACATATAGAAAACAAATTAAAAAAAGAGATTATATTATTTTGAATAAAGTCGACGTGTTGCACTGCGCGTATCGGTAAACTCAATGAGTCAATGCATTGTCAATGGGCGTGAGCAATCTTCATACAGAAAAAGTGAAATATGTCTAAAACCACACCACCAAGACACAAACCGATTGGAACACATATAGAAAACATATTCAACGAACAGATTATATTAAATTTATAAGGTTAGGGTTTTGCATTTCTATTAATTTTGAATAAAATCGACGTGTTGCACTGCACGTACCAGCAAACTCAATGCATTGTCAATGAAATATCTCTAAAACAACACCACCTAGACACAAACCTATTGGAATATATATAGAAGGCATATTCAACGAATATATTATATTAAATATATAAGGTTAGGGTTCGGCATTTCTATTAATTTTGAATAACATAAACGTTTTGCACTGCGTGTACGGCAAACTCAATGCATTGTCAATGGCTGTGAGCAATCTTCATACAGAAAAAGTTAAATATCTCTAAAAGCACACCACCTAGACACAAACCGCTTGGAATACCTATGAAAACATGTTTAACAATTATATTATATTATATTAAATTGATATGGTTAGGGTTCTGCATTTCTATTAATTTGGAATAAAACTGACGTTTTTCACTGCGTGTACCAGCAAACTCAATGCAGTGTGCCTTCGTTCTGCAGCCAAGCTGCGCGCGCGCACACGATGTTAGTAAACATTGAAATGGGTCTATAGATAGTGCCAAGCGCCACGCAAGCAAGCGATAAGTATACATTTTATCAACCACCTAGTCGCGTTGTGGAGCAATATGTTCGCTTGTGAAACCAATTCTCTTTCTTTGTCCCATTCCTTTTTTTTTAACACAAGAAAAAAGAGAGGAAATACTGGTATAATTTTGGCGATGCACAATCGCAATTATTTAAATCCGGGTTATTACTGTTTGCGTCAGAGCATCAAACATAACAATCTAGGCCCAGTTTCGTAGCTGTAGGTGGCGCTGCTGCAGCGCCCCGCCTCCTCTTGGCACATACACCCAAAACCTAGAGCTAAGCCGCCAACAGTCAGTTACAGGACCCCCAGGGACCGGATCCACACAACACTCACCCTGACAGTGACACCTCCCGCCCCCCGTCCCATCCCGTCCCCCCAGGACCGCGCGCGCAGCCACACGGACCGGGAGGAGAGGGAACCAGTGGCCGGCCACAGCTGGCATGCCGACTATGTATTCTCTAAATGTGGGTCAGCCAGTCAGGCAGGGAGTCAGCGCGGCCCCGACGAACAGGGACAGGGTGGGCGGCTGACAGTTCACCAGCAGGCGTTTGAGGAGGTCGGCACAGATGCACGCACGCGCGCGCAGGCATGGCGGGGCTGTCGAGCCACATGCGGTGGACACTGGGGGTGAGTGCTATAAGTGTAACTTATAAGGAGAGAGCATGTGGGTGAGCAGTGGGGGTGGGTAAACCCAAGAGACCCCCAACACAACAGGTGTGTGGGCGGGTGGTAGAAATCACAACACCACCTACTGGGCCACACCTCTCTATACGGACGGTTGTGTATAGCCGTGTTCACACGGGAAAAGTTTAAACCGATTTAGACAAGGCAAATTATATGAATCGAACTAGTGGCCTGTTCACACGCACCGAGTACTTGGGGCGGTTTAAGGCGGAAATCGATATCTGCGCATGAGCAAGTCCATACTAACCAGCACCAGTTTCGGTTAGTCAACGTCGCCACGAGAGAGTGTGGGTTCGACCTAGATATGTATGGACTATATTGTATTGTTTTGGAACGATCAAAACTTCTGTTGGGCAGTGAAAACCTAAAAATAAATCATGAAAAAAAATATCTGTACACCTCTAGCCGGTTCATAGATCAAATTATATTATATAGTGTGACGTCCTTAATCCACATCAAGTAAGTCGGCTGCGTTCACACAGGCGATATAAGTCGAATCATAAAATTCGCTTCATATAAACCACCTACAGAGGTGGTTTATAAAATCCGAATTATATGAGTCGATTCAGGCCTAAACATACCTGCCAACTTTTGTTAAACGAAAATCCTAATAATAGAAATCCATCCGAGCGAAGCGAGGCGCGCAAGCGTTCTAGGGGGCATGCCCCCCCCCCCCCCCCCTGGAAAAATTTGAAAAATACATTAAAAAATGGTGCATTCTGGTGCATTTTCAGAGACATTTTAGGCACATTATTAAAGAAATTATTACCAGTTTTCAGCCTAAATACTAGAGTGAGTGGGACGCGGGATGGATTTTTTTTCTAATTTGATTTTGAAAAAGCGGAATAATATGTTTATAATTCGTAGGGCGGAATGAGAATAAAAAAATCGTAATTATTCCGCCAAAATCGTAATAGTTGGCAGGTATGCCTAAACCGCCTCAGCCGCGCATTCACACCCAAATGTGAGCCGAACTAGGCAAGGCGATTTATATGAATTGAATTAACTGCCCTGTGTGAACATGGCTTATGACTGCATCTATTGATGTGATCTAAAGCTAGGCTCCGCATCAATCCCATGACCAATTTGTGTTAAGGCGCTCACAATACAGTCTGGTCGAAGTGACCAAAGTTAGTACAAACCATCAAAAGTAATATGAATATCTTTTCTTTTTTTTAAATTCAAATTATGCACACACGCAAACATATTATTAACAACCCATACATGTGGTGAATCATTAGTGGAGTATGATGATGCGCGTTGGCAGCACCGATTAACCGAGGAGTAGTGATCAGAACCCTAAAATTTAACCTCCGTTCGGTATATTATATTATATTATATATTACTGGATCAATCAACCGACCTTCCTGGAGTGGTTCAATTGGAGTTTCTATCCGAGAATTAGCGATGGCAGTATATATATAAGCATAAATTAAGTTTATTAAGTAATACCACCGGCAAGTTTGCACGGTGCACACGGTAAATATTAGTGGCAGGTGTTGTAATGACGGTGGGTAGGTGTAGGGGTGCAGTGGTTTGCAATGTTTGTATTAGATCAGTTAGGTCGGAACCGATAAGCTGAGTCGTTATAAGACAGTTTAACCGGACCCCAACATGTGAGGTCATAACTCCGTCCCAAGTCCTGATATGACCGTAGATGTTGCCAGGACGTAACACTCCAACAACCAACTCCGTCCCATTTGGATAACACGGTCTATGTCAGTATGTGGGCTGACGCAAGCTGTATACAACTAACATATCATGTGACTGTGTCCGGCTGGTGGTTTACACTACACAGTTCACGTGAAAGACACCAGGGCCAATATGTATGAGCCCGGGTTAGCGGTCGTAACCCTGCGTCGTGCGGATTTTCCGGGTTAGCGGTGAAAACTGCATATGTATGTGTCAGGGTTAAACTAACTCGGCGAGTTTAAAGTCGCCTGCACTAACCCCAAGCGAAACCAGGGTTAAAGGTGGGGTTAGGCACCGATTATGCCCAAATCTATTCAATGCGACCATATTTAACAGAATTAGATACGCAATAAGTGAAATTTATTCAAATTAACCCTAAATTTGAAGCGTTATTAAGGCTACCGCCGCATTGGCGGCGATATTAATAGTTATATTTTCGAATCGACGAACATACAGTAAACAAACCGCCGCCAGTATGGAAAGCGACGTCGATTTGTTTACTTTACATTCATCGATTCGAAAATATAAATATTAATATCACTGCCAATGCGGCGGTAGCCTTAATAACGCTTCGAATTTAGGGTTAAATTGATCAAATTTCACTTATTGCGTATGTAATTCTGTTAAATATGATAGCATTTAATATATTTGAGCCTAATATATGGCTACAAACGCGGAGGGATTTCCCAAATCTATAAATAGCGCATCGTTAGCTAACCAAGCTGCGCTTTGGTCACATACATCCCCCGTGACACATTTGGAACCCCGGGGTTAGCTAACCCGGCACCCTCCTTTAACCCCGGTCCGGTTAAAAATTGGCTCATACATATGGGCCCAGGCCGACTCAGGCACCAGCAAATGGATATTATTAACCAGTTAGTCGGGAGTACTCGGCAATGAGAATTCCAAACTAAATGTGGTGCTGCTTACTGATTGAATATACATGGGATGGGGATGGATGGTGAGGATTAAATCATGTTACTATGTGCATTAGCAGGTACCTTTGAATAAAATGTTGGTTACGGTTTCATGCAGGGAAAGTGGGAGATCTCAAAGACATTTCTTTGTCACCCACACAACTTTTTGTTAGTTTGCTTGTTTGTTTTACGTCCCAGCAACATCTATGGTGATATCAGGATGGGTACCGACTTGTGACAGTGCGCACTTATGGCGACTTTATAATACTGTCCCACTGGGAGACCAGGCTGTCAGCACCATGACCTGATATCCCACTCAGTCACATTATCCTGGCACTGAGCCAACCAGTCATTGCCCTATCCTAATAATGCCTAGCACCTGGCTAGAAAGTCACATTATCCTGGCACTGAGCCAACCAGTCCTTTCCCTATCCTAATAATGCCTAGCACCTGGCTAGAAAGCAACAAGTATCAATTTTCAAGTCACTGGTTTGACTCGACCAGGGTTCGAACCCACTAACCCATAGGTTCGGATCCCCTGATCTCCCAAAAGACGACGCTCAACTCGAACTGCTTAATCATACCCACCAAATTATTTATATATATATATTGGGCATCTAGGAACACGTAGGCACTCTAAGCCACATTTCGCTGCTTAACACACTCATACAGGCCACTATTGACAAGGCCACTCAGGGGTATGCAAACATGGATAATGCAGTGTACATACAAAGAAATGTAAAAGGAGAGGAGTGAAGCTAGTTACAAGCAACACGCTCCAGCAAAATAACATCTAGGCATAACAAGTTACACATAACAACATTAGGATTGTTAAAAAACTAACTGTATTTCCAATAAGTTCCTATCTGTTTGTTTATTTTTATTACAGATGATGAAGCGGGCATCAACGGGAACTAAGGATGAGAGCTATGAGCATGTGCTCATGTGCCTCATCTGTCGGAGTCTCTTTGACGACTATGACCACCAGCCCAAATTCCTGCCTTGTCACCACACCTTCTGCAAGGACTGCCTCCGCGAGTACTGCCGCCAGATAGGAGATGAGATCGAATGCCCCTCCTGCCGCAAGATTGCAAACATTCCTGCTGCTGGAGTAGCAGCTCTGCAGACAAATTTCTACGTCAAGTACATCCAGAGCTTGGTGAGTGGAGGCACTGGGCAGAGCTGCCATGCTCTGGAGTGTTCCAAGCATGCAGATGAGAAACTTCAATTCTACTGTACGGATTGTCAGCAGTCTCTCTGCAAGGAGTGCTGTAAGGAGGATGGGATGCCTTGTTCAAGCCACAACAAGGTCCCAATCACAAAGATCACTGAGGAATCTCACCAAAAACTGGACTCCTCTTTCTCCTTAGCCAATGCCACTATTGAAGGAAAGAAGGTGAAATTGGAAAAAGCGCTGAAGGCACTCGCTGAAGAGAAGGACAGTGCTTTGCTAAGAATTGACTCGACATTTGAGCAACATGCTCACACACTAACACGAAGGGCTACTCTTCTCAAGAACAAAGTGATCGATATCTATAATGAAAATGTAGAAACCCTGGAAAATGATCTGATGGAGATTTCCACTGCATTGACCTGTATTGTCAGCTTGAAGGATTACCATGAAGACAAGATAGCCCACGGAGATTATAAGGAATTTAGCAAAGGGATTGACGAGATGGAGGAGGTAGATAAAAATATCACTGAGCGCATTCACCCAGCGGAGACCCATATCATATTTGAGGGGGGCCATGGCTCTGAGAAGTACAGAGCTTGTGCCAAGGACCTAGGACGAGTGAAATTCAATAGGCGAGTCACCATGCCTCGAACTGAACCTGAGGGTAACGACAGTGCTGATGGTTTAGCACATGCTTCAGGCTCAGTCCCACCAAGCCCAACCGAGTCCCCAAAGCACGACAGCAGCAGCCCTATGACACCGAGCAGTCCAAATCTGGTGTCGGATTTTTGTCAAGGCGATGACCCGCAGTCTCCTGTTAGAACTCCCGACAGCTTAGGTGAGCCAGATGAGAGGTGCTTGCCTGGGTCAGGGTTTTGTGATAGCACCTCCTCAATGCCGTGCTCCACTGAAGCAGCTGGATCGCCGCTTGGTGGGGGCAGTGTGGCTGCGGGTGCAGTTGTGATGAAAACTTCCATGAAGTCTTCTATGACGCGATCTTCAATGACTGAGTCCCAAAGTAATCAGTTACACCAGTCAAAAGTCTGTGATGTTAAACCCAACAAAGCTAGCCCTTCAAATAATTCCCATTCCAACAGCCTGTCGAGTGAACCATCAGAGAAGTCCAAGATTATGCGCGCATCACCTCCGAAATCCCAACTCATGGCACCAAAGCAGAACCCTGTGATCCACAACAAAGACTCTAGAAAAGTAGATGCTAACAAAGTTACTAAATCACCCCCACAATTAGAGCTTTCATATAAGAAAGAACACCCACCACCAGTTAGTCAACAACATGCCATGGGTGTGCCTGCTTCCAACACGGAATTATCAAATGTAGCCCTTGTCATCCCCGTTGGAGGAAGAAGTAGACCAAGAAATCTCTTAACAACTGCTCACCCACCACAAAATCCTGCTACACAGGGAAAGTGTACTGTCCTCCCAAGTAATCCTCCGCCAAAAACACAAAGTGCTATTAAGAACAACTCACTAAAGTCTCCTAAAGAACCTGCAAGTTCTGGCACACAGAAGCCAGTTTCGAAGCCAAGTCGTCTTCCTGGCCTCTCTGGAATGTGTCGAATTCCTAAGCCTAAGGGGGTCACTGCTAAAGTACAAACCCAAAAGGGACCTGGGTCACAGGGCTTTGTAAAACACAGTCCAACCGGGCAGCGATTTTCTCCAAGTAGTGGTGGTGGCAATCTGCGCACCAATGGCAACAACCCAACTGCATCTAATCCAACTATGATTTCTGCACCCAATGCTAATGGGAACATTACAATGCAGTCGATTCCTGAAGGAGCCAGTATTGTCAATGAGAATGACAGCAATAAGCTGAAGGCGGAAAAGGAGTACTACCATCTCTTGTACACAAGTTACGATGAAGAGGAGCTCTTAAAAGAACTAAAGTCTGGAAAAGCTAATTTAGATGACTCTGACAGTTGGATGACTATTAGCAGTGGAGACGAATCTAACAATACAAACTCTAGTAGTGACGAGGTCTTGGTAGAGGCAGATCAAACAACTTTATAGCGATCCAACAATGTCTTTCAAAGTAAATGGTGTTTTTTGTTTTGTTTTAGTGATTGAGCGCCCAAGCATTAATCTCCTTATTCAACTGTCCTAGAGTGCTGGTTCGTGAGAAATGTTTAACTCAAAGACACAGCTTTATTAAGGCATGCACAATTGTCATAAATAAACCTATCCTGGGCAAGAGGTGAGACAAAATGTTTTGTTACCACTCCTATGCATGTGTACATGTATACACAAGTAAAGAACTCTTACTGGATAAATCCGTACACGGTAGACATAAGTTCTACAAAATGAATATTAAAATGTTGGAAATTTCCCTAGGGCACCTGTCCATGCTACAGAAGGGATGAATCGCAATTCCCCCTTCATTTTTTAAATTTATATATTCAATCTTTCAATTAGTTTCTTTCGAATGGGCGCTGACTCACAGAAATAAAAACCTATGTTTTGTTTGTTTGTTGGTGATTTATGTCCTAACAACATCTAAGGTCATATCAGGACGGTAAAAACCTGTGTATGCTAATTCTTTGTTTAGAATACACCTCATCAAGCTACATCGAAACCATATTTTGTATTGGAAAAGTTTATATAAGTTTCATTGTGAAAAACTCATTTGGAACAGTTTGACACAACTGGGTCACAAATTGTGTCCCTTGTATCTGGGACGCACGCACGCACACACCCACCCACACACACACACTACATCAATACTACACCAAAGCATTGTTTCCCCGACCGATACTAATCATATTTTAATCGAAGATAGTCACTACAAATAGTATACTCGGGTGAGTGTATGAAACAAAGCCGTAAGTTACTGTTATTGCTCATAGGACTATTATATGTATTCTCCCCCCCCCCCCCAAAATGAACAAGTGTTTTATATTGAAGGATAGATAACATTTAAATGTGAACCCTAGCTATAATAATAATGCATGAAGTGAACTTTCTAAATGGAACAAGAAGACTAATTCTAGACTTGTGTTGATTACGTTTTTTACTTGTACAGTTTTAAATAAATGATTATGGCTCGTTAATGAATAATGGTGCTGGAAGGTTTCAAATACAACATTCCAGTGTGGTGGCCAGATACAGACTTTCACATTTTTACCTGCACTACTATTGGTATTGATGCTAAATGCTACAAGTGTCCAGTAAAGGATGATTACGCTATAAATGATAATGATCCATGAACAACCTCAGACAGTCCTTTCGCGTAATACGAACACTACATTTTTGTAACAGCAGTCAGGTTGCTGAAAACTGTTTACATTTATGTTTAAAAAGAAATATTACAACCCGTGCATGTTAAATCTGTTAAATCCTTTGAACTTACTAATTGCTAAATGGTGGGTATATCTATTCATTTACTAGTGTTGCATTTGCGCAGGTAAGCATGCAGCTAAATCTACCACGGCCTACGGGAAAACAGCTAGAACTATGACATTTTGAACACGATTCAAAGACATGGGTTCAATTGTGTCCCAAATTTTAATCGATGGTATCGCAAATAAGGTCATGTGGTATTAATCTTTCGAATATTACTTTCGCAAGATTCGCCGTAATTTTAGCTACGCTTTGTCAGTTAAATTTGACTGTCATTTGATCTGATCATTTCATATTTTCTGTCAATTTCAAAATAGGCATGTAAATATGATTAACAAAACTGACAGAATAAATACCGCTAACTTTTCGGCGATATGGCATGAAACCATCAGCAATCAATCAATCAATCAACTTTCGCAGTTTGGACATGTCTTCAGATCATTAGCCAACAATTTTCAAACTTTAGCATGACACGAAGGCCACCCTATGATCATTAGATCAGCATCTAACAATGACCATCAATATGTCATTGTTAGGAACTGTGGCTTTGTTTAGCCTAGGGACTGTCAAGCTGTCATGTACCACATGTGAATATATGCGCCTAAAGTGGCATATGAAATTACTAGAAATAACAGCAATGTGACAGCAAAATGTGTCCACATTAGCTAGCTTTAAAACTCACAAACTAAATTATACGTTCCCCTAGGGTAGGTTGTTGGTAAAACCAATTTGTTCCAACAGATTTAGAAGAGCACTTTAAAAGATACTGCTGTAACTTAAATGTTAATCCCAACTGATTGAGCAAATTAACGATAGTTTGGTGATCGGAAACATGGCAGTCTTATTTTATCAAGCCAGAGCAAGGCCATTTGATGTAGATTTCTTTACTGAAAAATCTCAATGATATCCCTCTCAGAGCTCTCCCGCTAAATGTGTCTTCTAGTCGCAATACTCAAGCCTACTGTTCTAAAAAATACTTCCAAGTCTATAATCTTGAGTAACTGATAATTGATTGATATTATAGATGTTGTAGCGCACTGGAAAATTCATTTCAACAGCGGTACAGAAAGAAATTAACCTGCATTGTTTGGTATACAGACATATTCTAACCAAGAGCCTGCTTGTACTTAGATAAAGGATTCACCCTGTACTCGCAGTACACGGGTGAAAGACAACGTAGTATAAATACAGGCGAAAATAGCTTTAGTATGGAACAGGAAGTAGAATGCCTGCATCCAGTATCAAATTGGTACTTATATCGGCACAGAGTTGGTGAAATGGGAGAGAATGCAAAAAGACAAGATGGCGGTCATAGAACGCCGTCGATTTCACCTTTAAATTCTATTAAACTATGTTTTATTGTATTTTTCATTTCCCCGCTTTTTCGACATCTTTTATATATGGTTGGTATTCACCCGTGTACTAGAAGTACAGGGTGATTCTGTTATCTAGCTTGTACTATGCCGATAAAATAGTGGGCCATACCAAACATGGGAATATTGAGTTCAATCATTTCAGACCTACAAATTGATATACATTATTTGATTAATAAAATATCTAATCAAGAGTCTGCTAGTACCTTCGCTACAAGACAGGTAGTAACCAGCTATTTTGTGATCTTCCATGGTTTTGATGGCTTGACAGCAACTGAGCATTCTACCATAGTGGTGTGAAAATGAATTATTATTAAAACAGGCACTGACCCACCATATACAAATTATACCAAACAGGATGTGACAACACTTCACCAGCAACATAAAATCTAAAGCGGTGCATGACATATGTTTGCCATTTGAGTCGACGACTCAGTTGTTGTAGGTGTAGGCTCTTGTTGACATAGTCTAAACTGTACATGGCCTCGCATGATACCGACACAAGAGTGATCGAATCCGGACGTATTGCAGGGTGTGGAGGCTTGAGTAGGTCACTTAATGAAGACCCGTGTCAGATCCATTTAGTAGCTTCGTGATATATGTTTTCTAACATTACAGCCAGGATTGCATGCTTGTGCCATTCTCCATGGGCCCTGTGACAATGCCCACTGAGGTTGCCAGGTCATAGGTGGCCATGTCATGACTATTACCAATGTACCGACTGCCTCTTAAGAGTCTGCGCTTACTGTTTATTTGATACACAATCCTAATTAAATTGATGCATAACGGACGTGTATTTACTATATTATTTGCCTCGTTCGAAGCCCTGAGATATACGAGACAGATAAGTCTGCCTAAATGTCTTAATGTCAAATTTATGTGCAATGATATATGTATCAGTCTGTGTATATACACATCTATATATATGATTATAGACCTAACCCATTATTACAATGGGCAACGTCAAGCATTCATGAAAAACAAATAAACCAATGTGTATCTATTTAGAAACATATATTTTGCCTCTTTTAATAATTTCATCGATATGCACTAAGAACAAAATCGAGAATGATGCAAATAAGGTCACAGTCGGTAGAGTTGAGTCTGAAAGTTGATTAATTTATGTGTAACTTACGTTGCTGGCCTGTTTCCCATGGTGAACCGTGATGTTTTCACTGTTGCTAACCTGGAATGGGAAATGAGAAATTTAGAGAATTAAGAGGAAGTTGTATTAAACGGATAATGCAAATTCCTCAATACACATAGTGCAAACATTCATACCGGTGTAGCAGGAAATCGCAAACCCCCACTTATGATGTCCTAGGAAATCACATATCCCCCCTGGACAACGCAAACCCCCCATGTTTGGCAGTCTTAAAGCAAGCACATGTGCTTTGTGCAGGTTTGTTTTGCTTTTAAAATTCCCACAATGATGCCGGAATTACAAACTGGTCTATTGTAAAAAATGTATAGATTATGTAAGCATGATTAAGCCACATCTATTTTTATATAAGGAGGACCCCTCACAAGATGGATTAATTGATTATTTTTAATTTCATGCCTGTCACAGCAAGGACCATATTCACTGCGATCACTCACAAGAAGGATAGGGGAACAGGTCAATTTTTGTCAAAGATACTAAGACTATATCATTAAGAAAAGCCAGTACAACTATCTGTACCATTATCCTACATGACACTGAAGTGAATACAGGCCTGGGGACCAGGCTACCGTTTTCAGCGCATGTGCGGTTAGAATTACGAACTGGACTATGGCAAAGACGGTTTCATTAGGATTAATCCATCTTGATCTTCCTTGAATCCGTTATATCCCCCCAGATCTGGTAGAAGTTCAAAATCAAACATATAGCTGTCATGCTTGGGCTGATAAATGCTGCAAAGCATGGAGGTTTTGCGATCTCCAGGGGGTGTGCGATGTCCAGGGGTTTGCGATTTCCTGCTACACCGGTCAACCCTGATGTAGATGTTGAACACCAATTAGTTACACTTACAGCCATTTGTGTTATTGCCAAATATTTCAATCTATGATTGATTAAATGTTGATTGATTGATAGTAGGTACTCCAAACAAAGGACTGGATGCTGATATTAACTGGCCACTAGAAAAATAGGAGCACTTGTTCTCAGTAAACTACCCCTCTTTGAACATTGCTTGCTGCAAGTGAGTTGGTCAGAGCTAAAAAATAACTACTTTCACTGTAGAGGTCACTAGCTTTAGCTTTACATCCATTATGGCCGACTTCTGGTGGGAAAAGTACAAGAAATGGAGTTTTGACAACTTTGGAATGATCATAGAACCTGATTTTATTAAATATTATTGAGGGTTAGGTTTCTGCCGGCAGAAACCTATTTCTACCGCACGCAGGCACAAAGTAGCAGAAACCAGCTTACTGCCGGCAGAAATGACAATTCCAGAAATGAGGTCTATTGAAAATGGTACAGCCACTGGCTCAGCAATTGAAGTTGTAAATTTATAGTAAGATCCTGAGATGCTTCTTAAGGATTGCTAGTTGAGAATTTATCAGGGTTTCAAGATCAGAAATTGACAAAAACAACTGATTTGAAAAACACAATCAAGTTTATTTAATTAATATTCATACAGCATATGTTATAACTGAGTTTATACGATTGCATTAATTTATAGCCTCCACTGCCTTAAATATTTAAGCATGGCAACTTTTTGGCAACGAAATGAAGGAACACATCATAATCAGTCAATCATTAATCTATTGTGATTAGGTGCACTACAATGTTGAATTCAATAGTCCAAGTATGTATGTCCTCTAAGCATCCTGTAAAAGAGAACCAACTTTGCTGCTTTTGCCACACCAAGTCGGTTTCGGAGTTTGCTGTGCACAAGTCTCTGGCCTAAATCTCAATTATCGGCCGGAGCGACACAACAACCACTGGGTTGGGGCATGTGTTACTCTTTGCTTTGCTGTGGGAAGACTTTTAGAGATAGTAACAAGCAGTCTTTTGCATCATAATCATTTAGACAAAATTTTCTTCTTCATCCGAGTCCTCAAATCTTTTGAATTTGTCAACTAGAAGTTTGATGAAAATTGCTCTGAATTCATTCTATTTTTTTGTTCATCAAAAACCTCAGCAAATCACTCAAATTTGAGGATATTCATTTGTGAAACTACCATATTAATTTTCGAATCCCTGTTTTCTATCTATTGGCCAATTTTCATGATGATTGAGTAATGATCAAATGCATTTTGAGGATGCACAGAATGTAATGTCAAACAAAGTCCCTCACCCGGCCACCGAGTTCAATCAAAGCTCTCATCCCGGACTGCTTGCCAAGCTTTCACTGCCTACTTGTTAACCTCTCACTGCCCTGAGCTTTGTGGAGACCTAGAGCTATTACTATTAGTATTAACAGGGATGAAAGTAGTCTCCGGGAAAAAAAGCGGAAATGCTGATATTCTCCCATAGGTTTAGCATTGTCAGGGAATCGCGGAAAAATACCGGAAGTCAGGTTTCAACTAACCTTGTTGTGATTACATTATCGCCCATACCAAACACTTTCTTGTTTAGATTCGATGTTCTAGCTACATCTACGGTCATATAAGAAAGGGATTCGAACCACCCAACTGGTGTCATATACATACAATTCTTTTGAATTTTGTTTAACATTAATCGGTGAATATAAACAATCCCGGAAATCCGCGAAACCGCGGAAATCTTTCATCCCTGATTAACAAGATGTCATTAGTACTATGTAGATAACATCTTTTTCTTCATCTGGGTCTTCAAATGTGTTGAATCTGTCAACTAGAAGTTTAATGACAATTTTCTCCCCCCCCCCCCCCCTGTTCACCAAAGCCCTCAGGAAATCACTCCAATTTGAGTATATTAATTTTTTTAACTACCATATTCATTTTCGCATAGGCCTACCTGTTTTCTATCTATTGGCCAATTTTCATGAAGATTGGGTGATGATCAGATGCACTTTGAGGATGAACAGAAGATATCAACAAAGTCGCTCACGATTAGTCGTTCCAGAATGCTGTGATCGGTTAAGATTTTCTGCACTCTAAGTGTTCAAATTCGTTTTGGACGGAACTAAAAAGTAGATAGACGTAATTACATCTGTCTTTTCTCACAATCTGATGGGTTGAAATTTGTTCATTTTGATTCAGAATTTGGGAATGTGCACCTTGACTGTAGGGGATTTCCACATACCTGTAATTAATATTAAAGTCAGCAAGCCAATTTAGAGCAAGTCAGGTACATTATAAATTTTGATTAACCTTTATTTCATATCCAGTCTCTGTCAGTGTCAAAAAGATTTACAAAAATCTTGTAAATATCATGAAAATTAAGCAAGTTCTGGCATATTTTGTGTTTATTCGAGATTAATTATCAATTAATTAGTTAATTAAATAATTAATAATACAAAATCAGGATTTGATGCAGTCTTAAAATGGACTTTTTCTTCTATTTAATCTATTACAAAAATCATGTAAATATCATGAAAACTAATGAAGTCATGCACTTTTTTCATTCAGTTTGCATTGTTTAGGATCACACCCATTCCCTTTGTTTCAGTTTAATTACAACGCAAAAAAAAACATGCAATTTTAAAGAAATAAAAATTCATAACTTTCTTAATATTAGACTAATATACATGATCTTGATGTCATTTAATAGCACATTTTTTTGCTCTTTACAATGGTTTCATTGCTACACAGTAAACTTTTTGTTGTTGTCACATACCTACTTGGTGATAAAAAAATGAATTTGATGCATTCTGGTTGTTTGAAAAAAAAATTCAAGTGCCTACGAATAGGTAGGTCGGTGTCTCACAGGCTCCTTCCTACTCGGTATCACAGGTGTTCGCGTGTACTAACTACTTTATACCGACCCACCCACGGGGAGGCTTAAGACTAACGCATGTAGATATATACACATAAACAATGAAATCACCACAATCCAGAAAACGGAAACGGAAATAGCCCCCTATGGGCGCCGCCATTTGTAAACTAGTGTCCCTGACAGACTAATCCAAATCCACCAAACGGTAACGGCAATCGCTCGTCGAACTTTGGTCCGCAGCAAGCAGGGTGGACGACAGCTATTGGTTAATAATATATTAATAATATATCAAAACAAATGCCCGCTGCCATAGAATTTGCCGATATGCGCAGTTCAAAACTTTGATATTGTTCAAAATTAAAAGAAATAAAGAACAATTTGGCATAAACATGGAGACGGCCGTATTCGATTATCACGACCGCGACTCGGGTCACCCGATCTCGAGTTGCTAGAATTTCAAATCGAAAACCGCGAGTGGAGTAAAAAAAAATACATGGGCAGTCATAAAATACTTTGCTGTAGTTATATTGGGGGGTCGGTCCTAAGCATAGCTTATTCATATTACAATTATAGAGTGAGCCCTAATTTAAATTTCAGATGTCAACAAGCATTGGCCATTGGCATTGCATCCATATAATATACCGGTGAGTTATTCAGCAGAATATTGTTGCTAACGATAGAACTAATCACTTGAACAGATTCGTGAAGTTAACAAATAATAAGGTTCATATTTACCGTTTCCGGGTGGTAATAATGGGAAATCTTCGACATTCCAAGCTTGTCAAATATGGATACTTCTTTACAGGTTGTTTAAAATTTCCCGCACTTAGAATAGTAGCCACGCTCGGTAGGTAACTTCCGGTTTGCAGTGTGCGGATATTTCTCTGTATCCTAATTTAGCCACAAGGTGGCAGGACCATCCGTAGGTCTGTATTTCTATGTGTGGAACATCACCACCTAGCGGATTCCATTTGCGGTGGAATATATCGATATATATATTCAATCATCAATCAATGGGTGTCGTCTTCTCGAAGAAGGTTGGCTGCAATGGACCTCCATCTCTTCCTGTCATTCGTTCCTCTCACGCATTCCGCATAGCTCATTGCTGTCCACTCAGTGATGTTGTCCATCCATGTTGTTCTCCTTCTCCCTCTTGGTCTTTTCCCTTCTATCTTCCCTTCCAGTATTCTTCTCTGTGATTCCTGGGCCGCGTTCAGGCTCCGTCTCGGAGGCGCCTCGGAGGCGCCCGTGACGTCTGAACAACAATAGCAGTTGGTCGCCTCGAAAATGGCCGCCCCCATAGGCGGCGGCCATTTGCAATCGAAATGCTGTGCTCTGATTGGATGAAACCACTGAGCCCGGCGGCCATTTTCGAGACGCTTTTTGTCTCCAACCTGAAAAGGGAGGCGTCGCCGAGACAGACCCTGAACGCAAATAGGCCAAAAAGCATCGCCGAGGCGCCTCCGAGACGGACCCTGAACGCGGCCCTGGTGTCGTATCATGTGGCCAAAGTATTTAATTTTTCTGTTTTTGATCGTTTGTATTATCTGTCTCTTTATTTTCATTCTTGTTAGGACCTCCACGTTGCTTATCATTGCTGTCCATGGAATTTTTAACATTCTTCTGTATTGCCATATTTCAAATGCCTCGAGCTTTGTTGTTATTGCTTTCTTCAAAGTCCATGTCTCACAGCAATATAAAAGTGTAGACCACACATAGCATTTTAGCAGTCGGAGTCTTGTTTTTATATTTATGTCTCTAGATGTTAGTACTTTCTGCATCTTTAGAAATGTTGTTTGGGCAATGTTTATTCTCCGTTTAATCTCTCTTTCACATCCGCCATCACTAGTTATTAAATGGCCCAGATACACAAATGACTCTACCTGCTCCAACATTACACCATTAACTTTTATCTCTGCTCTTGGTTTGTATTCCTTTCTGCTGACAACCATGGATTTTGTCTTCTTTACATTCATTTTGAGGCCACATCGCTCACTTTTTTCTTTTACTTCATCCACTATATCTTGTAGTCGATTTGACATTAAGGCTAGCAGTGCTGTATCGTCTGCGTATCTTGTGTTATTGATATTTCCACCTCCAACATTTATTCCTATGATGTCATCTATTTCTCTGAAAATCATTTCCATATAAATGTTGAAAAGACTAGGTGATAGAACGCATCCTTGTCGCACTCCACATTTGATCTTCACTTCTGGTGTCAATGAGTCTCCAATTCTTACAGCAGCATACTGTTCCCAGTAGAGGTTGGCCACTAGCCGAACGTCCTTACCGTCTACGCCAATTTTTTGTAGAGCTTCTATGAGTTTCTTATGATGTACTTTGTCAAATGCTTTAGCATAGTCTATATAACATATGTATATATCCTTATCTACTTCTAGGTGTCTCTCAATTATTGTTCTCATGTTAAAAATGGCTTCCCTTGTTCCACTGTTTGGTCTGAATCCAAATTGCTCTTCTGATACCTCTCGATTAATTTTTCTTTTAATCCTTTCTAGTAGTATTTTGAGTAAAGCTTTAATAACATGGCTCATGAGGCTTATTGTTCTGAAATCCGAGCATTCCACCGCTTTTGGTTTCTTAGGAAGGGCAATAAATATAGATGGAATATATCAGGTGTTATATATGTCAGTAAAAAGAGCAGTTATCCTTGTGATGCTAGCTCCCTCCTAAGCTTTTAACATTTCAGAAGAGATATCGTCTGTTCCTACTGCTTTCCCATTCCGAAGTTGCCCAATGGCTCTTATTACTTCGCTCTCCAGAATAGGAAGCCCATCAGTATTCCTCATCTCAGGTATTTCCTCTCTCTGCCGGTCAAAAAGTTCTTCGATATATTCAGACCATCTATGAGAGACTTCCTCTTCATCAAAAAGTAGTTGTCCTTTCTTATTCTTGATACATCCTCTTTGTTTCGAAGACTGCTTATTATTTGTCATTTCTCGGACCCTTTCGTACATATCCCTTGTCTGATGATTGTTTTCAAGGGTTTCTATTTCCTCACATTTCGATCTCAGCCATCTTTCTTTTTCTTGGGAGCACTTGTTCTTTACTTCCCTGTCCATTCCATGGTATTTCATTGTATTCTTATGTATCTTCCTCTCTTTCATTAGTTGTAGGATTTCATCTGTCATCCATGCCTACGATATATTACATAGTGCGATATTTGGATACATCTAATTTGGGGGTTAACGTTCGCATCCGTCTAATATAATTGATATACTACGGCTATTGGTTGGTTATTTTGTGATTCGAATAACAAAGCTTTATTTATTCATTTACTCCTTAACCATGGGTATGGATATATAGGCCTAATTATTGGGTTCGGTCCCTTATTTGTGCAAATCAGCACCTCTAACCACCATAGGTGGCATGAACGTCAACAATCTTAGATATGCCGATGACAGTGTAATACTAGCAGACAGTGAGAAAAACCTACAAGATATAGTGAATAGAATCAATAAAGCTGGAATACTATTCAACATGAAGATGAATGCCAGGAAGACCAAAACAATGGTTATAAGTAAAAAGACAGATAAACCAAATATCAATATAACCATCGATGGCACAAACATAGAACAAGTATCCGAATTCATATATCTCGGACAAAAGATTACAAATGATGGGAGATGTGAGGAAGAAATTAAAAGAAGGATAACAATAGCCTGAACAACATTCTCCAAAATGTATAGAGTGTTAACATCAAGTAAGATATTAATACAAACAAGGAAGCGTATTCTTCAGTGTTATGTGTGGTCTACTCTAATGCATGGGGCTGAGACATGGACAATCTCTAAGAAAATGTACAAACGTTTAGCAGCATTTGAGATGTGGACTTATCGAAAGATGATGAAAATATCATGGACAAAGAAGATCACCAACAAAAAAGTTCTCAGAAAAATTAAAATTAAGAAAAGCTTGTTTGCCATTATACAGACAAAGAAACTTATTTATTTTGGCCACATCATTCGTCAGAGTTCAATATACCGTACATTGTTGGAAGGGAAGGTGAATGGCAGCAGAGGGAGAGGGAGACCAAGAACATCATGGTTTACAAATATTTCACAGTGGACAGGCTTGAATTATTCACAGTCTATCGGAACAGCACACCATCGGGACAAGTGGAGAACCATTGCATCCACCCCTCGACTAGAGGACGGAACTATTGATTGATTGAACCACCATGTATGTTCCATTTATATTAGGGTAGGCCCTACTTTGAATTCAGACGAGTCATTTTGTTTATAATTTATTTGGAATGAAAAGAGTTGCCGTTTCCATTCCTTTTTTGGGCAGGGGGGGGGGTGCTTTGGTCGTAATGCTTGCATTGCGTTTGATTCGCGGCGGAGGAGTACCCCTACCCTCTCCTCCTTCCTCCTTCCTCCTTCCTCCCGCGACCGTTGTCCGTTACGTCACGCCCCCCCCCCCCCCCCCCCATGTGTCCCGCCCATATCAGGGATGAAAGTGGTCTCCGGGAAAAAAAGCGGAAATGCTGATATTCTCCCATAGGTTTAGCATTGTCAGGGAATCGCGGAACAATACCGGAAGTCAAGTCTCAACTAAGCCTTGTTGTGATTGCATTATCACCCATATCTAACAGTTTCTTGCTTAGTTTTATGTTCTAACTACATCTAAGGTCATATAAGAACAGGATTCGAACCACCGAACTGTTGTCATATACATCCCATCTTTTGGAATTTTGTTTAACATTAATCGGTGGATATAAGAAATCCCGGAAATCCGCGAAACCGCGGAGGTCTTTCATCTCTGCCTTATAACCCGGTGTTGCGGTTTCCCAGGGACACATCGCTTCTGCACATGCATAAAAATCTAACAGCATCGTCACTAACCTTATAAATTTAATATAATGTTTTTGGTAAAGATGTTTTCTATATGTGTACCAAACGCTTTGTTTCTAGATGGTGTAATTTGAGAGATATTTGACTTCTGTATTTTCTGTATGAACATTGCTCACGACCATTGACAATGCCTTGAGTTTGATGGTATGCGCAGTGCAAAACGTTAGTTTTATTCAAAATTAATAGAATTCAAGAACCCTAACCTTATAAATTTAATATAGTCTTTATGGTAAAGATGTTTTCTATATGTGTACCAAACAATTTGTTTCTAGATGGTGTAATTTAGAGATATTTGACTTCTTCTGTATGAAGATTTGCTCATGGCTGTTAACAATGCATTTGAATGTAAGTGTCCCTCGGAATCCGCATCACCGGGCCCGCAGCTGCCTCCAGCAACGCTCTTCTGCCATATCTTTTCCACCCACTAACCCTCTTTCCTTTCCTATGGTGGAGGGCTCTTCGGCCCCCCCCCCCCCCCCCCCATGACTTTCATTAATCTCCCATGTTCCATTGCCTTATTTACTCCTCTGTATTCATTTTATTGTATCTTGCATTATCCTCTATGTTCCTTATTGTACTTTATTCACGTTCACTGTCCTGTATTATCCTGTATGTTCTCGCACTCATGAATAAAGTGCTCTTATTCCACCCCTGCCTCCTCTTCTTCCTCCGTCGCGTATCAGATCCCGAGTCCAGATGATCCTTTAGATCAAGTTGCATCTGATAAAATTGCTGTTGTTGTTCCAATCCAGTTCTGGATTGGATGTTTATTCTTTATGCCACAATATTATACTGTAGATTACAATTTAATGGCATTAGGTGCAAGAAATGTTTGAACCATGGATGACGTCTTAGCATACCAATCGTAAATTGAACGCCCAATTGGTACAGAACAATTATTGATCAATTCCAAATTTGTAGAATAAGGAAACAGTAACGTTCTGGCCATGTTTTTAAAAGGTAAATATATTAGGTTGATGGCTATAACCTACTTTACCACAGGTTATAACTTTCATTTTGTAGGGATAAATTTGACATTCGATATTCGTGTGTAGTCACCGTTACCTTATTCTATAGAAAATCTAATTGGCCAACAGGTTTGACTTTCTATCATATTTTGAGTCCCATGTAATTTTCACTATAAATGGTGAATTAAAAGGATGCAACGGTACTTTTGGTATTCCGGTTTCAAGTTCCCAAGCAGTAAAGAATTGCTTAATGGGAACACCAGTGTAAGTAGGATAAACTAGCAAATTGCTTTTTTGGGTTCGAAAATATTTTCATTGGACAAAGTAGTTTTAAAAACTTAGTATTTCTAATACATCAGTAAACGAGAAAAACAAACCAACTAAATACTATTTTGTACAAAAATCACTCTTTATTGGCATTTCATACTGTTCGCCACGAAGACATGGCTGCTACGGTTACCCGCTCGACAAATAAGAGGCCTTGTGGCTGCATGGCAGCACATAGGATGGGATGAAACGTGTAGGGCGACACATGACAGGCCACCGTACAAAAATAGTCTTTTATAATATAATCAATACATTGCCAAAAGTCATAGGTGTAGCGAGTAAATTCACCCCCCCTCGTTATTACAAATATGGCAATAGTTAGACTAAACAGTTTTCTATGTAATGTATTACATTAAACCTCCAGATCAGGTTTGGTGTTATTTCCCTCTCCCATCCCAACGACTATCTACAACTTTCTAGCGACCAGTTTGCTCAGTTTCCACATTTAGCTTCTTTCCCAAGAATGTGACTGAACTACATGCGTTTTTGGTTAACGACCTAAGAGGTAACAGTAAAGACTCTGTGAACAGGTCTGTGTAGCCAATGAGAGCTCCATAGAACCAATATCCGTGCTTGTTCCCTGCAAGATACCTGGAAGCGACACATGATGTACATACACCTAAGCATTAACAAGTCAATTTTAAGTCACGAGGGACTCTACGAAACACAGGATTTCCTAAGAAAATAAATTACATTCTGATAACATGAACTATTGCTGCCGTGTGAGATAGTTGGCTTCCTCACTATAAATACAATGGGGACAGTTGTGAATAGAATGATTGTCTACCAAAGTACCTTCATTCAGATCGCCACAATCGCATTATTAAAACTACAGTCTCAAAGGAAGAAAAATGCCCTACAATACATTTCATTATTGATTCATACGACTCAGTTTCTATATCCATATGTATACCATACAGTTATTGCTCTCCCCTATACATCCACACAAATACAATTTACAGTTTAACTGTACATAATTATGTACACTTTTAACTGACTACATTAAGAGAGAACAGTGGCATTTAGTGTTAGAGCACTAACTTCCTTTCAACAACTGCATCTTAATCTGCAAACGCATATTAAGAAATAAGGACAGTGTAAAGATAAAATGCACATGACGTGTGATACAAATTTAAGCAAGATGATGAAATGACGTACTGTATGTTTATTTTGGGGGAACTTTTTTCCTTCTGTTGTTGTGTATCTAACAGGTTCTGATGAGATGAGTTGTCTAATCAGACGCGTTCATAAGCCCTGGTGGAGACCCTATAGGTTATCACTGTAAACAGCAATGTTGCAATTATCTCCTAAATTCCTAGGACTGCTGACCTCATACAACATAATAATATGGCTGGTGGACGATCAAAATGTAGTTGGGTTACTCAATTCAACACCAGCGCACTGTGACCACCTTGATGGTTCTTTCCTTATATAGGCAGCTATAGATATGGAAGCGGAAGCTGGTCGCATTGCTCGTCTTCTATTTGATGATCTGAAAATGGAGAAACAAAACCGATAAAAATATATCTGCCATACTAACGCATCCTATTACACATATCGAGTCGATATAACCATATACAGTAAGGCCTCTCTAACCAACCACCTCCACAGATCGCCTACTCCCCTTTATCGATCGCTTTAGTTTGGTCCCAAATGATCGCCCATACAATATCATTGTAACAAGAGAGAAAACTCCCTAAACCGACCACTTCCATAAATAGACCATTTAAAGTCGGTCCCATGGTTGGTCGATTTAGAGAGGTTTTACTGTACTTATGTACATGTAATAGTGATTAGATGAAACTTAGTTAGATTCTGATCAAGAAAATAGATTTATGAAATATGATTTCTTTGTTACCTATATCAATGAGCAAATCATGGTAGTAAATAAATAGTATTCGTGTAATTGATGCTACACCAAACAAAGGCCATCATGGGGGTGATAAGAGGTTTCGGCTTTAGGACGGAGCTTGATCAAATACACAGTAATTTATATACTTTTTAGAATAGGGTATTCGTTTTTGAAAATGCAGTGAGTATATTTCAGGTATGGAAAAACCACACCACGTCAACATAAAAACAGGAAAGATTTCAATAGCCATTTCACCAATAGTAATAATAATCAAGACAGCTTGTTTATTCAGCATGACGAGTTAGTATAATAAAATGCTACCACTAGAGATATTAGGATAAATCAATCGTAATCACCCACATTATTAATGGGTACTGCCAATGTATTATTACACCAGACATTGTCAATACCGTTAAGGGGACACATGGGTGATCGGAACATGAATTTGGGTGAAACTGGTGATTTCTGGTTTGTGGTGTAAATGATGTTTTTTGGACAGATAATTACATGACTGGATATTTGTGTATATAATACGGGATTCTAGATGATGATACTGGACTTTACCATTTGAAAGACACACTTTGTGAACTTTGAAGCTAGTTTTCTCAGAACTGCTTTTCCCAGGGTTTTGCCAATTTGCCCCCCTCTAAATGTAAGTTATAATTGTAGCAGAAAGTTGAAACTTGGCAGTCTTATGTAAATGGTGCTACTGAGTGCAATAAGATGGTTAAAAACACTGTATCTTTCATAGTTCAAGAGCTAGGGATGGAGACACAAAAATTGATCATTGAATTTTTTTTCCCCTCTGGTTATTCATGTAGGGACATGTTGGTAATGAAATATATAAATTCACAAACCACCTTCTTGCACTCAACTGGACCAGTCTTCATATAATAACTTGATTCAGGCAAATCTAGGCACATTCAGTATACTTCCTCGAGGGGGTAGCATTTTGATTTTTGTTGTTGCAAGATCCTTCATCATATGACCCCTACTCAAGATAGAGCTTTGAAAAGCATTAAATTGTTGGGAAATTCACGAACCCGCGGAGGTAGTTCATCCCAACTTCAGCAGTCTATTAAACTACCAACACACAGAGATAATCATCTTACTCAAGCTGGATGCGTATGGTATGGGCACTTACCTGTTTAACCGAAGCCTTTATGAATTCCTTTTTGTCCGATATGTCAAAAGCTGGATATTTCGCATAGACCTATAACGGGAAAGCACAAACTTGTAAATTACAAATTATCTATAACAATTTTTTCTTTTAATTGCCAAGCAAACAAGATTAATTGGTGATAGTATAATTAATTGAAATAGAATGACCTGACTGTACCCGACTTGATATTAGTTATGTTTCAAATATTTTAATTTGATACTACTACTTAACATTTCGTCAACTATCCCCTTATAAATGGCTAGCAAAAGTAGCAATAATATATTTAACCCAAGTCTAACTGGAACCCATACCTGTTTGCATACTGTTTTCATCGTCACTTGCTCGAGGTTAGCACCGTCAAGGATCTTTTTCACCGTTTCTTTAATATCATCTTCCTGTAAGGTGAATTTAAGCGGAAATATTACAAACAAGCACAAGAAAATAATGCTCCTGGGTTCATGCGCTGCAGGACTTAATTGAAACACAGATGATTTCCAACAGATTTGTAAAAACAGTCCGTAGTAGAATTTTAAACAAGTCTTGGGTTCAAACCACAGACATTGTTAAACAGCAGAACCAGGTTATGGTGGTTGCTGACGCAGTAGAGTCGGTGATGCCAGCAACCAGGGTCCAAGCAAAAAGATGGCCATCACATTCAAGAACATATTTAAGAACATTTTCAAAGAGACACACACTTTGCAGACTAAACACACTTGACGGGCAGGCATGGGGGAGGGGGAAGCTAAGTAGCGAGGATTTAAGATCACTCCAGAACATACATTTAAATTCAAGAACATTCGAGGGTACACGGACCAAAAATCTAAATTCAAGAACATTCTAGACTTTGAGCGACGCGTTCAAATCCTACTAGCAACACAACTGAAGGATGTCTCTACACATGTTCTATGGCTTTGTGAATTCGCTAATTTGGCCAATTTCATTTTTGGACGAGGAAAACCATCAAAATTATATTTTAAAATGATCATAACTTTTTAACCGATTATCACATCAAGATAAGTCTTATACCACTGAAATCAGCGTATAAAGTTCTGATTATCACAAAAGTGAAATGCAAACATACATTTCAAAATTCAGTTTGGAGTACCTAATAATAACAAAACTTACAGTGGGTGCCTTTTTCTTCTTCGGGGCTTTCTTTGCCTTTTCCTTTGGCTTCTGCTCTACCTTCTCATCAGAAGAGCTATCATCTGCCTTCTCCTCTTTGTCAGAACTAGATTCCTCTGCAATGACAAAATCACTATTTAATTAGTCTACAAGTAGAAGGGATTTTTGTTTAAATAAAAAAGAAGAAAAAGAGCTAGACATTGGTTAGCGTAAATAGTACTTATACCGCCCACATAATTACTATATCATATTGACACATAAATAAGCACGTTGAGATAAACAGTAACTAGTCAGCCACTCAGACTCCTGGGATTTGATGATTTTTGTTTTTTAATTTTAAATTAAATTAAATGACTCGCATTTCGGAGAAGGTCGTGCTAATGGTCTGGGAACCAACAGGATGGATTTTCTCTACAAATAAAAATCTTTCCACAGGATTTTATTTTTCATAGATGAAAACAAGTCATACCTAAAAAGGCTGGAAACCGGAGACCAGCGGGAATTTCACACCCCTGTATAAGGGATGAGAACAGGTCATACCTAAAAAGGCGGGTCATTGCCCAAAAGTCGGGAATTCTCATCCCTCTTTTTGTTGTTTTGTTTGTTTTTGCTTTAATGTATCAATTGACATTGAAAGTACACGACAAAATCCAAATGTAGACTCCCATCCACTTCTATTTAGTCAATATTTAGAAGAACATTGGATTGACTGCATTCTGGGATACAAGTCTTATACTGTAATTTCCAAAGGACCTGAACAGACACCTAAACAGCTTTAAGTCAGTTAGGCATAATTTAAGTGCAAACATGGCTTTACTCACCTTTCTTTTTCTGGGTCTTTTTGGGAGTCTTTTTAGGTTCAGGCTTTGCCTTTTTCCTTTTCGGCTGCACCTAATGGAAAGAATGCAAACCTCTTATAGTATCAAGCATAGTAAATTGACATAATATGAAGTGAATTAATGACCATCTTTCACCTATATGTTTGATAGGCTTAAAGTTATATTGGAACACAACTTTTGTCTATTTCATTACATGACAAAAACAAATGTGAATATTTAACTGTTAATAATGAATAGTATATCTAGAATAAAAAGTACCATTGACCCTAATCTATTAGCATTATAAAATGTGAAAATAAAGCTACCATCATGGCGCTGCATTCCCTCAAAATAACTGCAACAATTAGATTCATATAAGCATAAAAAAGAAAACCTGCAATAGAAGATAAAACTAATTTTGGCAATATCAAAAGCTTCCTTCATCGATATGATATCAAGTAGGAATACCAGATTAATAAAAGCACACCCAATACCTTTATGGATTGTCATTTTATTTAACAGATTCTCACCTCTTCTTCCTCCTCCGATTCTTCTTCCTTCTCGGACTCTTCCTCCCCAGATGCCGCCTCTGAATCAGTGCTCGCATCCTCCTTTTTAGATTTCCTTTTAGTTACTTTCTTAGGCTTCTTCTTGTCTTCTTTGGCCCCTTTCTTCCGTTTCGGTGAAGGTTTGGTAGATCCTTCATTGGGATAAAGAAAATTATTAATTCAAATTCCATCTTCATATAGCCATGTAAGCGATTATGCATATATCTTATTTACGTGAAATATAATTGTTATTTCAGTTCACACACACACACACACACACACACCCATCCCACACACAAAGTTATATGAAATTTAGCTGGGAAGTATACCTTCTGTTTTACCGAGGGCTCAGCGCCTGGGTAGTGGAAAGACAGGGAGATAAAGGGTATTCGGTGTCATGTCAATTTTTTTTTAGTTTTTAACCACATATTTCAATTTCTTAACTGAACTGATTGTCTCCTATCCTAGTTTATACTTATTTCCATGTATATTTGTAACTTCTGACACTTCGAGAGGGGTGGGTTCGCTGTCCTTCAACGTTGGGCATTGGTACCGGTCGAAGGTGGTTTATTTATTCATGCGAAATATACTTATTGTATAATACAGGGATGCCAATTGGGGTTGATGAAATCAGTTTGGACAGTACCCGCTAGGTGGCACCACCATACTTCGGCTGCTGCTGACTGGGTAGGCTCAGTATTAACGGCAGTGTTCCCGTAATGCGTCAGGAGGCGCCACCGGTGGTGTCAGTGCTTAGCCTTATGAGAAAGTCACCTTCGAATATTGACCAATCACAGCACACCAAATTCTTCATATTTTGCCCAAACCATTAAAGATTTTCCACTAGAAATCTCTACTGGAATTTAGTTAAATTATGGGAAATTGTTTCAATTTTCTTTAAAAACATCCCAAATTTTCTAAAAAAAGTATAGAAAAATCGAATTTGATAAAAAAAGAAGTGAAAAATCGGTAGTAATGGATATGCATGGAAATTGGAAAATAAAAAAAATTTAAGTCATCCCAAATTGTCTAAAACATTAATAAATTATTTTTAGATGAAAAAAGGAGAAATTTGGAAATTATTGGAATTCCATTAATTAGTGGAAGACTGGCATTCCTGATAATATATAAATGAAGAATGCAATCGATCACAAATATAGCCAGAAAATGATACGGAAGTAAACTGACACATCTTCAGAATTTTACGGATTTAATTTACGGCTACAACAATTCGAAATTCGTTGTCTTGCAAACATCAGCTTTGATACTAGATCAAGGGAAGCTCACGTTTCCGTTTCATTGGTACTGCCTTGCCGGTGTCCTGTGGGTTTATAAGAAACTCCATAACCCGGGTAATGAGGGTCTCCTTTGTCCCACCACGCTCTAACGTCAACGTTTCGCAGATAGGCTTCAGTACAGACGTTGTCAGTCTGTAAGATAACGGTTAAGCAGCCATTATTTCACGCCGATATGACATACACTGTTAAATTGTTTGTACCAGCAGTCACCAAGCATAATGGATATTGCCGTTGTCAAAATTAATTGAATAATAGAACCATAGGACTCATTATTATAATTATAAGTCTACTCCAGAGATATGTATTAGAGGTGTGGCAAGTGGTGTAAGAATAAAGGAGGGAGCAGTGTTAGAAGAAATGGGGATTTTCTTCTCTTTTCAATTTAAGAAATAAAAATCTGGAGATTTCCACCTATCCACGTTTGCCCAATCATGAGATTTGCATACGGGTGTGCCCCCCCCCCCCCCCCCACACACACAAAGAAAGTGTAAACACCCCGAAGACTGACATTTCTGTAAGATAGGGCAAGAAAAAAAAACCGTTACTATTATCTTGGAAAGTAAGCATAAGTGAAGCCTGGACTGAAACTTACTTGTTTAATATTTGTTCTTTTCGTTTATATTCAGTAGACTCTGCATCAAAGCTGAATCCGCTAAATTTCCGTATGTTCTTTTTAACCATTGTCGTCTGTAAAATAAAAACAATATCATGAACAGAAATCAACAACACATAACAATTACCAATTTGTATGTACATAGTGACAATCAATCTCCTGGTAAATATCGATTCATCAGAAAATATATTATCAGCACCATGACACTGGTCTTCTAGTCATATGCATTGCAGATATTCATATATATAAATAAATGCATGAATTTGACATGTATTATTCCTTTCTCTTCGATACTTCAACTGAGAGGTTCCAGAATAGAAGGACAGATTAAATGTGCACATACATAAAATATTGCAGCTTCCTCTCGGGAGCAGTTAACCAAACCCACATCTGACATATCGTTAATACAAATGAAAACGTTGATTAAAAATTAGAGTCCGATGGGTTTATGGATTTTTTATATCTAAAAAAAAAGATAAATATATTAGGCTGATCGTTATAATATGCCTTACTTTAGTTTGAAGTAACAGATATCAAAGTTGGATATGTAGAAGCAAACCTAGATGAGTGTTTCGGTTTAGAAAAGTTCATACTTTCATCTGACTATACGGCTTTAAGATTCTAATTTAACCCCAGAAGGATCCCAATGTACCCGATTAGATTATTAATTGTTTTGGACAAGTGCTTTGTCAAACATTGAATACAGCCGCTTCACACACTCAGCAACACTTCCAATGAAATATTCATTCTAAATATGAAAGCAGTACTTTCATAAAGTAAAAGAAAGCGGAAAAAATTCCAAAGTAATGTAATAAGAAACATTTTAAATTCAATTGACCAGTTTACGACTATCAAAACAGGTTTTCATCTCTTGTACTTTGGTATTAGAACGATTTAGCAGTAGTTTCGCGATTCACCAAGGACATCACACAGATTACCACCAGGAAAAGCTAATGTTAAATAAGTAGTTCTCCGAAATGGGGTTTGAGGCCCAAGGCACTCAAGCCATATAGTTATATGAATACAATTAATTTACTTCTTTAAAAAAAAAAATGTACCGCATTCCAAAAGTTTTTTTCAATCAATATTTTATTGCTGCTTATAACATAATACACTTGAAAGCAAATATAATTATCTAATTAACTGACCGTTCCAACTTTCCCATATAGAATTCGATGAAGTTGCTTCAAGTCATCAGCAAGGTTTTTTGTTATGTGGTGCTCGACTGAAAGGAAGATAACATGTGACATGAGCTTAAAGGCTGTCTTTCTTGTACCTGATTGACTGATTTTATTTGGCTAATATTTACATTGCCAACAATCTATACAGTGCATCTGCGTGCTACAAAACCTAGTTTTACAATTATATTTGCAGAGTGCGGCGCCATAATAATACTAGCATTTTCTCATTACATTCTGTTAATAAATTTGACGCAAATAATATTTGTTGCAGATAAGTTACACATATGTGGGAAAAAAAACACGATATTTATAATGCATACAAGTTTTCTTGTAATGTAACTTTCAACCAACCAATCAGCTAGATGAAACAAAGCTTTTAAATGGCACTTGTGACTTAGGCACTGTACTTCATGACTGTATTTCGACAAATGCTCTCTAGTACAGCTTTGGGTTAGAACTACAGGTACATGCTATGCACTATCTGTGATCCCTTTAATGGAACAGGTGATGCCGGGAATGAACACCTGAGAGTAGTCACACGTTTCTCACTACTTATATTCATGCACATGACTGACATAAATATCACTGTATTACTATAGGTATGTGGGAATAATGCCAATCGCCTCAAATCGGTTTGGCAACGATGGTAATGCAAACTCGATTCAACCACGCTGAGGTGCATTGCAGTAGGCGCTCTTTCGGTTCGCCATGAGGGGTGTTCTAGTTACAATTTAGCTCTTGATTTTATGACACAGAACACAGATCTCTCTACATCCTCCTTTTCAAATTGTTTCAACCCGACCAGTATCAGTTTCAAAAGTTGATGGTTGAATTTCAAGTTCGTAAAATCATACCAAAGGTGATTAAATCATCTTATAAAACTATGAAATTGTTGTTCCTTCATTAGTTTCTTATAACTGTTATGGATGTTTGATTGATTTCCAAAGGAGACTAGCATCAGTTGATCAATTTGTTGTAAACGTTGGTCTATTGTGGTTGTCACTGATATTCAGGGCCACAGTTTTGGGCTGGTTTACTATAGGGCAAAGGGCTCATGAATCGACAAATTTGTCTAAGTTCAAATCGATGTAACTTTTTTATATTTACATTAGACAAATGTATACGACTACCAGCCTTAAGGTCACTTGAATCACACCCATTGAGATCAAATCATTCTTGAAAAAAATGGACACATAGCTAATTACTATCAGTAAACTTGTAAAAAAAAAGTATATGGAAAATTATTAAATTGATTTTCAAATTGGTGATATGTGATGTTTAAACTTACTGGCTGGAATCTCTCCGAGTTTAGTCCCAGAGCCTTCTGTGAACTCAGTCTCCTTTGGTGTTGATACAGTGATCTCTAGACGCTCCACTTTGCGCTTTTGCCGCTTTCCAGATTGGATGATGACAGGTTGTTCAAGGAGTCCCACTATCAAATGAAAATACAATTGTTAAAGCTCTCCAGAATTCAGTTGTAAATTGCTTGTAATGGATCCTGATTTACAGGCCATGCAGAAACCACTAAAACAATGTTTTATGTTTAACTCCACTGGGGTGTGCGGCATGTGTGAGTCTATGCATATAAATGTATGTATATTATATCAGAGTGACTATTGTCACAGTAACGTGTCACCAGCGCGAGATTCTATAGTCACAGTACCATGGCGACAGCAGATTATTCTACAATCACAGTTCCACTCAGGATTAAGGCTAGATATTTTGGGAAGGCATTGACTGTAGACTTCGGATCTAAAAGAACGGTAATGCTTAATCAACTAATGTACCAAAAGAAGCACACACACAAAACAAACTAATTACTGCAGTATTAATGTTTGATTCCACTGGGGTGTGGGGCATGTGTGAGTCTATGTATATAAATGTATGTATATTATATCAGAGTGACTATTGTCACAGTACCGTGTCCCGAGCACGAGATTCTATAGTCACAATACCATGGTGACAGCAGATTATTCTACAATCACGGTTCCACTCAGGATTAGGGCTAGATATTTTGGAACGGCATTGACTGTAGACTTCGGATCTAAAAGAAAGGTACCGCGACACTGGACTGCTTAAAAAACTGAACCTAAAATTAAATGTTTTCTCTACATTATGACAATTCAAAAGATTCTGTGTTTACCGTTACCCCGCCTTCTCACCCACCCTCCACTCTTAATTCTGAAATCTACAATCTCACATTTGGGTTCCTCATCTTGAGATTCTTCTTCTTCCTCCGACTCTTTGACTTCCCTGGTCTTTTTTGGTGGCGTCTTCAAAGTTTCCTCTTTTGGAGTTTTCTTCGCTTCGGGTTCTTTTGCACTTTCCTCTTTGTCCATTTCTTCATCTTCCGATACGTCTATTAGATCGGACTCCCTTTCCTGTTCATCATTTTTGTCTGCTGCTTTGTCGTTAGTTTTGACAACTTTGGGTCCGTCCCCACCACCACCAGCATCAACGCTTACCTCGGTTGTATCCATAGCCTCTTCCTCTTTCTCAGATAGATTTTCCTCCTAGAAATAACAATATTGTAATGAGTTGCACTAACCCCGTCGGCGGAAATATCATAACTAAAATACAAGGTGACACAGGTAAATTGTTTGAATCAGGAATTTTATGAGGATTAAGTAAAAATCCTCTGTGGTTAATAATAAAAAACGATGATTTAAACAAAAATATTATATATATAATTATTATGATTAAAGGAACAACAAATTAATCAAAATGATTTTACTTATGTACAATTGTAATGAGCAACATAAATTTGTATATCTTGAACTAACCCATTTTCTGTGAGATATTTAGGACGCAACCTAACTGGGGGGCTCCTGTCAAGCTCTGGCCATTAGTGTTAATGACCCTCATAGCTGCTAGAGTGGCATAAACCAGATAATATTTACACAGTTGGCTAAGCTTTCCATATTGAATAGAGCTGAAGCATGCACTGGTTGCTAATAATAGAGAAGGGGTATAAATTAGCAGCTCATTGAAATAAAAACCCTGAGGAAAATGGTAAAAGATTTAATATTAATAAATTTGAAACTATGCCATATAACCTATATAATTCCAGATTTCCTTGTCTTCTCTGATATCACATAACTACCAACAATAGCCATGAGGTACTCAGACCAACGGTGGTGGATATATCAGTTCCTACTTACTGAATTAGAAGCTCAAATAGCTCACTCTACCTTGAATGTCAATATTTTGTTACGGTACATCAAGTGTTATTATATGGTATACAAGGTCAAATCACATGACCATATCTTTAATGTAAATTCTTTATCATTGCTATATTAAAAGGCAGAAGCAGAAATTTAACCGTCAACAATTATTAAAATTAATTACTGAATTATTGATTTATTAAATGGAGATATTTGCAATAATTTGACAACTTATAATTTTTATTAAATTGAAATGTAGAAAATATGCAGGCACGATAGATCACGCGACCTACAGATTAGTCTTGGCAGTGCTTAGGTATGTGCCAAACCGACGATGAGCGGCTAATATTTTGTTATCACAAAACTGATCCAGCAAATCCCACCTGGTTTTGTGGAGGTGTGTAGAAAAACGCTTCTTTGATTGATTCACATTGGGAAATCTTGGGTATTCTTAGTCTATGAATAATTCCTTTACAGCCTGGTTTTCAAATATTTCAATTTGGTTAACTTTTGCTATTCCAATAACTTCAAACGTTTCATTCAATTTCAACCTGCAAATTCACCCTTTTATAGGAATCGGAGGCACTTAAAAAGTAGATGCTGGTCAATAACCATTATTAATCTTATATAATCTTGAGTTTGAGGAAATTGTGACGATTAGCCTCTGCCTGGCGCGACTTACCATTCACGGCTCATTTTAAAGGGCTTTTCAAGCTCTTCACAGTAGTGCTTTTTGTTTTATCATTGAAGAAGTTAGAATTATTTTGGGCAAATACCGATGGTGTTGAAAGTAATATATTGACAAACAGTTGCAATGTTTTCAAAAACCATGTTGAAAGGGTGGGGTTGGGTAGGTACCCCATAATCCTCCAGGGGCACCACTATCGCCTGACCAATAAACTTGTACAACTTTGGGCGACCTCATCTCAGGCAGAGTAGTCAGGAAAAAGCACCCCACCACACCTGAGACTCATGCGTAGTACACTCATTGTTACATCCATTTTTGAAGGGGGGAAAGATTTCAGCAACGATAGAGACTATTTTCACTGTTGTACGATGTTTGAAATGCATTTTACTAAGCTATTCAAGTCTTGACTACAACTGGAACCACACGTCTAGAATCTGGCAGAGTATTGTAGGTGTCAGGCGGTTTTGTATAACGGTTGCCATGGAAACCCACATTTTTCTGTGATCTAATTTTTTTATATATCAGTTTTGATAAGCTGAGATGATTTCCCATAGCAAGAAGAACCTTGGCATCAAGTTTGATCAGGATCAAACCATTAATAAAGAAACTGCAGTTGTCATATTGTAGGTGGGCATGATTGTATTAGGGCTGCCATGGAAAACTACATTTTTCTGTGATCTATTTTTTTTTTTAAATCAGTTTTGATAAGCTGAGGTGATTTGCCATACCAAGAAGAACCACGATGTGAAATTTCATCAGGATCTGACCATTATTTTTTAAAAGCTACAATTGACTCATATTATATGTAGGAGTGATTGTATTACGGTTGCCATGGAAACCCACAGTTTCCTGTGATCTAATTTAAAAAAATCAGTTTTGATAAGCTGGGGTGATTTGACTTAGAAAGAAGAACATTGGTGTGATGTTTGATGAGGATCTGACCATTAATAAAGAAACTACAAAGAAATGTTATAATCAGTCTATTTAACAGTCCTTAATAAGGCACTTCTCTAATACAAAAGATCTGAAAGTCAACAACCTTCAAATTCACATATCTCACTCAATTTTTGTAATATGGGTTGTTCTCAGATGTTGTTTGTTTGTTTGTTGTTGTTTTACGTCCTAGCAACATCTAAGGTCATATCAGGACGGGTACCGACTTGTGACAGTGCGCACTCATGGCGACTTTATAGTGCTGTCCCACTGGGAAACCAGGCCACCGGCACCATGACCTGATATCCCACTCAGTCACATTATCCTGACACTGAGCACACCAGTCCTTGCCCTATCCTAATAATGCCGAGCGCCTGGCTAGGAAGCGACAAGTATCAATTTTAAAGTCATTGGTTTGACTCGACCGGGACTCGAACCCACGATCTACCAGCACGGTTGTGTACCAATACTGTGACATCAGTAAAAAATCTAAATGCTGTCAGTCTTATATATACAAGCTACCTCAAATGTGTATGTACTTTTGCGTCTGAATAATTGAAAATAAACATATTCTGACATTTTAAAGTTTGTTTGTTTGTTGTTGTTTTACGTCCTAGCAACATCTAAGGTCATATCAGGACAGGTACCGACTTGTGACAGTGCGCACTCATGGCGACTTTATAGTGCTGTCTCACTGGGAAACCAGGCCGCTGGCACCATGACCTGGTATCCCACTGAGCACACCAGTCCTTGCCATGTCCTAATAGCGCCGAGCGCCTGGCTAGGAAGTGACAAGCACCAATTTTCAAGTCATTGGTTTGACTCGACCAAGGTTCGAACCCACGACCCCAAGATCTACCAGCACGGGAGACGGACGCTCCAACTCATTCGGCCATCCCGGCAAATGACGCTTACACCCAATAAATAGCAGTATAGCATGGAAACCAATCTGACTCCAAAATCAAATATTTTCAACACAAAGCTTGACATTTTTATGACATTTCACATGCCACTTGCTTTATAAACAGTAGTAATAATAATTTGAAATCTCATTGCTATGGTTTTGTCTTAGTTTGTGATGATTAAAGAGAAAAGCAGAAAAATATTAGCACGGTAATCAACAATTTTACACAAATGTTCAGCTGAAATTTCAATGTTTAGGGACAATTTATATTTTACTATACCATAACTGGGTCCATGCATAGAGTGTCAAATGGTGAAAATAGTTCCTGTACTGTATCTGTACTCAGTGTTTAACAGTACTTGCAAGTGGAAATGAAATGTTACGATGTTAATGACTCCAGAAAAGGTTAACTATTTCATAATGTTTATAGTGTTTTTTTAAAGAAATAAATGTCTTCAACTTAATGAAGACATTGTATATGACCCTTTGAAGTGAAATGTGCTGTTGTTTAGTGTTTTTTTTAATAAAGTTTGTGACACTTTATTTTCAATGCTGTTGAGACAATGTCACAAATTAGTGATGTAATTTTCTATTTATTTAGCTACATCCATCCCAATAAGATACATAATACACAATATTAACATTGACTTTTGATCTAAAATATCTCCCACATTATTGGGTTAAATGAAGAAATCTAAATATTGACACTCCAATAATGGGTTTCTTTGAAATATGCTTTTCAAGTAGACTACCTCAAGTGGTACACAGTTTCTGAGAACAACACATACCTTAAAAATTCAAAAAGAAAATCGCTTTTGATTCATTGAAGCTTCCAATGAAACCATAATTTGAATGTTTGGACTAATTTGACAATTTTAGTGGGGTATCTAGGTTGGGAGCTGAGCCTGTGGATGGTGCACAAACTTAAGTCAGAACAAATTGAACATTCGGAACGATAAAAGAGATGAAGTGAAGTCTGACTAGGTACACAAGTATAGGTACATCAAATCCCACTTGGGGCACTGCGGTATAGCTGTCTCCACTACAGCAGCTGAACTCTGTGACCTGGTTTCTATATGCCTATATTCAGAGGTGCTCTGTAAAACCATTCACAAATACTATGCAAATGGCTTGCCATACATGATGTCATCAGAATTGACCAATCACAACCTTGTTTACATCTGGGAAAATTTCTAGTGCATTAGGGGATACCTGTCATGGTTTTAGAAGCTGTTGAAGTCAACCACTGTTGAAAAAGTCATCGAACAGATAAGTAACATTCCAAAAATATTCTAATGGTTGCATTATGGTTGCCATGGAAACCTACATTTTTCTGTAATCTATTTTTTCACCATCCGTTTTGATAAGCTGGGGTGATCTGCCATACCAACAAGAACCTTGATGTGAAATTTCATCAGGATCTGACCGTTCTTTAAAAAACAGCTACATATTGTAGGTGGGAGTGATTGTATTATCGTTGCCATGGAAACCTACCTTTTTCTGTCATCTAATTTTTGTGGATCAGTTTTGATAAGGTGGGGTGATTTGCCATATAATGTGAAGTTTGATCAGGATCTGACCATTAATAAAGAAACTACAAAGAAATGTACCTATCCTGGAACACAAATGGTCACAATTTATTAGGACAAAATATTGATTTCTAGGAAAACTAAATCGTAGATAACTTTGGAACGACTAATCATATTTACTCGAATTAAAAAACCCTATAATCTATTCTATGAGCTCTGTCTGTCTACCGATTTGCAGTACTGTGCAACAAATTTACCATTTGTATGTGATGTACCTAACAAGTATCGGAAACATCCCATTTATCAAATCTAATAACTATTGAAGTATTTCAAATTCGTAGAACTAATACTATATTTTATGTTGTGTAACAACGTACTTCTGATTTGCTATCATAACATGCCGCTACCAATTCCACCTGAGTACACGCCTACTGTCACGATCGTGCGGCTGTCACTGTCAACTAGTTACTAGTACATGCTGCCCAACAAAACAAACCGCTTCCAAGTCCTACTTAAAGTCTTCCTCTTGCGGCTACTAACACTTGGTATAATCGTACGAAAGCCGAGCTTTGATGCCATATTACTGTAAACCCTTATGGCAGATTACGACTTTGATAATCATTTCTCAGTGTGTACATATCACAGAATACGGTGTTATCATCATTAATTAGATATGTGTTTGTAGTGTAGCCAAATAAACCACTTAAAATCGTTCTGCGGCGACCGCGTCAAAACCAGGCCGAGTCGCCATCACAGGACGAACCAAGGGTTTTTTGTTTTTTTGGATGATGCGTCATTTGACTTTACAGGAAGCGCAATAAATATACAATTGATCTAAATAAATGTTACGTATTTTGTATCTAGGTAAAGTGTTTTATCCGTAATGATTACAGAGGACCTGCATAAATACCTTGGGAGTAGCCTTTTCGGGGCTGCTTGCAGAGTCCGACATCCTCATGCACAGCTTCAGAAGCACAGAAATGGCGGGCTTGAAAGCTCTTATCCAATCACAACGCGTTTTAGTCTTTCTCGGGCCCGTGAAGGGCCGGCTATGATAAAAAGTGGGCGTTGATTGGATTAGGCACACGGCTCATCAGCATCCGGTAATTTTCATGTGTACTGCACGTACTCCACTGCTCGCGCAAAACTATCTACCATGATGAGGTGGTGTGATGGTGATAGAGGATTACATCGATATATAGCGATATATATAGCGAATGGTAGACAGGAAGTGTGAACACTTATTTGTCTCTCTTTTTGTTTTTTTGGTACATTAGTTGTCCCAAGCAGGGGAAATCCTAGGTACAAGATTCACCCGTACTGCTGCAGTAGGGGTGCAAACCAACCCTATGTAAAAGGTGGCGAAAATGCGGGTAAAAGAATTGAGAGCCTAATTTCACAATCTAAGAAGCAACATTTATTCTATGTAGGTGTCTTCATATTTACCCGCTACCTTTGAGTTGAAAAATATAATATAATATCTAGTTTAATAAGATTTAAAAGTGAAATCGACGGCGTTCTACGGCCGCCATCTTGTCTTTTTGCATTCTCTCCCATTTCACCAACTCTGCGCCTATATAAGTATCCATTTGATACTGGAGCCACATACTGGAGCCTCACTTCCATACTAACGCTATCTTCGCCCGTATTTATATAAGGCTGATCTTCACCCGTGTACTACAAGTATCGGGTGAATCTTTTATCTAGGGAAATCCCAGTCACAGACGACTGGTCTTCCCCACTCCACTGCTGGTCGATAGAAAGCCTGAGCCTACACTTTTACCGACCCAAGGGATTTTTAACCTCCCACACCACATAAGCTGTGTTCACACCTGGGCGTTAAGTCGCCTCATCTAGTGCACCTTATCTAAGTCGGCTCACATTGGCAGTGTGAACCCGACGCTGAGGCGGATTAGGGCTGAGTCACCTCATCTAGTTCGCCTCAAGTAGGTCGCCTCGCGAGGTGGTTTAAATGAAGCGAACTAGCTTGAGTCGGCCCATCTTGCTTGTGTGGTCGGTAGCGGTTTACTTGAAGCGGATTAAGCACGTCACACTATATAATATAATTTGGTCTATGAACCGGCTAGAGGTGCACAGATATTTTTTTCATCATTTATTTTTAGGGTTTCACTGCCCAGCAGAAGTTTTGACCATTCCGAAACAGATCTAGGTCAAACTCACACTCTCTCATGCCGACGTCGACTAACCGAAACTGGCGCTGGTTAGTTTGGACTTGCTCATGCGCAGATATCGATTTCCGCCTTAATCTGCTCCGTGTGTGGACACGACACTAGTTCGCCTATTCTAGTTCGCCTTATCTAGTTCGGCCTAAAGTTGTGGGTGCGAACACGGCTATAGACATGGTATGAGAGCAACCGGCCTTTGATGACGCTGTAAGTTATACACAGCGGTGGAAATCCAAATTGGCAGAGCTGTGGGCATGGGGAACGAACCTCTGACCCTCAGATTAGGAGTCTGACCTAGAAAAAAGTCAGACACTCTAACCACTCCGCCACAGAGTACACCACATCGAGAGAAGTGGGGTATGTGTGTGTGGAGGGGAGGGGGGGGGGGTAAGATCCATAGAAGTAACAAGACATTGATGGCAGCAGCTCAGGATGGCAAGTGAGGTTTATTGGATTTTCTATGTTGGTAGACCATGGAATCGTGGGTTCGAACCCTGGTCGAGTCAAACCAATGAGAATGACTTAATTGATACTTGTTGCTTCCTATCCAGGCACTCGGCATTATTAGGATAGGCCAAGGACTGGTTAGCTCAGTGTCAGGATAATGTGATTGAGTGGGATTTCAGGTCATGGTGCTGGCAGCCTGGTATCCCAGTGGGGCAGCACTATGAAGTCGCCATGAGTGTGCACTGTCACAAGTCGGTACCCGTCCTGATATGACCTTAGATGTTGCTAGGATGTGTCTGGATACTTAGTGTAGTGCCACCTGAATGTTTACATCCTGGAGACAGGATAGAACACTTCTACTGAGTTGCTTGTTGGAGACACATATCAATACATGGTGCCAGGAGTAAAAAGCTGATAATAATGGCAGATCACAAGCTACAACCACCAGGATATCTTAAGCTGAAAGAGGAGAATGTGGCAGATCATTCGGAAAAGTGGAGGAAGCAACTCAACTGGTATTTTGTGGCAGCAGGGGTGCCAGAGGATGCAAACAAGAGGAGGGTTGCAATGCTACTCACCTATGGTGGCCCAGATGCGATGGAAGTCTTTGAAACATTTGAATATCAAGAGGGTGAGTCAGAGGATGATTTCAAATGTGTAATACAAAAGTTTGATGAATTGTGTCGACCACAAAAGAATATCACATATGAAAGATACAAGTTCTGGAGTAGGCGCCAAGAAGCTGGTGAGACATTGGATGTATTTGTCACAAACCTGCGCACATTGGCAGCCACCTGTGAGCTGGGAAACCTCCGTGACAAACTAGTACGGGATATGTTAGTTCTGGGCATCTCAGATGCACGTATGCGTGAGAAGATGTTGAGGGATAGGAATCTAACACTGAGGTCAGCCATAGAAACCTGTCGAGTGGCGGCAAGAGCGCGATCACAAGCGAAGATCCTGAACCCTGGGGAAGCATGGGAGACTGTAGCTGCCATTAGTCGCCGGCCGAACCAGTTAGGAGGAGATCAAGTGGGAAGCGGACAAGGCCGTCATATTGAGTCACGAAATCATAACAAGCTGGAGACCCGTGGAAATGATTATGACTGCCGTCAGTGTGGTCGTAGGCATGGACCTAGGAACTGCCCAGCATGGAAGTTTAGGTGTGGGAAGTGTTCGATAAAAGGTCACTATACAAAGATGTGTACGGCGAAGGTGAGAGTGGTTGAAGCATTTGACGACGAGCATGCTGACAGCTCGGGCTATGAACCAGAACTATTTGTGGGTATGGTTGAAACGGTGAAAGTTGCACCGGACTACACATCTGTAGTTGGCATTCACCATATACAGTTGGGGAAAGACTCACGGTGGGTACATGCAGTTGATATAAATGGTGAGTTAGTCCCTATGAAGCTGGATACAGGAGCAGGAGCAAATCTATTAAATAAGGAGGACTATGGTAAGCTGCGGGATAGACCTAAAGTGCATAAGGCCGGAGTCAGGCTCAGTGATTATAATGGACGTGACATTCCCGTGGTCGGCTCCTGCGTGGTAGCAGTTCGTGCAAAAGTCGGAAGTCTTCCACTGAGGTTTATCATTGTCAACAATGGCCCAAGCATCCTAGGAGCGGCAGCGTGTGAAAGACTAGGTTTGATCAAAAGGGTTTACAATGTTCGGAACAATAAAGAAGCAGAAGAGGAGGCCACAGACCTGAAGAAATGTGTACTGCCAGAGGTGAGTGACAGATGGATGGGCGAGTTGACGGCATTGCCGTTTGTTCATAGAATTGTGCTGGGTGGAGACAACAGACCAGTGTTTAATGCAACAAGACGGGTGCCCGTGGCCATCAGAAACAAGCTGAAGGAGGCACTAGAGAGAACGGTCAAACTGAGGGTGATTGAAAAGGTGCAGGAGCCCACAGAGTGGGTGAGCAGCATGGTGGTGGTAACCAAGCCTAATGGAAGCTTGAGAGTATGTCTAGACCCAAAGGACCTTAACAAGGCGATCTTGCGAGAGCGGTTCCAGCTCCCAACGAGGGAAGAAATCTTTGCAGGTATGGCAGGTGCAAGGTTCTTTTCGAAGCTGGATGCCTCTCAAGCATTCTGGCAGGTACCCTTGGATACTATGTCAAAATCACTCACTACCTTTAACACCCCTTTCGGCCGCTACATGTATTGTAGACTACCCTATGGACTATGCTCTGCCCCTGAGGTGTTCCACAAGTATATGGAACAAATGTTTGGGGATATAGAGGGGGTAAGGGTATACATGGACGATATACTAGTGTGGAGGTCAACAGAAGAGGAGCATGATCACAGGCTGACGGAGGTGAAGGCTAGAATTCAGAAATATGGCCTGCTCATGAACTGGAAGAAATGCGAGCTGAAGAAAGATGAGGTGGTATTCATTGGGGAGCACCTGAGTGGAGATGGGGTACATCCCTCAAGTGACCGAATCGCAGCAATACTAGAGATGGAGAGGCCTAAGAATAAGGAGGGCTCTAGGTTCAATTAACTTTGTGGGGAAATTTGTTCCCAATCTTGCAAGTCGATGCAAGAACCTCAGGGAGTTACTGGGGAAGAGTGTAGTGTGGCAGTGGCAGGCAGCACACGAAAAGGAGTGGCAGGAGATCAAGTACATTCTGTCCACCATGCCTGTACTAGCATTCTTCGATCCAGTATTAGAGACCAAAGTATCGACAGATGCATCAAAGGATGGGCTGGGGGCTGTGCTCCTCCAGCTGCATGATAAGGAATGGAAGCCTGTGGCATATGGGGCCAGAGGGTTGAGTGAGTGTGAAAAAAGATATGCGCAGATTGAGAAGGAGTGCCTGGGCATCGCATACGGGTGTGAGAAGTTCCACCATTACATCTTTGGGCTAAAGAGTGTGATTCTAGAGACAGATCACAAACCCCTCATTGCACTTAGCCAGAAGGCACTCATTGACATGACACCGCGACTCCAAAGGCTGATGTTGAAGCTGCAGAGATACAGCTACATCACGGAGTGGACACCTGGCAGGTTACTGTACCTTGCGGACACGCTGTCGAGAGCAGTTGGCAGTGTAGAGGTAAAAAGTGAGATCTGTGAGGAAATAGAGGCACATGTCCTAGCAGTGTATGAGGGCCTTCCTGCTACGAATCAACAGCTGCAGAAGATTGCAGAGGAGACAGCAAAAGATGAGGTGCTCCTCGCTGTTCTGAGATGCATCACAGAGGGGTGGAGAGCAGGTGAGTGCATGGCATATGCACACTATAAAGACGAACTATATGTGGTAAAGGGGGTCATTCTGAAAGGTAACCGAATGGTCATACCCAGGAGCATGAGGAAGGAGATGCTGGAAAGACTCCATGTTGGGCATCTGGGAATAGAAAAGCAGAAGCGTATGGCTCGAGACTGCTTGTACTGGCCCAACATAAACAAAGACATTGAAGGGGCTGTGCAAGAGTGTGGAGTGTGTCAGCGGTACCGCCCTGCGCAACCCAAGGAGACCTACCAGCACCTGGAGAAGCATGGCGCTCGTGGGCCATGGGACAAGGTGGGGCTGGACCTGTTTCACTGGGGTGGAAAGGACTATGTGATCTGTGTGGATTACTGGTCCAACTATCCAGAGATCGCACTCTTGACACACACAAGCTCGGCCCAAGTGATAATACATGTCAAGAGCATGTTTGCGAGGCATGGGATACCACGAGTAGTCATGAGTGACAATGGGCCTCAGTTTGCATCGAGTGCATTTAGACGATTCTCCCAGGAGTACGAGTTTGATCATCTGACGAGCAGTCCAGGATACCCCCAATCAAATGGGCAGGCTGAGCGTGCTGTGGGAATCATTAAGGGTCTTCTCAACAGAACCTGGGAGGATGGAGATGGGTAAGTCCCCGGCTGAATTGCTGATGGGCAGGAAGCTTAGGAGCCAGCTACCGGGTATGACAATGGGGAAGTCTGAGGACAAGAGAGAGTGTGGAGATAGTAAACGAGAGGAGATGAGGAGCAAACAAAAGGAACGATATGATCAAACAGCGAAAGACTTGCCACCACTGGGCAGAGATGAGGTGGTGCGAGTGAGAGAGAAGCATTGGGACAGAAGAGCAGTAGTGCTAGAGGAGGTGAGACCAAGGTCATACCGAGTCAGAACGGAGGATGGTGGGGAGTACATCCGAAACAGGAGGCATCTCCTTCAAGTCAAAGAACCCTACCTACCTGAGTATGAGCATCAGGAGGAGGATATAGGAACAGGAGGAATTGGAGAAGAGCCAGAAGAACCACCCACTCCAAGTGCAGCAAAGGTGGCTGCCCCTCCAGGAGACCCTGGGAACACAGTGAGGGGTGAAACCCTTCCTCTGCGCCGATCGACCAGAGTATCCCGACCAGTGATCAGGATGGATCTATAATAAGACACTAGACTACCATGTTGAACAACTTAACATTGACCACACATACTTTATATGTATGTGTGTATACATATAGATACCTAGCTATCTAATAACCATAACAGACACTATATGCTACTATACTATCATAATACCCTTTATGGAGTGGGAGAGTAACTGTATGTGTATGTGTGTGTGTGAAGAGGGAAGATGTCTGGATACTTAGTGTAGTGCCACCTGAATGTTTACATCCTGGAGACAGGATAGAACACTTCTACTGAGTTGCTTGTTGGAGACACATATCAATACAGGATGTAAAACAACAAACAAACAAACTTGGATTTTCTGTTTACCTTGTTAACTATATCATGTGACCCTCTTGCTGGGTCCCAACTCCGATACCTACATACCTATAGCACGGTGTATTACATACATTACATCTCCCTTTTTTATAATGACATAGAACATTTTATAATGAAATAGAACATGTTATAACGAAATAGAATAACTAAAAATAGTACCTACATAATCAAGGTTTTCGCAGTTATGCTTGTCGCCCATATGATAATTACATTTACGGGTCATCATATACAGTTGATACACAATCAAGATACTTGTTTTGGTGTTTCTGCTTGCTGCTCATATGACAAGTACATTATGGGTCATCATATACAGTTTTTCATTGCTTTATATTGCGGCAGCTCATTTTGGTTATATCGCCCTGAGTGGCTAGTACATTCCTCATTATACCTTGCATTGCACACATTTTTTATTTTTTTGCAATCGACTGTTATCTTCAATGCTTAATACTAACATCTTATTTATATTTACTTACACATTTGATCTGTGATTATATACCTCTCATCAACCTTCTGAGTTACCACAATTGTACATACGGTTCTGTCGTCAATAGTCTAGTCGGCAGCTTGGTTTGGTTACTCTGCCGTGTCGCATTGTATATAGTGCCCTGATTGCGTTTTGTGTTGATTGTTGGGTGACCTTTGGAATGTGTGTTGTTCACGTGTTTACTCAACCTTTGCGTTGGTGGTCAGCTGTTACATTTGAGTGGGTTTGTGTGTCCTTCTTTAGGTTGTGCGCTTTTATAATGAGAGTCCTGTTTCTTCGTATTATTTTATTCTCACTGTTTCTTATCTGATAATCTCGCCTGTTTCTGTGGTGTATATCTAATATTGTGCCCTATTCCCATGCCCCCTTATGGTTTATATATCATTTTGCTGTAGTTCTGTATGTGATCTGTGTGTGTATCAGTCGTGGTAGTATTTCTGGTTGTTCTGTACATGTTTGAACTGTGATTGTTGTGTCATTGCTATTGCTGGTTTTAATAGCTTCGGTATCGTAGGTATGTTGGATTTTAGTTTTCTGCTCATTAGGACCTTGGCTGGGGACACTCTTAGTATATCAAGGGTGGTATTTTGGTAAGCTAATAAAGCTAGATTAACATCTGTGTTATTTGTCTTGGCCTTTTTTAATAATGCTTTGACGGTTTGGATAGCTCTTTCAGCTCGCCCATTACTATGGGGGTAAAATGGACTCGAATGAAGCAACAACACTGATTGAAACCGAGAGAGTGGACGCTGTCAACGTACGCCAAACAACAACAAACACTGTCACACCACGCACACAACCATGGTCAAGTCAACGCAACAGATCAAGAGCCAGTGCGCGCACACAGTGCGGGAGGTGTGGGTACACACACGAGCCCGGACAATGCCCAGCGAAAGGCAAACAATGCTCCAAATGTCACCTAATCGGTCACTTCTCAAAAGTATGTAAAACAAGGAACCCAAGCTTTGCTAATATCAACATGATACAAGTAGATGACAACAACCTACCTCCGAGTGAAAATCAAAGTCATATAGATGAGGAAAATGACTTGTTCGTTGGGTGCATTTCACAACCTGACAGCACCGACACATCATTGTGGTTTACCACCGTGTTACTCGGCAATGAAAAGGTAAAATTCAAGCTAGACACGGGCTCACAAGCAAATATAATTCCCAAAAGTATCTACAAGAAGTTGAAGAACGTCACACTCCACCCTTCCAAGTGCATGCTGATAACATTCTCCGGGGAACGAATCCGTCCGGAGGGGGAAGCCGAGATCTGCACAAACGGAAAATGGCTAAGGTACCAGATAACAAGCAACGGCTGCCCAATATTAGGAAGTAAAGCCTGCTCACAGATGGGACTAATACAACGCGTAAACATGATATCGAAGGACAAGCCGAGCACTCAACCAGCAGACGCCAAGGAGAAGAACGAACCAAGCGCAGAATTACTGGTAAATAAATATGATGACATATTTACAGGTCTGGGAAAGATTAAAAGTAACGCGAAAATATATGTTGACAAAAAGGTACAGCCATGTATAGACCCCACGCAATAAACGATCAAGTAAAAAATGAACTAGATAAGATGATTAGACTGGGGGTCATAGTGGAGGAAACGGTCAGTTCAATCACCATAGTAAAAAAAAAAAAAATCCGCATATGTTTGGACCCAACCAAATTAAACAAAGCTATTTTAAAAAGTCCATATCCAACAAGGACTATAGAAGAAGTCATTGCAAACACATCAGAGGCTAAATTTTTCTCAGTAATAGACGCCAACAGCGGATACTGGCAAATTGAACTAGATAAGGAAAGTAGCAAACTATGCACGTTCAATACGCCATGGGGTAGGTACCGTTTCACCCGCTTACCCTTTGGAATTAAAACGGCAGGAGACATATTTGTGCAGGAGATGAATCAAATTTTACATGGCTTACCAGGTGTAAACGTCGTAACAGACGACATACTAATATATGGGGCGACTCTCGAAGAACACAACTTCAATCTAGAAGCCGTGTTCAAAAGAGCGCGAAAGGTCAACTTGAAATTTAATCCAGTAAAATCAAAAATATGCAAAAAAGAAGTAAACTATGTAGGACATACACTAACACAATCAGGAGTGAAACCGACTAACGAGCGAATTCAGGCCATCCTGGACATGCCGCCACCAACTGACAAAGCAGGGATACAAAGGTTCCTAGGCATGGTTGGCTACGTAGGGAAGTTCATCCCAAACATGTCGGAAATAGCAAAACCATTACGAACAATATTAGAAAAAAACACAGAATGGCACTGGCAACATGAACAGAAAGAGTCGTTTTCACTGCTAAAAAAACTACTAATAACAGCACCGGTACTACAATATTACGATGTAAAAAACCCCATAACCCTTCAGGTAGACGCATCGAAATCCGGCCTAGGAGCAGTGTTATTCCAAAACAATAAACCAGTCGCCATGGCCTCGAAATCATTAGGCCAAGCACAATCTAATTATGCAGTCATCGAAAAGGAGCTGTTGGCGATATGTTTCAGGTGTAAAAAATTTCATCAGTACATATTTGGCAAAGAGATAGTAATCCAAACAGACCACAAGCCACTAATAGCAATAATGACCAAGCCGGTACACACATTGTCAGCCAGGATGCAAAGAATGAGACTCCGGCTGCAAAATTACAATATCATGTTAACATATATTAAAGGCACAGACATGTACTTTGCAGATGCCTTATCACGAGCCCACTCGTCGTCCATCCAACCGAATGACTTGTTCGACACAACTCTATCGGTGGCTGAAATGGGAGTGGCACCAAATATTCTCCGACGCATCGCAAATGGTACCAAAACAGACGAGGCGTTAATCCAAGTAGTACAACTAACACAACAAGGTTGGCCCGAAGAAAAACACAAAATACATGCATTGGCAAAACCATACCTTACGTTCAAAGATAACATAACATACATCGACAATATGTTATTAAAAAACAATCAGATAATAATACCATCAACACTACGACACGAAATGCTACAAATAATACACCAATCACACCTCGGCATCGTTAAATGCAAGGAGTTTGCACGGGACAATGTATTCTGGCCGGGTATGTCAAAACAAATAGAAGATATAGTCCAACGTTGTTCAAATTGCCAATCAACACGAAACGTACCACATTCTGAGCCACTGATATCTCATCAAATTCCTCAACTGCCATTCCAAAAAAATAGGCATTGACCTGTTTCAAATTCAGGATAAGCATTTCATTATTATAGTAGATTACTACTCTAAGTACCCGGAGGTAGTACAGTTAGACTCAACAACTAGTACAGCAACGGTGGAAGTATTAAAACAGGTTTTCTGTAGATTTGGCATACCCGAGATCGTGGTATCCGACAACGGCCCACAGTTTCAGAGTGCAACATACAGAGACTTTGCCACGGAATTCGGGTTCCAAACAGTATACTCCAGTCCACTACACGCACAAAGCAATGGCCTGGCTGAAAGATACGTGCAGACGGTTAAACAAATAATAAAAAAAGCAACAAAAGAAAACAAAGATTATAACATTGCCCTATTAAATTACAGGAACACACCCCTAACAAACATCAATGCATCACCTGCCCAACTGCTATTCAGCAGGAGACTAAGATGCAAATTGCCAGCAACAAACAAACATCTACAACCAGAAATACAACACTCCAAAACAAACAAACTCAGGAAACGACAACAAATACAAAAAAAAGTACCATGACAGACACGCCGACAAACAACACGCCAAATTACATCTAAACGACCAGGTCAGATACATGAGCCATGAAGGGAAATGGAAGTCAGGAGTTATAGTCAAAACGGACACACCCGAACACCGTGATTACCAGATCAGTAATCAGGAAAAACATGTGTTAAGATGGAACAGAAAATACATATTCAAAATCCCTAACAGACAATCACAAACACGAGCAAAAACAATCACACATGCACCAAAGACCAGCAAGGCCCAATCAACGGCACAAACAAAGGTAGATCCAACAACTAACAAAGATCATTATGTAAACCGTTACGGCAGAGTGGTCCGTCCAGTAATTGATAAGACAAAATTTATATGTTAGTAATAAGAGCGGACGATACACATGTTAGATATAAGAACGATGATACACAAGAAAAATAACGTAGATCGAAAGTCACAAACAGAACACTGATGACAACCATTAAGGACAAATAAATAGTTAACCATCACAAAAAAAAAAAAAAGAAAAAAAAAAAAAAAAGGGAGATGTCATATATATAGATTGTGGGAAACCCCCCCACCACGTGACATGGGAAATCCCGTGACGTCATGAAGAGCCTGGAAATAAACCAGTACTTAACAAAGACTCACCGTGTCCAGACGTTGGTCATTTCACAGTACACTACACTGGTTAGCATGGACTCGCTCATACGCAGATATCAATTTCCGCCTTAAACCGACCCAAGTGCTGCAAGTGTGGACACGACTCACTTTCACGCCTAGTTCACCTCATCTAGTTCACGTTATCTAGTTTGGCCTAAAGTTGTGGGTGTGAACACGGCTAATGCCTCTCCTTCGAGCGCTATATATATAGTGATATAGTGATTGGTAGACAGGAAGTGTGAACACTTATTTGTCTCTCATTTTTGCTTGAGTGCAAGTAATTAGCAACACAAGGAATAAATTAGTAGCATGTGGTGAATAAGGGGTCAAATTTCCCTGGATCATCAGCCCATGCTTTTTCTAATCGGTTCTTGAATGAATTTATTGAGCCGGCATCTATAACATTTTGTGGGAGACTATTCCATATATTTATGATCCTGTTTGAGAAACTGTGTTGCCTTAATTTTGAAACGGCTCTGGGTTTTACTAGTTTGAGAGTATGGCCCCGACTGCCTTTTCTTTTATTCAAGGTGAAAAATTGGTTCATTTCTATTTTATCAAAACCTTTCATAATTTTAAATACTTCAATTATGTCACTTCTTTTCCTTCTGTAGGAAAGGGTAGGAAGTTTCAATTTCCTGAGCCTTTGTTCATAGGGTAAGTCCTTTATAACTGCAACTAGTTTCATTGCACGTCTCTGAACCTTTTCGATCTCCAGAATATCTTTCCGAAAAATTGGGCTCCAAATTTGTGGACAGTATTCCAAAATTGGCCTAACAAGAGACTTAAATAGAATGAGAAAATTGTTCTTGTTGAGGCGATGGAAGGTTCTTTTAATTATTCCTACTCTCTGGTTAGCATTTGAGATGATAGTCCTCATGTGTTTCTGAATGGAGAGTTGGGAGTCGAAGGTTACACCCAAGTCCTTTTCATAGCTATCTTGTTGCAGGACAATGTTCTGCATAATATAGGCATAATGAGGATTATTTTTCCCGTAATGAATAATTTTGCACTTCTTTTCATTGAAGGGCAATTGCCATTTCTCGGACCATTGTGAGAGTTTCAGAATATCCTCTTGCAGGAGATTTTTATCTCTTACGTCTTTTATTGCTCGAAAGACCTTTGTGTCATCCGCAAATATTTTTAGGTTTGATGAGACACTGCCTGGCAGGTCATTTATATATATTATAAATAATATTGGTCCCAGCACACTTCCCTGAGGTATTCCTGAGGTGACATTCTTAAAGGAAGATTTTTTATTACCTACAACTACCCTTTGCTTTCTCTCAGACAGGAAGTCCTGTATCCATTCAGAAATTGATCCGGATATTCCCAGAGCTTTGACTTTGTTTAATAGTCTTTTGTGGGGCACACTATCAAAGGCTTTGGAGAAGTCCAGATACACGGTGTCCCATGCCAGGCCTTGATCCAGCCAGTCAGTCCAAATTTCCATCACTTCTAGTAGTTGTGACAGACAAGATTTTCCTCCGGTGAATCCGTGTTGGTCCGGAGATATCAATCCTAGTTTTTCTAAGTGTTCTACGACACAGTCTCGGATTATTCTTTCTAGCATTTTACAGCATAGGGAGGTTAAACTCACAGGTCTGTAATTTGATGCCAGGCGTTTTGGTCCCTTTTTATGCAGGGGTTTTACCTCAGCATCTTTCCATTGTTTGGGTATTTTCCGTTCAATTAGGCTTTTACGGAATAGAGATGTCAAAATAGGTCCAATTTGCTCAAAACACTCTTTGATGATTTTTGCATGGATCCCATCTGGCCCAGGTGCCTTGGAGACATTTAGTTTTTCAATTAATTTGTCAACTTTATCGTCTGTTATGTCAACGTCACTGATGAATTCTGTGACTCCTGAATCTGGAGAGGGTGGGATATTATTCATATTTTCATTGGTAAACACACTGACGAAGAACTCATTGAGTAGTTCAGCTTTGCCTTCATCGTCTACGATTAGTTCGTCATCACTATTGGCTAGAGCTGGTATGCCATTGCCATTTTTTGATTTATGTGAAGCATAACTCCAGAAATTTTTCGGGTTCTTTTTAATGTCTTGGACAATTTTGTCCTCAAAAGTCTCTTTGTGTCCACTGACAATGTCATTTGCGGCATTCCTAGCGATAGTGTATTTTTTCCAATTTTCCAATGTCTTATTATTGAAGTAGACATTCCATGCTTTGTTTTTCAATTTTCTGGCAGTGTTAATATCCCTGGAGTACCAAGGAGGTTGTTTCCTGGTTGCGAATTTTCTTAGTGGTACGTGCCTTTTGATAGCACCTGATATCACATTTTGAAACAGGTCCCATGCCTCTTTTTGGCGATATACCTTATTAGCGATATTTTGACATCTACGCAATAAGATATTCCGATGCGAGATTCACTATAACTAACAGGAATGATACTGTTTCATTAAAAAAAACACGATAATATAATGGAGTTAGGAAAATATGCAGCCCATGACTGCATGAGGTTATTACCGGTAGTGTTCTATTCCCTTCATAAAGGTCGAGGGGGTTGCAATAATATTGTCATCATTGTCTCATCGGGTTAAAGCAATTATCTTTTGGATAGAATACTAGCCGTGTTTGCTACAATTTTCAAGGGGTACTTTCAAACACAACATCACCGATTTATTACGACAGTAGTATGCACGTGTTATCCGCACCGAGGGATGCGCGCGAGAAATCGAATCAGCCATGCAGTGGCGCCGTTATGCGGCACTCACACATATATATCTTTCTTAGGTCAAGGTCATTGTTTAGACCGTCGTTTGACTCCTGGACAGCACGGACCTCTTCACAAAAATGTCTACTTGAGTAGGCTATCTCAAGGTGATTATTGAATTATTATTCTTACTCTCGAACATATTTGCTACGAATAGATGTCCATGTAGATCGTAACTTAGAGTTTATTAATCAAAATGCTATATTATCGCCCACATGGCTTGTCAAAATATATAGAGGCATTGCCATTGCAGATTGCTGTCGTCCGTGACGGTCGGTGTCAAGCCTGGCAGCCTTGGTTCAGTTTATTTTCGGGCGTTGTTTACATTGCTTTGAATAGCGAGATGCCGGATCATATTTTATCTTAAGCGTTATCGTTAGCCACTGATAACTACTCAATGTGTTTGAACATGTGAACAGGATTATTATGATAAGAAACACAAACGTCACACCATCGACAGTTACGGCACGCCCTGAGGCCTGACTGTCTGAGCTACTTACTAACAGTAACTCACTACTAACTAGTCGTCTAGACTAGTGACTTATTCACGACTGATAATGGCACATAATTTCATAAGCGCGAAGCCAACTTAAATATGATCCCGTCATTTGACTCAGGACATTCTACTTATGGCTATGCGGCCTAAACAATATATTACGCCAGAAATAATACTATAGAGGGGGTGTAATGACGTCACGAGGCAACTTCCGGTGGCCATATTGGATTACATATGCAAGGCTTGGAAGTGCTTACATTGTGTTTATTTACTGATTTGTTGGTTTATTTGTCACTGTTTTGAGCAGTTTGGCCTCAAAAGTTGGGGGAAAGGGGTTTTTTGATGGAGGGAAAGCATTTAAAAAAATCATGTAGCCTCATATCATGGCTAAAGTGCAGTATGTTGACACTTTGGATGCTCTGTCAAAGAATTAGAGAGGTTCGGGCAGTACCCACTAGGTGGTGCCACATACTTCAACAGCCCTGATTATAGGTAGGCCCAGTGGTGGCCATAGTGTTCTTGGTATAAGATAGGGGGCGCCATAGTTGGTATTAAGTGTACTCCAAGATGGCTAACTTCCCAGTGATGACGTCACGTGCACTCCCTCTATAGTGTAATCGTCAAGTCACCCGAACTTAAGGCTTAAGCGGCAATGACTTTTTCATTGAGTCTCGCTCATACTTGTGTGAATGGCCACTTGGGAATATGAGGATTGAGGTGCTGGAGACATACACATCGCCGAGGGATCATAATTGATCAAATCAGGGGTGGAGAAGTAATGCCAATTACTTAAAGTTAGGTACATGCTTGTTCCGACTGGCGGGCCTGCAGCACTTTCTGGAGGACATGGCTGTTAAACTCCTAGACACAAGATTCACCCAGTACGACACTAGGCTGAGTCCGTGAGTACTACTCACTACTGCAAGTACCGGGGAGATTCTTTAACAAAAAATCGATTTCACGCCGTATAGAAAAATGTCGGAAGGCTGGGTTATGGTAATGATTACAGTTAAGCAAAAAATATTGTTGACAAGGGGTAAAAAAAGAGTTATGGTAGATGCATGATGTCGATTAGATAAAGGATTCACCCCGTACTTGCAGTACATGGGTGAATGACAACGTAGTATAAATACAGGTGAAAATAGCTTTAGTAGTAGAATGCCTGGTTTCAGTATCAAATGGGTACTTATATCGGGGCAGAGTTGGTGAAATGGGAGAGAATGCAAAAAGACAATATGGCGGCGATAGAAAGTCATCGATTTCACCTTTAAATTCTTTTAATTTATATGTTTTATTTTATTTTTCAACTCAAAGGTAGCACGGAAATATGAAGACGTATATAAAGAATAAGTGCTGCTTCTTAGATTGTGAATTTAGGCTCTCATTTCATTTCCCCACATTTTCGACAGCTTTTATATAGGATTGGTATTCACCCGTGTACGGCAAGTACGGGGTGAATCCTTTATCTAGATGTCGATGTGAAGATTTTCACATTTTTATTTTAGCACAGAACCATACAAGCATACATTTGATATATTATGTGGGACAGATTAAGTACATGTTCTATTACTAACATGCTTCAGAGGCAGCAATAACCATTTGACTTGGTGCCAAAAAGAAAAGAATTTAATCATTACGAATGCAACATGGACACCAAATTACACCTATTTTCAGAGAAGACCTATATATCATATATATGTTCATACATACATACATACATACATACATACATACATACGTACATACATACATACATACATACATACATACATACATACATACATACATACATACATACATACATACATACATACATACATAAACACACGTACACACACACGTATACACTGACATTGTGTTGGCACAAATAACAAGTTTCAAATGTATATTTTCAGATGGAGATAAGCAAACCCCTATTTCAGCAAGCTCCATGATGTCCAGTGTAGCCCCCACAAGTGCCACATACACTAGGTTGCGCTAGGTGCCAGACCTTGTTTGCGCATCCCTACATTGCGGTGAGTCGCCAGCCATATTGCTTTTCGTGCTGCTCATTTCTTTGCAATGACGGTGCAGGCGCCGCCCGACAATCGGCACAACGCCAACGAGCTGCAGCGCAAAGTGCAGGTCATCGAGATGCACATGATGGATAAGCAGAAGTATCTTCCGCTAACGCTGATGAGTAGCTTCACGATAAGGGCAGTCCTCTACCCCTTCACCCTAATCAAAACAAGATTGCAGCTGCAGAAGCACGACGCTATGTACCGGGGAACATTCGACGCCTTCAAGAAGATCTCTCGGGCAGAGGGCACTCGGGGCCTGTACAAGGGCTTCTGGGTTTCTAATCTGTTCATCGTTCCCCAGATGAGCTACATTGCAACCTACGAGGGGGTGAGGTTCATGCTGAGCGAGAAGGGCGTCAACAGCAACCAGCTCAAGTCGCTGGTGGGCGGCGGCTGTGCCTCGATGGTCGGCCAGACCTTCGTGGTGCCCATCGACATCGTCTCCCAGCACATCATGATGATCATGGACACACGCAAGAGGTCAGCAAACTCTAGTTCGGGGACGCAGGCCAGGGTCCGCGTGCCACTGGTGATCCCGCCGCAGGCGCTGCGGTCGCCGTGGGGCCGGTCTGTGGCCGTCGTGAAGGCCATCTACGCCAAGGACGGCCTGAGGGGCTTCTACAAAGGGTACTTCGTCTCGTTGGCTGTCTACGCACCCAACAGTGCAATGTGGTGGTTCTTCTATGATGTTTTTACAGGTGAATTCTTGGGCTGTGTTGGTGTTTTCTGTTTGGGTGGGGTTGGGAGTGGAGGGGGGTGTTTTGAAGCATCATCTGATTTATTATTTTTATTATTATTATTATTATACTTTTGTTTTTGTTAAAACAAAAGAAGCTATGGTCATGGGTATTTAGTTCTTCAAGACTAAGATCGTCACACATTACTTGATTACTGATATGTTTTAAAAAAGGAGATATTATTATGATTACATTTAATTTAATAAAGGTCTATTCATACGATTTTTAGATATTTCTGTGGATTGTGGCAAATAATACCCTTACAGGGTTCGTCCGGTCACAATAGCCTTGACATAGTGGTAATCTAGGTATTTACCTATTAAATACTAAGATGGTCGCTTATGTAGTTTGATTAGTCGTGTGTGTGAAGTTAAGGGAATCGAGACAAATGTTGATTAGTTTATTCAGTATTAGTACAATATACGCTTAATGAATATATAGGAATACAGTGTTTGTGTACATTACAGTGTCAGATGATCATATGCAGGTTTTGTTGCTGTGCGAATGTGAACTACCAGTTTTGTGGTGTGGACTTAGTTCTTAACGAAGGAGTTACTGGTTGCTTTTGCATTGAATTTGACTTATGTTTGGAAGCACTTCTAACAACTGCATTGTCGTGGTAATAGCTATTGGTGGAAGCGATGGTATTTTTCTAGGTAGCTTGATACCATACGCTTATTTTGAGAGCATTCGGAGGGGTTTGATGGGTTATATTTAACCAAGTCTTTAAACAAAAACTTAAATCTTTTAGGCGGATAATTGTCCATATTTTCCCCCAAATGCCTGGCTGATCAACTTAAATCTGTCCTACTTCTTATCAGATAGTTTTATGAAGCATCTAATTGAATAGCTTGACACAATTACATACTATTAAAGATACACATCATATATAGTTTCTTAATGCACAATTAATAATCTGCGGCATATCCTAAATGGGTGCCAAACTCATTGGTACCCTCATGCAACAGAACTGCTGTTTAGATTCAAAATGATTGTTGGTTCTTTAATATTTAGATCATGTTCGAAGCCATATTAAATCACGTCTGCCCATGAAAATTACGATTTACAATCCAAACAGATACACACCGGCAACAATCTCAATTCGTAGTGACAAACTTGTGTTCCCCAATTATCGTAAAGTCTTATTAAAAGGAAGTGGCTGAAGTTGAATTTGCTTGCCGTGCAGGTGTGCTGTCTAATGCGGTACCAGACTGGATGTCTCACCTGGCCATTCAGACTATAGCAGCACCTATGGGCGGCATCACCACAGCCATCATCACCAACCCCATGGACACCATCAGGGCTCGCATCCAGGTACTGAAAGCCATTTACTAAGTGATATTTACTCTTCCCTTCCCCTCTCCTCCTTTCCCTTTCCTTCTCTTCCACTCCATTTACTAAGTGATATTTACTCTTCCCCCTTCCCTTTCCATCCCATTCCCTATATAGATGCGTATATTATTAAAGAAATATATGATCTTGCGGACATTTAAATATTTTTCAAATGTTATTTTACATATTTTAATGTGGCATAGTCCGATGAAAGCATAATATTTCGAAACAAAAACACTTATCCAGATTTGATACTTCACATCTAATTTAGAGATTTGTACACTCATTAATCATTTCTTTGGAGTTTATGCCTCAGGAATGTGAAAACTCGCTAATATTCATGAGCTAACGGAACCGATCAGTGCGTTTGGTGAGCTGCTCATAGTGGCAGAAAAGAGACATTAAGTTGCTAACTTACATAGGAGAGGTGATGTTTGGGCTCTCAGAGTGTTAGTAGCTTTAATAACCCCAGTTTCTAGAATGCTGCCTACATATTAAAAATAAAATAAAAAATGTGCAAAAAGAATGACACCTGTTATTTTGCTAGTGCTTCTTTGTGCCTATAATTCATTTAGCACAATGTATATGTATCACCAGTGTGTGAACTCTTTTTTAGTGGTTTTTCTTTTTACCGTGTCTCCATTAGCCAACGCTTTATTGATTTATTAAAATAAATAAAATAAAAATGAAATGTTATGACAATTTGTTCTAGTGTTCATGAATGAGTTCGTGGGTTCACCCCCCCCCCCCTCCCCCCCCAGCGTCGAGCCTAACCAAAGACTTACAAATTTGGGAACAGTCCTTACCGTGTTTGATATTTGACATTGTTTAGCTCAGTATTGTTGCATGACTGAGTGGAATATCACATCGCGGTGCCAGCAGTCCGTCTTGAGAAGAGCAGCACTATGAATCTACACTGTCACAAATCGGTTAATCTCTTGGACTAGGACATATCACCTCACTCATTTGAAAAAGAAGGAGGTGGGTGTGTGTGAAGCAAAGCAACACTTCTCTGGTGTTCTCTGTAATGGAGTGGTTAGAGTGTCTGACATTAATCTGAAGGTCAGTTGTTCGATTCCCCATGCCCCCTACCTCTGCCAATTTGGATTTCCACTGCTGTGTATAACTTACAGCGGCATCAAAGGCCAGTTGCTCTCATACCATGTCTATGTGGTGTGGGAGGTTAAAAATCCCTTGGGTCGGTAAAAGTGTAGGCTCGGGCTTTCTATCGACAAACTGTCTATTGGTGAAAACAAGTCTATTCAGACTTATCCAGGAAAGGTAGTATAAATCTTCAAGAACACTTAAGCCTCAATGTTGACCAACCGGAGAAGGCTAGCTGGGAAGAGATTGAGAAGCAGAACATCGGTCCAATAACCTGTGCGAACATCAGTTTAGCTCCGCACAAATTGAGGCCCGTGTATAGTTTATTGTGTATTCTCATAGCCTGTCTTGTATCCATGTCTTTTAACCTCGCCAAAATGTCTTCCCACTTAGGTCGAAGGGACAAAGTTTGTACCAACAATTTACACACTCTGGCACGAGGAGCGTTGGAGGATTTTTACGAAGGGATTATCGGCGCGCCTGGTGCAGTCCATCACATTCTCATTCTTCATAATTCTGTGTTATGAGAGCATCAAACGCATCAGTCTACTGGACGAGTATAAGGAAAACCTGCGTTGGTGATGGGCTGTCCAAATCTAGGTGCTGCCACCTGGTGGATGACACATGCAACACTCGACAAACGCCGCTAGGGGGAGGGGCTGGGGCGGAGCCAGGGGCCGCGTTCAGGGTATGCCTCCGAGACGTCTCGGGGGAAATCCCTGATGTCACTCTAGTCTGAACGGCAATGGCAGGGCAACAACCGCTGTGATGATTGGGATGTTGGGGATGCGGTATTCTCTCCCGTTTTCAGGGAGGAGTTTTGATGCCTGAATGAATAAGTGTATGTGCATTTAATATTGTATTTAGGCACCGCTTATATTTACAGAAGATAATGGTGTTGGTGAAAGCTTGTCAGGAACTGTTTAGCCTTTAGGACGAATTGCTCCGGTGTCGAGGTGAAGATATTCATTTTATATATAGGTAGTAGTATTATGGAAAATGCAAGTAATTCCTATGTTTAAAGGTTGCTTTGGGATCGGGTATTAAGTTAAAAATCCCAGTATTGAACAAGAGATTTAGGTGTGTTTCAGATTGTGGAAAAATGAGCTTTCGAAATACCATACATAAATCAATGAAAAGAAAGATAATTTTATTATATTGACATCCCAGCATAATTTGAACATGGACATATGCCATTTAAGATGACAATTGGATGTTAAGCATGCTGTTTAAAAACCTGGGAAGTTGGGTATTATCTTGTTTGATGAACTCTAATTCAAAGAAGTTACTTCTGTGAGGAAATTATTTTCCAGACAACATTTCTGCAAGTCAGTGGATGAATAATTAAAAGGATTATAATCAAGATTTAATAATAAGAGTGCTCTTACTAACAGAAACCATTCTAAGACGCTGTCTAATAAAATCACTGACATTTACTAGCTGAAAATAAGGGACAGGGCACAGACATCTTATTTACACCACTTAACCCCACGAGGTAGTCTTAAAGTACGTTTGCAACCGTTTCTGACCTTTCTGACATTTGATATTGGTATTTCTCTGGACGCAAGCTTTGTTTATTTAGTTATTATTGTTGCATGTAAATACCGACAGAATGAACGCATAGTTGTTATTTAGTTATATTGAAGTGACTATATTTAATTACAGGAAACCAAGTCATACTAGCTGGGATGCGAGAGAAAAATATTCTACACAGATTGAATATATGTGTATATGGGGAGTCAACTATTTTTGTTGCCACTCCCCTCCATGATTTATTTGATTGATGTTTTATTGTTTTGGTGTGTACCTGATGTCTATTTCTAAAATTAGCTTTGATAGAGAATACCCTACTGGTGAAATCATGTAATATATTATAGAAATCATATGATCGCTACGGCAGCAATATTTTAGAAAAGTAAACATGAGGGAAAAAAGTACTGAAAATGTTCGTGTATTTAACGTACAAAGTGAACATTGTCGATGATTTCCCGTTTTAACACACCTATAAACTCATCAGTGCATATGGAAAACAGTTTGTGTGTATGCGTAATGACATTTAATTAAAATACCTGGCATGCACAAAAGCTTGCAATTGTTATTACACAATTTACCTATTTTGAAATGTGATTGGTATGACATTTGTGGGAATCTAACTTTCTTTTGTATAAAACGCTTATTATTTGGAATGACTAATGCCGTAGAGGAAGTTTGATATTTTGTGTGGTTTTATTGATGGTTTTCTTTGTGTGTTTTACAGTCTGGCAAAATCTAAGGTCATATCTTTATAATGTTGCCACACTGGGAGACTGGGCCACCGGCACCTTGACCTGATATCCCACTCAGTTATTGTACTAATACTGAACAAGCCAGTCCTTGCAGTATTCTAGTAATGCCGAGTATCAATTTTGTAAATCATTGGTTCCACTTGGCTTGGGTTCGAACCCACGACCGCCACACGGGAAGCCATCCAGCGCTCTTAGTAGGTACCGGCAGCGCCATGAAAAAGTGCAGGAATGGTGGTTTTCATCAATATTCACATGCTTGTAACTATGTCTGTATGTATTTGATTTTGATAAAATTGCATAACCCAGAAGATCAACATATGTTCTATCCGGTGTTGTTGCTGGATTGAATATATAATAAGTTTCTCTTTAAGTAAAATCCATTTGTATTTAGTGAATATTCCTTCATTACTGGTGTCAATGAAAACAACTCTGAAAACAGGGTATTTTTAATGGGCTCGCGCTTCCTTGCACTACATCATAGAAAGTCATGGATGGTACCACAAGACACCCAATGACCTCAGCTTTCTACCCATATATAGTTTGCCATAGGTGAAAAAGGTCAATCAGGTCAAATTCTGCAATTGAAATTATTTTTAAAGTTTAAAGCCCATTTACTGAATTACAAAATATTCATAACCTAATAAGATTTGGTATGGATAGACATGCAATTTGATTCCCTTTCCAATGATACCAATATTACTATAGTGCTAGTTAGTGCAAGCAGCCACAGACAGAATATTGACATCAACTTGCCTGCACCTTTGCTGACCACATTAGTTTAACAACGGTAACACCCGGGTGGAAATATGTAAATGACATTGATGTCTATTGAGATATATTACAAAATATATAATCTAATATTTGGCCAAATTTGGGGAGGATCCAGCCATTGTTCTAGGCACAGTGAATATTTAACGATTTACTTAAATCAATATTTTTGATCACAGACACTTTTAATTTGTATTTGCAATCAAAATGCAGCTTTTGATATTTTGAGCAAAATTATTGTTATAGCCATTATGCATTAGTTCCATATGCTGTGTGTGCAAAATTGAAAGAAGATGCACCTATTGGATGAGCCACAGTGAGTGTTCAAACCTTGATGCACAAACTTTTATTCGTTTATTTTGTACACTTTTCTTTTGTATGTGCAATCAAAATGCAATTTTTGTATTTCTAGACAGTATATTAATACGATAATGTGTATTACCTCCAGATGATGTGCACTGTCAATTTATAGGAAGCTTATCCAACTGGTTAAGCAACAATGAGCATTTGAATATTCATCAAATTGATATATTTGGGTTTCTGACAATTTGTCTTTATATGTTCAATCAAAATCCAATATTTTCCATATTTCTGGATATAATATTGATCTATTGGTCTTAGAGAATGGTTTTTGTAATACTGTGCCAACTATGAGGAAATTCAAAAGATTGTTTTGCTGCAATGAGCTTTCAAACATTGAAATTTTGAAAAGAATTCACTTACAGATGCTGTTTACACGCAAACAATTACACATTTTGACATTTTAGGATGCAAATATCTTTTGATTCTCTGCAGATAGAGCTCTGAAAAAAAGACAAGTGTTACACTGTTATGAATAGGTGAACTATGTAGCATTTATTCAGTCTCGTTGCAGTTTTCCAAGAAAATACCATGCTTTGAAAATGGCTATTTGGCCAAATCGGAATGAATTTTTTTGTTATGAATTGCACCTTTTGACATTGCCTTATTAAAAATCTGCTTGACTAATTGATTTAGCAATTGACAATTTAAATTCCTTTATATATGTACAATGGAAATTGTTTAGTAGAACTCCACTCACATCCTTCCACTTTTTATTATATTTGGTCAAAGTTCCACTTTTAATTAAAAATAATACATTTTTATATATTTAATCTTGCAAAATTATTATCTCAAGAACAATAATATATACAGACTGTTTTTGGATTTGGGCTTGTCATTTCCATGTCTACAGGAAGGAATACAAATGTTGCACCTTGTGCATATCTTTTAATTTCGCTCCCGGTACCTACTCTTAGCGATTCGGCCATCATGTCCTGCTTTATTGGTGGGGATGTACAATAAGATAATTAATACACAAACAGCACAAGTGGGTTTAATTAATATCTAAAATGATTCAATCGGTTGATTATTACCACTAAATTGGTGACTTCTAGCCACTGAGCTCTTGATGATTCATACTCACATAATTGTCTCTTTCACTTATACCCCAATGAAACAGCAAGATATAATTCTTGTATGAGTTGGTTGATTGTCAAGTAAAAGTATCCGTGCGCCTATGGGGTACTGCATTCAGATCACATTATTAATTATATGATTCATAATGGTTACCTTTATATACTTTAAAATGCATTTATTTTTTGTCACGTCGTTTCGTAGCATATTCTAGCGATTCTAGTCTTCATGGCATTAGCAGCTTTCGGAGATTCATAAAAATAAACTAAGTCCGCAATCAAACTTGGGTGGAAAAATTAAATAATTTGGAAATATGTTTTCAGAAAATAATTCTTATTCCCATTAAGAAACATTACGTCCCCCCCCCCCCCCCCCCATACCACCTCTTTCCTGACCCACGGGCATTCAGAGCTAGTGAATGTCATTACCCATTGGTCCTATCACGAGCAGGAGTAGATTTCTCTCCGCCAATACCTTCTCTGTGATGTAGTAGTGGAAGAACTAGTGTGAATAGCAACTCATTGCGCATGCTCCGATACAAAATGTATATTAAAGGGTGAAAGTTTCCAGTGCCGTAATTAGTATGCACATCGTTCGTGAACTGCATGAAGCTGAGTTCTGGCTTGTCGTTGTGTGAGCTACGGCGTACACTAAATCTGTTAATAATTGGAATCATCCTATTTATAAGGTCAGGTGTTTGAAGCGGATAGTGAGCATCTCAGTCTGCGTTGTGCATGTCTGAAAACATTCCAACTGTGACATATAGTAAACTCGCCAAGTTTTCTGATCAATAGCTAGAGAATTCAGAACCCTCCCCACCTCCCACTTCCCCCACCTCCCTGTAAGAATGCACCATACCCAGAACCCCCCCACCCCCCCTCCCAACTGGAATGTGCTTACAATAAAGCAGATATGGACTGCATTGGGCCACATGGCCCACAGGGAACTCAAGTATTAAAACAAATTACCACGTTGTGTTGTTTCTTTCCATTCAGAACTTTTAAATACCCAATATACGTTGTCATTACTAGTAAGTGGAACTTCCAATAACCGTTGTCTACATTCACATACAGCTGTACAAATAAGATTAGTTATTTATTCTGGAAACACAATCGAAGACGGGAACAGTGGTGGTTTAACTATTAGGTTTAGTAGGCTTCAGCATAAGGGCCTGGAAGGGAGGAGGGCCACGAGTACATGAAAAACAAAGAAAAATTGTGTGCTTAAAGTGGTGAGCTATACCTCGTTGGGAAAACAAGCAAACTCGGAATAGTTCAGATTTGTGCCACTGGATGGTGCATGCTTAGTACTGAACTTTTCCACTTGGTGGTGTAGAGTGACCTAGATCAGATTTGTGCCACAAAGGGCGTAATCGATTAATCAACTCGTGTCACCCGAGCCATTTTTGGGTGCATGCGCACATCCTACAGACTCGGGTTGAATAAACGAATACGCTCGGAGTGGATAAAATGGTGGCTTAATCTAAAACTTAATATTTTTGTTCAATAACCAATATATGTACAGCAAAATATGATTTAAAGTATTTTATGATTGTAGAAGCTGACAATCTGGGTTATTTAAAAAAAGCATTAAAACAACACATAGGACCTGTAAGGGTAGCTGTTATCCTATACGTACTAGTACAGATGTGACGTCATCGCTCCGAGCAAACCCCAGCCAAGAGCTGTGTTGGGGTCGGGTTGTTTTGCACACGGCACATGTATTTCTCGACTTCACTCACAGTGTTCGATTTGCAATTATGACGACTCGGGTGATCCGAGTCACTAGGGTCGTGTTAATCGATTACGGCCAGGGTGGTGCATGCTAGTACTGAACTTTTCCACTTGGTGGTGTAGAGTGACCTAGATTGGTCATATGACAGCTGTTGTGGAAATGGCTGGGTCAGTGGAGGGAAGGGAGGGTAAAACTGAGTGAGGTATTTTCAATTTTCTTTAGAGTAGTTCAAACAGGAAATATGTTTGCTTTAATGTAAAATATATGTTAGTACTTACATTGCATAATTCAATGAGAAACATGTATAGATGAAAAAGTTTTTTTTGTTGAATGTAAAAAGGTTTTGGACTGCATGGGGTTTGAACCCACAAGACAGCGTTTTTCATCCATATGTGTTTCTCATTGAATTATGCAATGTAAGTACTAACATATATTTGACATTAAAGCAAATATATTTCCTGATTGAACTACTCTAAAGAAAATTGAAAATACCCCAGTTTTACCCTCCCTTCTCTCCACTCACCCAGCCATTTTTTAAACAACAGCTGCCAGCTAGTCCCAGCCTCAGAACCCCACCCTGACCTCAGCACTGACCCACTTCTGGTGGTGAAGTGGGTCCACTATTGTCCATACACATACCAACTAAACAAGGTTGTGCTTGGAGAGCATTTGTCGGAGTACGGTTCCAGTCCACCCTTGTTTCCATAGCAACTGATTAGACATAATGGTTAATCATGACCCCGCTATTTAAGAAGGCTCATTATCCAGAGTAGTGATGAATGACAACGCTGTTGAAATCAGAGCACAACTGATTTAAATATATAATAAACAAACTGTGTTTGTGGTATTTCCAGCGTGCAGTGTTTGATCTATATTGGCATATATAATTGAGAAATTGGAAGAAAATGCAAAAGAAATATAAGATGGTGCCTACAAGAACCTCTGGAATCAATTTTTCTGACTTTATTAATCTTCATTATTTCATACATTATTCACCCTTAAATAGCAGAGTATGATAAACAAGTATTTGACAAAAAAATAGATAACCTATTATTAAATTGTAAAATCAGGTAGTTGTTTGTATAGCCTAGCCTTCCGACACTTTTTCCAATGGCTTGTTTAGCAACCAATTCACAGAGACCATGATGCGAGAGTAACTAGGCTCATCCACAACCCTGGTGGTAGTTCCAGGGTTTCTGTCCCTATTACCAGCTTGTAATAGGGTGTGATGACGTCACAAGACAACTTTTGGTGGCCATATTGGATGACATACAGAAGGCTTGCAACTACCTATACTGCTTATTTACTGATTTGTTGGTTTATTTGTCACTGTTTTGAGTAGTTTGGCCTCAGAAGTTGTTGCTAAAGTGCTGTAAGTAAACACACTGGATGTACACTCCCCAGAACCTCCCATAACACAAGAAAACTCTGTTTTACTGCATCTGCATGCATTCACAACATGGCTAGGGAGGGTGCTCATAATCCAAGATGGCTGACCGTTGATTGCTAAGTAATGACGTCACGTGCACTCCCTCTATACTAACATTCTCCATTGGAGAGGTGCTTTCTTATCTTACAGATACAAATTCAAATATACAACCGTTGGCGCAAGGTCCGTAACTAGTGACAGTTACACTAGGCTTTTGAGGTTGCTCTTAAATAACAGTTCAACATAGATGAACCGCAATATTTTGCACTGTATTTTAAGTGGTCGGTATATGTGAGACTGTCTGTTACTAGTTAAATACTAAAGGATTGGGATGTATATAATTAATGTGTCAATTAATCAGCAGTATGGAGATTCAATGACTACATAATTACCGGTGATAGAGGAAATCTGAACAATGTAGTCGTAGGATAGACCTTATATATTTGTATGCTATCTTTCAGTTGTAAATACCACTCACCACACATGTAGATGTACACAATATTTGGAAATTCACTGCACGAATCGAATCATACTTACTGAAAACATATTTATTAACAAAATATTTACTGTTATTAACGTGAATTTATCCATATAATTGTGAATGAGTTTACTGACGATTACATATCAGAACGCTCGTGAACCGGTGGCTTTTTTGCTGAAAAAAAAACCATGCTGGCACATGTATAACATTCTCTCACCCTTATCAGAACCACACCACTCTAACTCCAATCCTCCATTTGTTTGCTTCCAGCACAATGGGACTACATGAGATGTTTAAATGAACTGATAAATTCTTAATGTCGCTAGACTTTGAGAGTTCATTATTAAGGACTGGACCCAACCAAATACACTTTTTTTTCTCTTTGTTGAATGTGTGCAGGTTGTTGGTCAATCTTGGAAGCAACTACCAAGTTTGTATGCAATGGACATTTAATAAATCTATGCAATGACCATTAAACGCTGGCATTGATAAATAATAGTAATAAAAAAATAAAAAGACAACAAAAAACCCTCCAATCTGTAGTGTTATCATAGCTTCTTTACTATAATTTTAAAATTATCTTTTATATCCAAGGACAAACTAACGGATATAATAGCCACTATCCATATGGGGATCTAAATCTAGACCATTCTTCAGGGGTGTAGCATATACACAAGTACACACGATCTGAGGTTATATATGTGTTATATAATTAATTATGTGCTGTATAAGCATTATACGAGTATAATTATCCGTAAACTGATTATCCTCTAAAGGGTGCCTCGGGTTGCACCATGTCTGACACTTCACAACTTCTGACACTTAACAACTCAGGCGGAGTGGACAGGCTCTCCGCCTTGCCTGGTGCAGCCACCTGGCCTATTCAGCTGTCACGTTTCAGCCTCTTGCCTGTACCACTCGCTTAAAGATTTTTAAATATCAGCTGTTTATACTATCCTTTGTAATTATATAGTGGTGTGCAGGTATTGCAATACCTCAGGGACTTTGATGCCCCTGCCCCGCAGAGTTGTAAACCACTACCTTGTGATACAGATTTTTGACAGAACCGAAGGTTAAGGGAGCAAACCCTAAACAGAAAACCATGTCACTGTGGCAGCATCAAGGGCGGTTGATGTATGGAACTCCCAACATTTCCCGACCAGCCACTGCAGGGACAAATAGTTTTACGCCTGTCTGGACATGTTCTTGCCGGTGTGAGACCTCTATTTGCTCCCCGAGAGAGTGCCGCTGGTAACTTCCAAAAGCCAGCAGCACTTCAACACTTTTGCAAGCAGCTTTCATAAAATGTAATACTCGAATGGACAGGGCTACCTTTATGGAAGATCTGATCAAAAAGAATCTCCGGTGGACTGGACACCTCATGAGGATGTCATCAGACAGGCTACCAAAGCAGATCCTCTACTCTCAACTGTCTTGTGGTTACAGAAAGAGGGTGCCCTCGTCTCCGTTTCAAGGATACCATCAAGAGAAACCTGAAGCTGAGAGACATTAAGACCAACTCATGGACATCACTCTCATAGCAGAGAGCTAAATGGAGAGCAACAGTGAAGTAATGAAAGCAGTCTTTGTTGCATTACGACCAACAGCATCATGATGATGATTGTGTACGGCGAGGCATATTATGCTATTTCGCGTAGAGCCGGACGTTCCGGTACGGAACCTTGGTCCGCATTCAGGCGGGTTCGCACCAAGCTGGGCGCTTCCGGCTGTTTCCAATGCGCCGGTTCGGTTGATTGTCATTAGAATTTTGACTAAATATTAATATTATATATATTTTAAATTAAAATGTATGATGTTTTATGGCGTTTTATTCCAATAGCATTTCATTTCATCTGCGTACGACTTGAAAATCTCAAGCTGGGCACCTGCTCTGGATTTAAAATTCTGATATATTTTTGCTGACATTTTGTGCTGTCTTCTCCATAAGCATATTCAGTGCTGTAAGGAGCGGGATAACCAGCCTTTTCTCCTTTTCCATCATTTCCTCGTTCTGACGCATAGCACGACGAGTCCGTGCAGGGCGTCGAGTGCACCCGTCGTTAATGGGCGCAGGGTGTATATAGCCACATGGTGCACAAAAGTCCTTCGGCATATGTCTAAAGACAATAGCCGACAAGTGACAGCTACCAACCAATGAAGTGCGTAAGGTGACAGGAGCGGTCGACCGCTGACAGCAGCCGGTGCAGACGGCGCAGGCGGTGCAGACGGTGCAGAAAGGTTCTCGGGTGAGCTGACCGGCGCGCAGGCCGGGTGTGTATCAGGTGGGCGCTGGGTCGGCCGAGCGCCTTGGTTATATAGGACTACTGGCACGCCGCCTAGCGAGCGGCGAGCGCATAATGCTTAGCACGGAGCCGGCGCGTTCGAAACGCCCCGAATATGACCAGCTCATATATACATTCGTCAATGCCCGCGGGTGCCTACACCAGTATATACGCGTATATACTACCTGTTTGAGCCCGTTTGAACTTGCCGGAAATAGACTTTCCTCTTCTCGTGTTAGCGAGAACTCAGTGATGTAGAATTTGCCGATATGTGCAGTTCAAAATTTAGATTTTATTCAAAATCAAAAGAAATTAAAGAACAATTTGGCATAAACATGGATGCACAATAATAGTATATTCCATGGAAACGATGGCCACAGTTCGGTGGCCATCTTGACCTGATTTCTGATTGCGGGTAAACAAACACACGTGGGGTTGTTACAAGCGTTATTTTGTGTATGGCTGAACCAACATTTATCTTTGTACGCTTCTAAAAAAAATTATTAAAGACTTTTTCACAGATTAAAGTGTTTGAAGTATATTTGAAATTGATCTACATCAAATTATGTTTAAATCACACAATATCAGTAATTACAGAATAGGAAACTCATCCTGCAAGGGTATGCTCGATATGGGACAGTGGTCACCCGTTTTTCCTCCTTGCCTCGCTGTGAAACCTTCTCGTCTTTTGAGGCCTTGGGTCCTACTACGTACACCAGGGTCGCATTCAGGGTAAGCCTCCGAGTCGACTCCAAAGCCGTGTTTACACGGGCAATTGTAAAGCGAATTAGACAAAGCGATTTATATGAAGCGAAGTAGTGGCGCATTTACATACACCGAGTTTGAAGGCGGAAATCGATATCTGCGCATGAGCAAGCCCATACAAACCAGCGCCAGTTTCGGTTAGTCGACGTCGCCATGAGAGAGTGTGGGTTCGACCTAGATCTGTTTCGACTGAATCGTATTGTTTTGGAACGGTCAAAACTTCTGCTGGGCAGTGAAACCCTAAAAATAAATGATGAAAAAAATATCTGTGCACAGCTAGCAGTTTCATAGAACAAATTTACCGGAAAGTCAACAAACTCAGGTCTCGACTGTGACGTCCTTAATCCGCCGTATCTAAACCGCTACCGTTTACACAGGCAATATGGGCCGACTTAAGCTAGTTTGCTTCATATAAACTACCTCGCGAGGTGGTTTACATAAAGTGAATCATATGAATCGAATCAGCCCTAATCCGCCTCAGAGTCATGTTTACACAGCGAATGTGAGGCGAACTAGGCAAGGCGCTTTATTTGAGGCGTTTTAACTTGCCCGTGTAAAAACGGCTCAAGACGGCTTCAAGATGTCTTTTTGGCCTATTTGCTTTTACTAGTTTAGGGTACCCCTCCCGAGATGTGACCCTTTTCCATGGAGGCTGCCATTTTCAAGGCTAAAGATGTTCAGACTAGCGTCACATCAGGAATTTCTCCGAGATTCCTCCGAGGCATACCTTGAATGTGGCCATGTTATTGAACCCTACTTACAGTCTAATTCTAACCATCAATGCCTGATGGTGGCGTGGAGGAGATAATTGTCTAGACTCTATACGTCACTTCCGAGATACCAAAGTGGGTGTCCGCCCATAGCCATGGTGAAGCACACTAAAGCACTGTTCACCTGCACCTACAGACAAGAAGTGATTTGCTATTTAATGTAGAATATTTTCTATCACAATTTCATTGAAATAAATGTAGGGCAATCATGCCACCTAGTTTTACCATCCTGAATGAGTTGAGCGTCCGTCTACTGTTTTGGGAGATCGGGGGATCCTAACCCATGGGTTCGTGGGTTTGAACCATGGTCAAGTCAAACCAATGACTTAAAAATTGATAATTGTCGCTTCCTAGCCTGGTGCTTGGCATTATTAGGATAGGGCAAGGACTGGTTGGCTCAGTGTCAGGATAATGTGACTGAGTAGGATATATAGTCATTGGGCTGGTGGCCTGGTCTCCCAGTGGGGCAGCACTATTAAGCTGCTATGAGTGCGCACTGTCACAAGTCGGTACCCATCCTGATATGACCTTAGATGTTGCTAGGACGTAAAACAATAACAAACAAACAAGTTTTACCATCAGGAATCACGTGCTTATGGAAAATGATCTCCCAAAATAGTATAAATTCACTATTTTCAATGACACAATATTTTATAAGCTTTCTCACACCTAACTTTGAAAATATGTCACCAATCAAGAGAACGGTCAACATCATATATATTTAAACTTACTCAGTCTTATGAAACGATCACGTTTTCAAAACCAAAACAGTTAGCAGATTTGATTCTACATATACAACTTACATACTGGTGTACTTATTGAGCATTTCTGGCCCTATAGAAGGGGATACTGAGCCAATTTAATAGAACCTATTACTGCTAAAGTGTACCGTGTTAGGAATCTGATGTGCTTACCAAATTTAATTTGGCATATTTTCACTTCAAATATATCCAAAGGTAGCCATTTAAAATAAAACTCACTTCTAACTAAAAAAAGAAAAAGAGAAGATTATAGTGAACATCTTAATATATCTATCTATTAAAAAATGGCATACATTAAAAGGCATCGGACAATGCAACTTTAACCACCAGATAGGCAGTATATAAATCAATGATCTCTGACATTGATGAAAACACAACAAGCACTATCTCTTCATTTGCAGATGACACAAGAGTCATGAGGGAGATCAAAGGAATTGTAGACACAGAGGCTCTACAAAAAGACCTTGAAACCATTTACAATTGGCAACATTCAAACAATATGCTGTTCAATGACAAGAAATTTGAGCTAATACGATATGGCACAAACCAAGACCTAAAAATGAATACAACATACACAAACCCATCAGGAGAGAAAATTATGGAAAAGAACAGCGTGAAAGACCTTGGTGTATACATGGGAAGCAACCTCAAATTCACTGAACACATTGACTATGTATGCCAAGCTGCCAGAAAATATAGTGGATGGGTGCTTCGTCCATTTAAGTCAAGAGAAGCTGGGGTAATGAAAACCTTGTGGAACTCCTTAATACTCCCACGGATAGACTACTGTTCACAACTTTGGATACCCACTTCTAAAGGACAGCTGACAAAGTTAGAATCACTGCAACGCAGCTTCACATCATATATTGAAGACACCAAGAGCCTGGATTACTGGGACAGACTAAAATTCCTCAAAATCGACTCCATTGAACGTCGATGTGAGAGATATCAAATTATATACACCTGGAAAATGATTGAAGGCAAAGTACCGAACTATGGCATAACAACGTATCATCCAAAAAGATATGGTAGACTTGGTAAGGTACCAGCAATAAACACAAAAGCCTCACAGTCAACAAGAACACTGCGGGAAGGAAGTCTTTCTGTCCGAGGAGTACAGCTCTTTAATATAATACCAGCTTACATTAGAAATCAATCAAACTGCAGTGTACAATCATTCAAAAGGCAGCTTGACAAGGTGTTAGAAACAATACCAGACGAACCACAGATTCCAGGATACACCCAGCTAACGCAAACAGATTCAAACTCATTGCTGCGCATGACAAAACTGAACCGAGCATCCTCACGACATGCTGTGAGCCCTGATGGTGGAGTCTCCTACTTGGCCTGAGCATATAGCTCAAACACTCTAATCTAATCTAATCTAAATGCTGCGATCAATATTGGTTCAGACATTATTCAGTTGCTACCTGTGTTGTTTCCCGTGAATAAATCCTCTGCTGCCACAAGGATTGACTGACCGACTGCTTGCTGTCATAAAGGGATACTGGTTAATTCATTTTGTTTAAACAATAAAGCCCTCAAACAACTCACAACCACAATTTACCACCACGATGCAGAAAACACTACTCTTTTTGTGTGCCTGTTGGCGTGGCAATATTATACCAGCATAAAACTGGCGTAAGACCAATGTTCTACCAGTACTGGCAGTAGGCATATAATACTTTCAACCATAAACAAAATTGTTTCTAGTAAATCCAATGTTATGATAGTACTGTGCCAACAATAGAGTGTAGATTAAAGATTCACCCCGTGCTTACAATAGGGTGAATGACAACCCTATGTAAAAGTTGGCAAAAACGTGTTTCATTGTTGATGGCCTTAATTTGGCATTCCTACCTTATGTTGATAAAAAATCAATAGCTACAATCCGATAACATGTTTTCTCTCCACATTGTTTGGAATGAGCTGGGTACTCATTCGGTGTCATTGCGGGGATCAGAGGGCCGCGAAGCTGCGCTGTCACCCCCCCCCCCCCCCCCCCCCCCCCCCCCACGGGGGTGGGTGGCGGAGGGTGAGACTGCAGCCACCACTCGCTGACCTACCGACCACCCTCACAAACACTCTCATGGGACTCAGCAAGAACTCTCACAGGACTCACCAAAAACTCTCACGGGACTCCCCTCCTCTCACCCCCACGCCCCACACTCGGGGCCAACAGGATATAAGAGGTCTCAAACCATATACTGGTCAGTCCCAATCTTGCTCCAGGACTGACCACAATTTTCCCAACTTCAACACACCCACCCACACAAACTCATAAAAGTTAAAACAGATAACCTCACCGAAAGCTGAGTGACAAAATATGTAATCTAAGAAAATTGACAACCGTTCAATTTAATTACCCATGTAACTCTATTGATAGTATCACCATTGATTTATCTATGTTCGATTTGTACTTTTTTATTTCACATCTGATATTGACATGTTCATAATCACATATAACCTGTTTATTCACATCATTTGCTCATATGTTAATGTGTTCATTCTATTCATTAGGCTGCCATGACCTTGGGTCGGCCGCCACCTCCTGGAATGCTCATCATAACATGTAATGCCACCGGGGGTCAGTGTCTGGAATAAAGTCATGCTCTCCCACTTCAGCTTCCACATCCTCTGTTCCCGGTAGCAATGATTCTCTTCAGGGTGTTCATATCACATGACATCAAGGCATAATGACACAAAATCAGTTTGATCCGATAGAGTCCATGAAGTAAATTTGCCATGCTTGAATGAACTGTTTCACCACCTTACTAGCGCAGCCAATGAAAATGCCTGCTTCCTTCCTTAGATTAGATTATTACCCATGAACCTCACCACTTCCTGGCAATGGTCGCCATGTGGGCTATGTCAATTCAAACTTTAAAATTCACTTATCTACGGGATTTAATCTAGTAATCAGTTCAAAAGTTGTGGGTAAATATAAAAAGTATGTGAAAATAACATTTTGATTCTTAAAATAAGAATATATGTGCTCATTTTAATTACCCACCCTTTCTCCACTTTTCTAATCGGTTGTTCTTCACCCTACTGTATGTATCTTCACCCTACTGTATGTATGGGGTGAATCTTTGTGTAGTGAAGTGTCTGGCCACAACAGAGATAACATATTCATTCTCTAGTAGACCTACAACGGCACTGTCCCCAGGACTGGGATGCTGAACAACCCATTAGAAAACGTGTTTGAAGGCTGGGCTGTGGAACTAGCCACATTTTTCAAATACTTACCTACCACATCCCACTACATTTGGAGTGAAGAATTGATGAAATAATGTAAATTAATGGACTTTAAAATTCGAACACAGAGCATTCAGTAGCCACACTTCATACGGATGCAGTGCCTGCTCGCTAAGCAGGGTTGCCATTCAACCATACTGTGGATAGGGGTGAATCTTTTATATACAGGCGTAAATAGGGGTTTCGTTGTTAAAGCCAACAACTAACATGAACGCGCTATCACCCTGACTAGTTATGTGAACGCACTGCCACCTGGTTACACAAAATGGCGTTACAGCACTAAGGAATCCGTTATGGGGGGCCGTTATGACCAGCAACTGAAAGAGCAAAATATTAGTTTTGTTTTTATTTTGTTTACAAAATCTCTTCCTGTGCATCCCAGCACACACACACACACAAAAAGCACAGCAACAAGAACCCTTTTTTTAAATGAAAAGCTTTGACTGAAACACTACATCAACTTTAAAACTGATTTATTCACTGCAAAAACACTGTTGCCGGCATGCTCAAAACACCCAAGTAAATAAAGCATGAATGGTCATGCCATTATTGCCAAGCCCAGCTTTTTCACACACACGCACCACTCACAGATAATCTAACACAAAGAAAGGAATATATTCTTCATTGGGACGATTAATGAGCCGTTCACTCATATAACAAACAGACCATAATTAAAAATCAAAACTCATAAGTCAGAGGCGGGGGTGGGGGTGGGGGGATCTAGGCTGCCACGGCGTTCAATTAATTGGAGCCACGGTATTTATTTTCTGATTGCCATTCAGATTAAGAAGCCCGAGGTGGTAGCTCTCAGATAAGGGGGTGGGATGGCAACCCTCCAGAGACAAGCGCCGAGAGGATGCCTCACACTCCGTGTGTGTGTATGTGTGTGTGTGTGTGCGCGCGCGCGCGTGTCTGTGTGTGTGTGCTTAGGCGTGTGCTTGTTCGAGTTTTTGCGTGTGTCCTTTCTCTCGCTTCTTCACTGCCTCATTCTTCGCTCTCGACTCCACATCGCACACAACGGGTCGCCTTGATCTTTTACCGGCAGGCGTCGGGATGTGGGGGGGGGGGGGGGGGGGTAGGCGCCTTCAGGTCGGGCGAGCTGATCGAAATCCAGAACCAGCATTACGTCATGCTTTGACGACACGAGAGTTAATCTGGAACGCTCAGGGTGGCGCCTGAGGGTATAAAGGAATGTGATTGGTTACTGAACAAGCCACCAGGTTCTCAGGTGAATCAAGACACTTTTTTTTGGATAGCACTGTTAGCAGGGGTAAACGAGCGAATAGAACCCGTGTTCAAAAATAGGTGGCAGCACCAACCGGCTGACTGATGAAGGAACAGTCTTAGCAACCAAATCAGCTTGATCGGATGCCTATATATTAGAGCTGCATAGTCCGACGAAACACCAAATTCTCAAAACCACAAGAGTTATTTAAAATTAATTCTCCATATCTATATACCATATATGTCCCAATAGACACCCACTGCGCGAGTGCAGACATATATGGATTCGTATGTGAATACTTCAAGTCTGCATAGTTATGGTGGTATCATGTAATGCAGCACTGTCAGCGTAGGTATCTGTGTAACACAATTAAACAACTAGTCTTAGTAATTACAAATTAATAAAAGCTTTAAAAGGGTTAAAATATATTAAAAAATATATATATATTAAGAAAGTTGAATTTAAGAAAAGATTGCTAACCAGGGTGAGTGACTTTGTTGACATCACCTACAGAAATGCATCTGATCATCACTCAATCTTCATGAAAATTGACCAATAGATAGAAAAAATGTATGCAAAAATGAATATGATAGTTTAAAATGTGAATATCTTCAAATTTTACTCCTTTAATTTCTGTCGTAGTTCATACACATCAGCACACAGCAGTGTCTTACTACCATTTCCAATACCCGACGCGTACTCAACCTACTTCTGATGCCTAATTAGGTCACGCGTGAATAGTGTGAATTGGGTAGCATGCTTCTATTGGGACATATACAGTGATGATGCACTTATTAAACATTTTTTGCCACATATACACATTTGTTGCCACATATAAGGGAACACCGAGTCAATTTAATAGAACCTATTACTGCTGAAGCCTACATGGTGTCAAACTTTTGACAAGCTTGCCAAACCTAATTAGACATATTTGCACTTAAAATATCTCAATACTTAGTGCTTTAAAATGAAAGTTACTTAAAACTAAAGTAAGGTAGGGTATGACAATCCATTTACTATATTTATCTAAGAAAAATGGCCGAAACTCAAAACCACCGGACTATGAAACTTTAAACTTCAAGTCATTTAAGGGTATCAATACCGCATTGGAACTGTTGCAATTTCTGTTCCAATGATTCATTGACATTGATTGATATGCATATTTGATATCAGGTGCATAAAATACGGTCTAGCTAATTGGTGGTCTGAGGTCTAAATTTTACATCCCTAGAATTTGTTTAGCTTTCAGATTTATAACCTCACCCAGAGCTATGCAAAACTAGCAACGTATGCCTCGGCCGAAGTGTTCGTTTGTTGTAGTTTAAACCATAGACCTGCATGGAGTATCACCACCCCTCCCCCGCCGCCCACATACGAATATTAGAGAAGGGTCCACAGCGAGGAAAGGAGCAAAAACGGCTGACCACTGGGTCATATTGAGCATACTCTTGCAGGATGAGTTTCACATTCAGTAAGTAGTATATTGTTTGATTTAAACAGAAATCAATGTAGATACTGTAGTGGTCTGCACTGACCTCTCGGGCATGGAGCCGCATAGACAGGTAGGCGTGGGTAGTATGTAGATATCAGGGAGCCTAGGTGGTGTAATGGTTAGCACACTGGCCCGGAATGCAAAGAGATGTGGGTTCGAGTCCCGCTCTAGGCACAATATTTCCCATTTTCATCACCCCCACGACACTGGTTGCCGTGACCATGATCCTATACAAGCTATGCGCTGTATGGTTGTTGAACCTACCCTGTGTATGTAACTGTGTTGAATTGCCTGTATGTATGTAATTGTAAGTATTAAAAGACTTACAATTCCAGGGGGACGAGTGTAGTGGTCTGCACTGACCTCTCGGACATGGAGCCGCATAGACAGGTAGGCGTGGGTAGTATGTAGATATCAGGGAGCCTAGGTGGTGTAATGGTTAGCACACTGGCCCGGAATGCAAAGAGATGTGGGTTCGAGTCCCGCTCTAGGCACAATATTTCCCATTTTCATCACCCCCATGACAATACATTTCAAATATACTTCAAACAATTTAATCTGTGCAAAAGATACATAAATATGTCTGAACAATAAACTAGTCAAATAATATTTGACTAGACCTCTAGTCTGTGGAGGTCTAGCCTGATCCCCTGGCATTCATTTGCTCAGGCAGAGGCACAGGAGTTTTCAGCTATTATCGCTCAGTTTCCAACCTGGTTCCCTAGCCTTTGTACCGGAAACAAGTTCAAACGGGCCCAAACGAGTTCAACCATGGCTGGTTGGATCACAACCATGGCTGGTTGGGTCGCTCCGTATAGCGCTGAATATGCTTATGGAGAATTAACCCACAGTGGAGAGGAACAACGTCCACTAGGGCCGTAATCGAATAACACGACCCGGGAGACTCGGGTCACCCGAGTCGTCAGAATTTCAAATCGAACACCGCAAGTGGAGTCGACAAATACACGTGCCGTGTGCAAAACGACCCAACCCCAGCAACCCACCTCTTGGCTGGGGGTGGCTAGGAGTGATGACTTTAATTTTTGCTGGTACTGTCCTGCAGGATAACAGCTACCAGTACCAGTCATACATGTATTTTTTTGGAAATAATCTAGATTAATGAAATGGAAATATAACTAAAATATGCCATCATAAAATACTTTAAATCCTATTTTATTGTAGTTACATCGGTTATTAAAAACAAAAAAGGTTTTGGATTAAGCCACCATTTCTTTTTCACCCCGAGCATGGAGAAACGTATTCGATTATTCGACACGAGTCTGTAGGATGTGCGCATGCGCCAAAAAGTGGCTGGGGTGATCCGAGTTGATTAATCGATTAATGGTGTGTTAGTTACTCTTACATGACAAGCTGTTCCTGCACCTTCCCGCCCACAGTGCTCCAGTTTGGATGGACATGCATTTTCTATCAGAGCTGTTATTGTCTGCATGTATTCATGCCATGGAATTATGTAACGGATATCACCAGACTGAGGCGTTCATCAGAAATTCTATCGACCAAGCGAAATTCAATAGACTGCAAGACAAATGAGATCTCGGGCGATACACTTACAGGCTGAGTAACAAAAGAAATGACAAAATATCCACAGAAAAAACAGCAAAAGAAGTAAACCAGTGAACTTATAGTTATAGTTAGATTTGCTTTGTTTATTTGTGTAATAATAATAATATGTGTATATATATATATCGATTATAATATCATTACATAAATAAGGAAAGCAAATTCAGAGCTTCTGTGTACGTTGATTTGTGTTTTCTTTGTCGGAGTTTAATTAGTAGGCCTGCCAATCGGTATTTGTTTGCTGTTTGGCTGGAGCTTCATGACGTCAACGGTTTCTCAGTGCGTGGGAACGTTCTAGAAATACATGAACTTTAGAATACAATATATATGCATATATACATATGAAGAGCTCTTTTCTAAAATGCGATAAGCGCTCGTCCAAAAAATGAGTTTAAATACATGTACGTTAAAAAGCGATATGTATACATATATAGGCCTAGGGCCTATATGTATATATATTGCGTGTATATATATATATATATATATATATATATATACATATATATATATATATATATATATATATATATATATATATATATATATACGCCCTTACGTCTTTAGCAAGATTTCGGACTTCGTCGTCGGTTGTGCTGTCCGCGAGGGGGTAGAGAGGGTCGTTAATTACCTCAACGACTTCTGCCTGATCAGTGGCAGTTTCATTTGTGGCTGCAGGTACCAGCAGTGGCTGATCCCCGACCACGGTTGTCCATTTTCTAGGGATCAACATCAATTCCATCAGCCTAGAGATGAGCCTACTGGATGACAAACTCGCCCACCTCCTCGCAGTCCTCACCGGGGTTGTGGCCGCCGGAACGTCACCAGGAAGACACTTGAACGGCTTGGCGGTCTCCTGGCCCACTGCAGCAAGGTGGTTAGGGGTGGCCGCACCTTCTGTAGGCGCATATACGACAGCATCAACCCCGTCCGCGAGCCCCACCACCTCGTCCGCCTCTCCTGTGGCCTCAGAGATGACATCGTTTGGTGGAGTGAATTTTCCGCCCGCTTCAACGGGAAGGCAAAGATCCTGGGCAGCTTCGCCCCTCACCTATCCACCTACAGTGACGCCACCACTTATGGCTACGGCACCATCCATGGCTGCAAACAAATTTGGATGGACGGACGGGAGAAAGCGTATGGCGGCGTACAGCGGCATAGGCCGGCATAAGCCGGCACATGATGGCGTATGCGGAGCGTATGCGTAGCGTATTACGGCATATGACGGTGTATGCCGACGTATATGACGTAATGCGCCTATGCCGCCATACGCTCCCCCCAAAAAACCCAATGTGACAGCCCCTTTAGCACGATCAGGTACCACGTGATAAAGTAGGTTTCGCTATGTGAGTATGACTTCTTACTGAAGCCACCTACGTTCTTTGACGTCTAACAGAAGTTTACCACACACCGGTCCCAGCAGCATGCGCCAGTGTCCGTGTTTTGTGTGCAAAAAGGCAGTTTTTGCAGCGATTGCAGGTGCATCATTGATGAGTGTATCACAGGCACACAAGGGGCGTGACAGAGTTGTCAATCTTCACTTCACCAAGGCAGATGTGTTTCTGTCGTACTATACTCATGTTTATCGGTTGCTTTATCCGGTCTCTTTATATACTGCCACTTTCATTAGTGGTTCGCGACGGTTTTATTCTTGATTTCGTTGACAGAGTATGCTGCTTTTTATTTGAAGCAAACAGGACGCCTACGAACAGACACTTACTTACATACACGTTGAAGTTGATGAACATACCATTCTGAAAATATATTCAAAGCATGGTCTCTGTGCTATGTGGTAGAATCTGAGAATTATTTCAAACAAGATATATACATATATAGTAACGTGTGTTCGTATGTATGTGTATATGTGTGTATTATATATGTGTCTACAATAAAACCTCTTTAAATCGACCGACCTTGGGACGGACTTGATGTGGTCCATTTAAGGCGGTGGTCGGTTTAGGGAGTTAAAATATGGTTAAAATGTTATCGTTGTGACCCAGATAAAGCGATCAATATAGGGGAGTAGTCGATCTGTGGAGGTGGTCGGTTAGGGAGGTTTTACTGTATATCTATATGTATATGTACCATACATTCATACATATACATATATATATATACATGTATATATATATATATATATATATATATAAGAATACATATACATATATGTATACATGTACATATATGTATATATGCATATATACAAATGTTAAAATGTACATATGTGCATATATACATATACACATACATACATCATATTTACATACATACAGATATATACTGATATACATATAGTTACATATACATAAATACATACATATATACATAAATGAATCCATGTACATATTTTGTTGTTGAAGATTTATACTGCCTATCATGGATAAGCCTGAATAGACTTGTTTTCACCATTAGACAGTTTGTCAATAGAAAGCCCGAGCCTACACTTTTACCGACCCAAGGGATTTTTAACCTCCCACACCACATAGACATGGTATGAGAGAAACCGGCCTTTGATGACGCTGTAAGTTATACACAGCGGTGGAAATCCAAATTGGCAGAGATGGGGGCATGGGGAATTGAACCACTGACCTTCAGATTAGGAGTCTGACCTAGAAAACAGTCAGACACTCTAACCACTCCGCCACAGAGAACACCTTTACACTTTTATACGTATGTACATATGTACATATGATATATTGCATGCATATCTATATTCTTATATGCATATATGCACTGTATATTGCATATATTATGCACATGTACATATATATCTATATATAATACCCCTTCTGCTATGCAGCGAATGGTAGAATTAATTCCAACGGGTATACTTATGCCAAATGTAAAAATGCCTGATAAAAACCAGCCGTACTGTTTCCATAAATCAAACAAGTTGAAGCACATGTATGCCGGATGTCATTTGTCCTGCATAATTAACTTTGCACAATGGGTCCTCCTAGACTACCCTCATTAAACTTGTACCCAATTTATCATCATGCATACAGACTAAGTGTCAATGTGAGCCTTTTAGCAGAGCACATCTACATTATGATTAATGGTTCCCTGACTCGAATTGACACTACCTCATGCTTTGTCGATTCTTTTATTATATACAGGATGGAAGCTCAATTAAAAAAAACACACAAAAAACACAGCAACAATAAACCATACCACCAGTACTCTTCGAACTTATTATAAATTGCAACTCCCCGCCCGACTGTCCCGGTTAAATAAAACCAGCACCCACCAATGATAATAAATCTAGGGCTGATTCGATAAATGAATCTCGTTAGTTTGTGCTAATTGCCCGATGCTTCATGATTTGTTCACACAACACGTGTGGCTGGGGTAGACAGAGGTGGTTCTGCTTTATGAAGGTAGCAGAGGCCATAGAGGCAAATCTAAACCTTTAAAACCCCCCTTCAAATAAGGCAAGGCAGGCATTTTTGGTGTTGTTACCAATTTACAACCCGCATCTATATATATATATATATATATACATATATATATATATATACATATATATATATATATATATGTATATATACATATATATACATTTGTGCAAACCGGGCGCGGTGGCCGAAACGTGCGGGAGATCGGGAGTTCGGTTCCCGGCCGAGTCAAAGAAATGACTTATAAAATTGATACTTGTATCTTCATAGCCAGGCACTTGGCATTAATACGATAAGGCCAGGACTGGTTAACTCAGTGTCAGGATTATGTGACTGAGTGGGATATTGGGCAATGGTGCCAGCATCCTGATTTCTCAGTGGGGCAGCACTATAAAGTTTTCATCAGTGCGCAGTCACAAGTCAGTGCCTGTCCTGATATGACCTTAGATGTTACCCAGATGTAAAACTCCAACAACCAACCAATATACATACATATACACACATATACATATACATACGCATCTATATATTTACATATATATATATACATATGCATACAATATATATATATGAACATATCAGGGCCTAGATAAAAGATTCACCCCGTACTTCCAGTATCGGGTGAATATTTGTTCTAATCAGGGCCGTGAGCTCACACAAATACTAGAGTAGAACATTATTGGTATACACAGATTTATGACTACCAGCAATGCAGAGGATAATTATCGCTGATTATATAATATTAGCGTATGTCATCTGAAACATATGCAATGAAATATAATACAAACAATAAAACCTGACATTGTCATGCTGTTTATCTAATAATAATATTTTATAATAATAATAACGAACAGACAATTGCTTAGAGAAACCCAAGGTGGGAGTTGCGGAAGTGGCAACTTCCCCCTCCCCCCTCTTCTCCCCCCCTCCCCACACCCACCCACCCCCCACCCCCACCCACACATTGGGGGCATTCAACTGGGCCGCTCTATCCGAATATCAAAATATTTCTGAACAAATTCCTATTTGACTGGGACCGGAAGTGGGTTCATATACCGATGATTCGGATGTGTGTATGTGGCTCCATCCGTTCCATCCGTAAATCTTGCGGATAGAAAGGGCCCAGTCGAATGCCCCCACTGTGTACTGCCCTGCGTATGCCACTTTTAGTCAGTAATTTACTCAGTCACGTGCACCAAGTCTAGAAAGCAATGACTCACAGTGGTAATTCGGTGTGTATATATATCCGCTGCTTTGAGGTAACGTGGGAGTATTTCTTTTCTGTTTGAGCTACGGTCAAAGCCGGTGATGCGGATTCCGAGGGACACCAGTTTGCCAGGGACACTTCCATTGAAATGCATTGTTAACGGCTGTGAGCAAATCTTCATACAGAAGAAGTCAAATATGTCCCAAATTACACCATCTAGAAACAAATCGCTTGGTACACATATAGAAAACATCTTTACCATAAAGACTATATTAAATTGATAAGGTTAGGGTTCTTGATTTCTATTAATTTTGAATAAAACTAACGTTTTGCACTGCGCGTACCGTCAAACTCAAGGCATTGTCAATGGTCGTGAGCCATCTTCATACATAAAATACAGAAGAAGTCAAATATCTCTCAAATTACACCATCTAGAACCAAATCGTTTGGTATACATATAGAAAAGATCTTTACCAAAAACATTATATTAAATTTATAACGTTAGTGACAATGCTGTTCGATTTTGACGCATGTGCAGAAGTGATGTGTCCCTGGCAAACTGGTGTCCCTCGGAATCCGCAACACCGGCATAGAATAAATGCATGAGGGAGGCGCTGAGGAAATGAGGGAGCTCTGTGCTGAAAGTACACTGACAGTTGTGCACATTGTCACCAATTATGTTTTGGTTACGAAGGCGCAGACGGAACAATTCTTTTAAATCCATTTTGTTGTTTTTGTTGTTGTTGTTCTGTTATCGTTCTTGTTCTTGTTCTTGTTCTTTTTATTGTTCTATTTATTGTTCTTGTTATTGCTCTTGTTATTGCTCTTGTTGTTGTTCTGTTATCGTTCTTGTTCTTGTTATTTTTATTGTTCTTGTTATTGCTCTTGTTGTTGTTCTTGTTCACGTTGTTGTTGTTATTGTTCTCGTCTTGTTGTTGTCCGTGTTCGTTTTCTTGTTCTTGTTATTCTTCTCGTTCTTATTCTTGTTGTTGTTGTTCTTGTTGTTCATCTTGTTCTTGTTCTTCTGCTTCTTTTGCTGCCTCTGCTTCTTCTGCTCCTTCTTCCACTTCTAGACCAGACACGGTGGTCGAATCACTAAGAGCGTTGGCTTCCCATGCGGTAGATCGAGACTTTGAATCCAGGTTGAGTCAAACCAATGACTTACATAATTTATGCTTGTCGCTACTTAGCCTGGAGCTTGGCATTACTAGGATAGGGCAAGGACTGGTTAGTTCAATATCAGAATATTGTGAGTGAGTGGGATTACGAGCTCTAGTGCCGCAAGTCAGGTCTCCCAGTGGGGCAAAGTTATAAGTCGCCATGAGTGCGCACTGTCACAAGTCGATACCCATCCTGATATGACCTTAGAAGCTAGGCCGTAACAGGTGGCGCCACCGGTATAGTGTTGCATCTTACGGAGTATAACTATAATAATAATAAGTAATATTCCCTCACGTATCACACTATACTCGCATAATACGTTATGCGTCACAGTCATATTCAGCTAAATGCGTGAACCAGATTAAGACAAAGCTAACCGACATGGGAAGAAACTGCGTGATTAAACCGGGCTCTGAGGGATGAGTGCAAACATATTAAAGTCACTGCATTAACCACAACATGCAAGAACTCCAACTTGAAAGTTATTATGAAATCGAATTAAGCTACCCCGAGTGTCCAGAAAATGGAGTGCAAATTCATCAAGGCTCTATTCAAAGTCGACAATGATGCACGTGAGTTGTGAATGCTGCAGATGGACATGGCGCAACCAGTGAATACAAACACAGGGAACACAGTATGTGGAATTTACGTCGAAATTGCTCAATAAGAGAACAATTAGACATAGATTGGTCATCATCATCATGCTGTTGGTCACGATGTGACAAAGACTGCTTTCATTACTTGACTGCCACTCTCCATTTAGCTCTCTGCTGTGAGAGTTGCATCCATGAGTGGGTCTTAATGTCTCTCAGCTTCAGGTTTCTCTTGATGGTATCCTTGAACCTGAGATGAGGGCACCCTCTCTTTCTGTAACCACATTTCATGAAAGCTGCCTGCAAAAGTGTTGAAGTGCTGCTGGCTTTTGCAAGTTACCAGCGGCACTCTCTCGGGGAGCAAATAGAGGTTTCACACCGGCAAGAACATGTCAAGACAGGCGCAAAACTATTTGTCCCTGCAGTGGCTGGTCGGGAGATGTTGGGAGTTCCATACATCAACCGCCCTTAATGCTGCCACAGTGACATGGTTGTCTGTTTAGGGTTTGCTCCCTTAGCTTTCGGTTCTGTCAAGAACCTGTACCAGAAAGCAGTGGTTTACAACTCTGCAGGACAGGGGCATCAAACTCCCTGAGGTATTGCTATACCTGCAATAGCTGCATACCTACATAGATTGGTACAAGCGTTATAATGGTCTAAGAGGAGTTCGACCAGTAGGCAATGAATGTGTCTCTTAGCATTCAATAGTGAATGAAAAAAGGTTTAACTAATGCTTAAAGCCGCATAGTCCGATGAATGCACACACTTTTCAAAACTCGTACACTTATCTAGAGTTGATCTTACATATTGAACTAGTGCCCGTATTAAACATTTATTTCTGCAATAAAAAGGACTATTAGGTCAAAATAATAGAACCTATTGGTCCTGAAGCCTATGGTGTCGAGCAATTTAATGTGCGTGCCAACATTAATTTAGCATGTTTTGACTTCAAATATCTTCAAGGAAAGCCATTTATAATAACAATGATTTCAAACTGAAGTGAGGTAAAATCATAGCGATCAATTAAATATAATTTATCTACAAATTATTGCAGAAACTCAAAACTATCGGACTATGCAACTTTAACCACGAAAAGAACCCCTACAAGAATGTATGCCATACATCGCTCTCTTCCACACAGTGGTTTATTTTAGCTATCAATAGTTCCGCCTACAGGACTAATTCTTGGCTAGGCTATTAATAACCACAGTTTGCAATGACAACACAGTAGAGATGTCAATGGGAGTAATAACTACCTATGTCAGATACAGTTTACTCCATGAGACAGAACAGTATAGGAATATCGATTATTTTGCACTCTCGTCATGTGTGTGTGTCCAATGGTGTGGTAGTCAGATTTAATAGTGTAAGGACTGTGCAATATGCGTGGTCCGAGTTATCCTGAGCTGGTCCGCATTCACGGTATGCCTCCGAGACGTCTTGGGGAAATCCCTGACTTCATACTAGTCTGCAAAAGCAAAAGCAGTTGGTCGCCTCGAAAATGGCCGCCCCCATAGGCGGCAGCCATTTGCAATGAAAAAGAAGTGATCTGATTGGCTGAAACCACTGAATATGGCAGCCATTTTCGAGGTGCTTTTTGTCTCCTATCTGAAAAGGGAGATGTCTCGGAGACACCCTGGAGACGCCTCGGAGACGCCCCGGAGATGCACCCTGAACGGAAATAAGGCAAAAAGCAATGCGGAGACATCTCGGAGACGTCTTGGAGACGGACCCTGAATGCGGCCCTGGTTGCTAAGGAATAACTGAAGTTGTGACCCGGTGTACTTACATGCACTGATGCAGCCTGGCTGTCCCTGCTCACAAGTCCATCCACTTTGAATGCATGAACACATGCTTCCTGATGAGAAAATTTGGTGGAGGTATTGCCTTACATCTGCTTTTTAATTAAGTTGCAACGAAATTATGCTAGCAAATAATGTACATTAGATTAAACACCACTTCCCGTATGTACGTGCAGTATACTGGCGGCGGTGGCCGAATCAGTAGAGCGCGGCCTCGCGTGCGGGAGATCTGGAATTGGGTTCTCAGTCGGGTCAAAGGTATGACTTATAAAATTGCCTGATGCTTGGCATTAATAGGATCGGACAAGGACTGGTTAGCTCAGTGTCAGGATAATGTGACTAAGTGGGATATCAGGTCATGGTGCCAGCAGCCTAATTTCCCAGTGGGGCAGCACTATAAAGCTGCCATGAGTGTGCATAGTCACAAGTCGGAACCCGTCATGATATGATCATAGATGTTGCCAGGAAGTACAACTCCAATAATTAACCAACTGCGTGCAGCACTGAACAGTATTACACTCTGTTCCACCCCTGTGTTAAAGGTGCTTTGGGTTAAACCCAAGGTTCCCTGGATGTAAGAGTAATGCCAGGTACACACATAGCGTATAGGATTCGCGCACTAAAACTCCCGATCCGCTTAAAACTGAAAACGGGCCGATTCATTTTTCGAATCGTGAATCGCAATCGTAATCCTAGCGCACACCTACCGTTTTAGTCCTAAAAATCGCGAATCGCAATCGGTAGGTGTGCTAGGGGAGTGCACACCTCACGATTTTTGGGCAGTTTTAGATCGTATACGCTAGGTGGGTGCGGAAAAACGATCGTAAACGGTAGGTGTGTACCGGGCATAAGGCTACCATAACGTGGCCAGGGACCTCAACTAGTGGCTGTGTGTTCACTAACATTAGTGACTTGGAATTTAGCTATTAGTATTACTATTAGGAAATGGAATCCGATTGCCATGCCCAAATACACGAGGGAAGTAATTATAATTATACTTTTGTTATTCACGAATAACTTAAAATTAAATAATGTCACCAATGTTGAGGCAAATCACAGACCTGATATCATCCAATAAGGTCACATTACCTCAAATTCATTACTTAGCCATTTGATGGATAATGACACTGACTAAGAATTAATTGTCCAACGCGCAAAACAGTTGGTTACTGCTATTTTTATCCCCAGGCTCTTACTCAAATAACCTATTGTTGGTTTGTCGATTCAATATAAATAACATAATTTATTACACTAAAGCTGAAAATTACAGGCATTGGTTAAGAATGTGATATAATAATGAAATAGAATAAATAACAACTAAACAATGAACAACCAAAAAACGCAAAGACGCAGACACTAAAAACACACATGGACGGGACCATACATTCAAAGGCCACCAGTGTGTTTATAAACATTACTAACCGATCACATGTGGACAATGTTGAGCCAGCAGGATAACAACATCCAGGATAAAGCAGGATAATGACATGAATTAATGCTATGCCCATACCATGTATTTGAACAGTCCATGTGCAAAACCCCGTAATTGCCAATCCCAAAAGATTTTTTACGTGAAAGGTAATTTTTATTCTCACTAATTCCACTTTTCTTGTGATGAAATGGTTATGGAGCAATGAACAAAAAAAACAAGGGAATATAACCAAAATGAACGTTTTGATTTGAAGGTTTGACTCGAATGTTTATTTCAATTTTTGGATCAGCATTTACGAGGTTTTGCGCCTGACCTCCTCATTTATATATTACATAACCACCAGAGGGCAGTAGTGTTCAGCGAATGAAAGTAACACTATACCCGATGCCACCGGCCGTGTTGATAAAGAGAACTTCTATGCATTACCCAGTTAGGTAGTTTCTAAACAGAAGCCGATGTGGCATGTTCTGCGGCAGCTAGACTCTTCACTTCCGGCAGGAAGCCGGCGACTACTGGAAACCTGCCCTCAGTGCGCATGCGGGAAACTGCCTCTTGTTAACACGACACGTCCATTGGGACGCCTCTAATGAGCTGCAACGCACCAATGTGCGTCAACACCTGCTAATGTTCCCATGCCTGAAGCCCACACAGCAAGCAAAAAGCCTCAGCCTGGCCAAGGCCTTCCAGTCTTTTCCCCGACCATGCTTCTTTGCCTTGTTTACTGTTCCTTCCATGCCTTGGATTCGCTCTACTTGAGGCTCTGTTGTAAAACCTTTTAACCCCTCCCCCCAATCGTCCTCCCCATCACACATTTTCTGCCAGCTCTTTTAGCCTTCCATCACATTTACTCCCCAACTCTCTATCCAACTTCCGGCTTCCACGACCACTGTGCCCCACTGTGCCCCACTGGTTCTCACTGTGCCCCACTGTGTCTCACTGTGCCCCACTGTGCCTCACTGTACCCCACTGTGTCTCACTGTGCCCCACTGTGTCTCACTGTGCCTCACTGTACCTCACTGTGTCTCACTGTGCCTCATTGTGCCTCACTGTGTCTCACTGTGCCTCGCTGTGCCTCACTGTGCCCCACTGTGCCTCACTGTGCCCCACTGTGTCTCACTGTGCCTCACTGTGCCTCACTGTGCCCCACTGTGTCTCACTGTGCCTCACTGTGTCTCACTGTGCCTCATTGTGCCTCACTGTGCCCCACCGTGTCTCACTGTGCCTCACTGTACCTCACTGTGCCTCACTGTGCCTCATTGTGCCTCACTGTGTCTCACTGTGCCTAGCTGTGCCTCACTGTGCCCCACTGTATCTCACTGTGCCCCACTGTGTCTCACTGTGCCTCACTGTACCCCACTGTGTCTCACTGTGCCTTGCTGTGCCTCACTGTGCCCCACTGTATCTCACTGTGCCCCACTGTGCCTCACTGTACGCCACTGTGTCTCACTGTGCCTCACTGTGCCTCACTGTGCCTCATTGTGCCTCACTGTGTCTCACTGTGCCTCGCTGTGCCTCACTGTGCCCCACTGTATCTCACTGTGCCCCACTGTACCTCACTGTACCCCACTGTGTCTCACTGTGCCTCACTGTGCCTCGCTGTGACCCACCGTGTCTCACTGTGCCCCACTGTGCCTCACTGTGTCTCACTGTGCCCCACTGTGTCTCACTGTGCCCCACTGTGCCTCACTGTGCCCAGCTGTGCTTCATTGTGTCCCTCTGAACAACTGCGCCTCACTCTCCATCGCATAATTAATGGGGTTGAATACCATATAACGATTACAGATGTTGCTCGAATTGATTAACGGACGTGAAGTTAAAATAGAGGGAATGGATTCGGTAGGATTGCAATCGAAATGTGGGTATTATAGAGGTAGCATGGTTGGTTGTAGGTCAAGCAGGTGCTTAGCTGTTGGTGGGATGGTGTGAGTGGCAAATCAGTTCTTTGTTTCTTTGTTGGAGTTTTATGTTCTGGCAACATCTAAGGTCATATCAGGACAGGTACAAATTTGTGACAACGCACACTCACGGCCACTTTATAGTGCTGTCCCACTGGAACAGCTGGCCGCCAGTACCATGACCCGATATCCTACACAGTCACATTATCCTGCCACAGTGCTAACCAGTCCTTGTCCTATCCCATCTATGCCGAGTGCCAGGCCAGGAAGCGACAAATATCAATTTTTATAAGTCATTGGTCTGACTCGATCGGGAATCGAACCCCGATCTCCCGCACGCGAAGCTTGCTGTCTACCGATTCGGCCACCGCATCCGGTGGCAATATGAGTGTACGGTGAAGGAAGGAGGGCGGGATGGTGGTTAGCAGCAGAGCTTCCAGCAGAGTGACGAGATATTTTATGAGATATGCTGGTGCACAGCCTGCCCAGTAAGGTGGATCCTGAGTGACAGCTTGAATCCAAGGTACGTCGGCTCAGCTCTTATCCGTGATGGAAGTGCATTCCACATTCTGCTCCCTTGGGATATTGGAGCCGTGGCCGGGCTGTTTGTTGATGCTCTTTGGATGCAGCGTAGTACCCCTCACACCTTGTTTTCTGCTATACTGTCTGGTCTATATAGAGTCGGTCTTTGGATCTTTTGTAGGCCTACACCAACAACAATAGTTGGAGGAAATTTCTCATGGCAAGTTGGTCAAGTCTTGCTCACTTACTATTTTACATTTAATTATTGTTTTAAGCACTCTCTTCTGCACCGGCTGTAATCTTGGTCACTGCTTAGTCCGGAATTCACCACATTTCTTTTAGACTATGATCTGCAAAATAATAATCTGTAAGAATTATTGATGGCAATGCCAACGTCTTATGGAAATTTAAACGTTAACCACATAAAATAAGCCAATCAAATAGACAAAAATAGCCTTTAGGCAGTAAGTTCATTGATAGCTTGTCACTGGGTTTCAGAAATGACAAGCACACACTAATATACGTCAACTGCAGGCAGAGTGACATTTGTGATTTAAGGAGTCACATTTAGCGTACACTACAAGTAAGTCAGCTCGCCAGGAAGCGGAGCAGCGTGTTGCCTACAAGTAGTACACCGCAACTAGACGTCGAGAAACTGCTTCCGCCTAGATAGACACTGTAGAGTCCATCGTAAAAATGTTCTGTCGGGTAGTGTTCACCAAGCATTGCACCTAGAGGGGACGCAGCTAGCAAGGGCAAGATGCTGGAGACAGATGGCAGTGTAGAGTGTTGAGGAAGGATCTGTAAAGGAGGCTGTTTGCTGTTTGTTTAGATGAAAATAGCCGGGTGGGGGAAGAGGGCTGGAGGGTTGGAGGGTTAGAGGATTGGATGGTTGGAGGATTGGAAGGTTGAATGGTTGGAGGGTTGGATGGTTGAGGGTTGGAGGGTTGGAGGGTTGAGAGTTGGAGGGTTGGAGGGTTGGAGGGTTGGTGGGTTGGAGGGTTGGAGGGTTGGAGGGTTGGAGGGTTGGAGGGTTGGAGGGGTGGAGGGTTGGAGGGTTGGTGGGTTGGAGGGTTGGAGGTTGGAGGGTTGGTGGGTTGGAGGGTTGGAGGGTTGGAGGGTTGGAGGGTTGGAGGGTTGGAGGGTTGGTGGGTTGGTGGGTTGGTGGGGTGGTGGGGTGGTGGGTTGGTGGGTTGGAGGGTTGGATGTATGGTGGGTTGAAGGGTTGGTTCGTTGGTGGGTTGTTGGGTTGGTGGGATGAAGGGTTGGAGGGTTGGATGTATGGTGGGTTGGAGGTTTGGAGGGTTGGAGGGTGGGAGGGTAGGTGGGTTGGTGTGGAGGGTTGGTGGGTTGGAGGGTACTTGGGTTGGGGTGGGGTGGAGGGTTGGAGGGTTGGTGGGTTGGAGGGTTGGTGGGTTGGTGGGTGGGTTGGTGGGTTGTGGGTTGGTGGGTTGGAGGTTTGGAGGGTTGGTGGGTTGGCGGGTTGGTGGGTTAGCAGGTTGGTGGGTTGGGGGTGGGGTTGGCGGGTTGGAGGGTTGGTGGGTTGGAGGGTTGGGTGGGTGGTGGGTTGGTGGGTTGGAGGGTTGGAGGGTTGGTGGGTAGGGTTGGGAGGGTTGGAGGGTTGGAGGTTGGAGGGTTGGTGGGTTGGGGGGGTTGGTGGGTTAGAAGGTTGGTGGGTTGGTGGGTTGGTGGGTTGGAGGGTTGGAGGGTTGGTGGGTGGTGGGTTGGTGGGTTGGTGGGTTGGTGGGTTGGTGGGTTGGTGGGTTGGTGGGTTGGGTGGGGGTTGGTGGGTTGGTGGGTTGGTGGGTTGGTGGGTTGGGGGTGGTGGGTGGAGGGTTGGTGGGTGGTGGTGGGTTGGTGGGTTGGTGGGTTGGAGGGTTGAGGGGGTTGGGGGGTTGGAGGGTTGGTGGGTTGGAGGGTTGGTGGGTTGGTGGGTTGGTGGGTTGGTGGGTTGGTGGGTTGGTGGGTTGGAGGGTTGGAGGGTTGGTGGGTTGGAGGGTTGGAGGTTTGGTGGGTTGGAGGGTTGGTGGGTTAGAAGGTTGGCGGGTTGGTGGGTTGGAGGGTGGGAAGGTTGGAGGATTGGAAAGTTGGTGGGTTAGTGGGTGAGGTGACCAAGGTCCAGGATGGAGGTAGACGGGCAGAGAGAAAAATGGAGAGTGAGTGAGAGAGTGCATTTGTAAAGCCCGCTGGACACCTCACGAGGATGAAGGTTCTCGTTTTTGCGATATTTGCAGGATTCGCGATATTTCATGTACCAGATACCATGAGAATATTTCTATGAGACCGGGATCCCTCACGCTGATCACCAGGGTTTACCTAAATTATTAAACTTATGTATTATGTCAGTACTGCGGGTGTTTGATTAAAATATAATCCTCCTCTCACAATTCTGAGTTAGTACATGAGGTTGGCAATAATAACCTACTTCCCTTTGATCCAAGTAACTTTTATGATAATTAAGTCAGTTTGGATATATTTGAAGTAGATGCATGCGCAATAATGTGCATGTACACACAAGTAACCACTGCTACATGGAACAGGTCATATCGCTACCGGTCTAAACCCGTGAGCTTTACTATCCCCAATTTACAATGAACACCCCCCCCCCCCCATCATCCCTAAATATATGATCAACGAGTACACTAGGGGTAGCTCCTTTTTATTTTCGAAATATACCAATCTTTCATCGGATGATTCAATTCTAAGGTGGCAGTGGAATTAGAACACATCTATTTGATGGGAGGTTCAGAAGGGATAGTACTAGTGAGCTGTGACGTCATATTTACGAGCAGTACAGTTACAGAAGCAGGCCCAACGGAGTATTAGGTGACCAACTGTTACTAAATATAATATATAAGGGCAAAGTGTCCTATCACTAGTCTTCTCCCAGTGGCCGCGCAACATTATTTTTTTATTTTTAAAATTTGTTTTTGTACTTCCTCATTCCACAACTCCTTGCCCTATCATATTAATACCAAGCGGCAGGCTAGGCAGCCACAGGTTAAAATCATTGGTTTAACTTCACCAGCGTTCAACCCCACAGATTTGAAACCCATGACCTACTAAAGCTGGAGGTTGATGCTCAACTCATTCGGCTACCAATACTGTGGCCACCCCACTTTTAATAAGATTACTGAGCACTTGAATGGCATTATTTGTGTGTCCTGTATGTTCTATGTGTCAATTGCGTGTTCTCACGTGGTTGCTATAAATGAAAGGCATTGTGTGTTTGGCTTGGGTGTTATGGACTAGGGCAGGCTATTTGTTGTGGCGGATATTACATAGGTAGGATGTAGATATTGCAAAAGAAACACAGCAAGATTGTGTAATATTGAAATGTGCTAATGTACCAATGACCTCTGCTACCATATTCTCTCCACAGCGGTAGCGGTACATATATCGAAGGGTCATGGTACATCTGGACATGTCAGATTAGATCCAAAGTGCACTAACTGACAATGAATACCTCCATTAATTTGATATTCTTTCCTACCACAACATCCAAATGTAACCCATTTCTTCGAATATATCTAACCAACTGTAGTAGTCTGCACTGACCTCTCAGCAAGTAACCACATAGACAGGTAGGCATGGGTAGTGTGGTGATATCAGGGAGCCTAGGTGGTGTAATAGTTAGCACACTGGCCCGGGATTCAAAGATATGTGGGTTCGAGTCCTGCTCTAGGCGCAATATTTCCCATTTTCATCATCCCCATGACACTAGTTGCCGTGACCATGATCCTGTACGAGCTATGCGCTGTATAGTTGTTGAACCTACCCTGTGCATGTATGTCTTGGTGCATTGCCTGTATGTATGTAATTGTAAGCATTAAAAGAGGTACAATTCCAGGGGGATGAGTGTAGTAGTCTGCACTCACCACTCAGGCAAGTAACCACATGGTACAGGTAGGTGTGGGTAGTGTGGTGATAACAGGGAGCCTCAGTAGTGTAATGGTTAGCACACTTGCCCGGAACGCAAAGAGATGTCGGTTCAAGTCCCGCTCTCGGCACAATATTTCCCAATTTCATCACCCCCACGACACAACTATGAGAACAGAATCTGGGCGTTGCCCTGTTTCTGAATATTGCCAACAGCATAACACTGAGCCATCAATTAGATAATTGCCTCGTTCTGGGAAACTTGCAAAGATTTCTTTTATATATAAATAGTTAAAAAACGCAACAAAACCCAACAAAGCTTGATAACACCCAACCCAGAAATGCATCATCCTAAAAGAGTCCCCCCCCCCCCCCCGCTCCCCACTGAGTGATGAGTGTCTTCAAACAGTTGGTGTCGTCAGAGCAAACAGGGCTTCTCAGTGTGAAGCCCCATCCATCAATGTAAGCCTTGTATCAATATTGTCACAACACACGGGTATCAAGACGGGTATTCCGGGTTCCGCCGGTTTCCCAGGAAGGACTGAAGCTGCGACTTCAGCCTGCCAGGTCGCAGATTCAACTTACACACAGGAAATAGGGGTTGGTAGCCTACCCCTCCAAAGCCCTGTCTTTCACTAGAGAGCCTATACTATAAAATCACGTTGCACAAGTCTCCCGATGACCCAAGCTGATCAGGTTTTTGTGAGATACATTGTAGTGTTCTCTGTGGTGGAGTGGTTAGAGTATCTGACTGTTTTCTAGGTCAGACTGCTAATCTGAAGGTCGGTGGTTCGATTTCCCATGCCATCACCTCTGTCAATTTGGATTTCCACCGCTGTGTATAACTTACAGCATCATCAAAGGTTGGTTGCTCTCATAACATGTCTATGTGTGGGAGGTTAACAATCCCTTGGGTTGGTAAAAGTGTAGGCTTGGGCTTTCTATCGGCCAACTGTCTAATGGTGAAAACAAGACTATTCAGACTTAACCGTGATAGGAAGTATACATCTTCAATAAAAAAAAAACACAAAACATTTGTTTCTAATGTCGATTGCAGTGGACTTGTCCTAGCAAATAATTTCTTTAGGCTAAAATACCACTGTGTGCATGTGTATTCATTCACCAATTGTCCACATATCACCTTCGGCCCCGTAAGCGGAAGTTGAAACCTGGCATGCTGGGTTCTGGCTTCATTCCTTTCTGAGTAACCATCATAACTCAAAACATACATGGTATTGTGATGCAGTTGTGGGTCCCGTAGCAAAACAGGCCACGCCAAGTAGGACGCCTGCTCACTCACAGAAGAATAATCAGAATCAATCGCAGCGGTTAGCTTGGGATTTTCAGGTGGAACGCAGATGGAATAAAACACTATTGGAATAAAACGCGGTGGAATAAAATGCTATAAAACATCATACATTTGAATAACAAATATTGTTATCTCAGGTGGTACGCAGCTGCGTACCTACGTATATATGGAAGCTACGCCCCTGAACCGACATCATTAATATCAAATGTCCAATACACGATTTCCGCCACTAACCCACCGTCTGCCAGCAGTGACAAGAACTCGTCTTCTAGCTAAGATTTCAGAACTAATGTATTGGATAGCACTCAAAACCACGGAAGTCAGCATAAAACCAAAGGAAAATGGAATAGGAACGCCACATTTAATAGCATTCTAATAATATTTTTTAGAAAGGCATGATATTCCATTCTGGGCCTACTTATAGTTGCATAGTCCGATGGTTTTGAATTCCTTACATTTTTCTGAGATAAATACATTAACTTGATTGCTATAATCTACATTATGTAGACTTATGCAGTAGCAGGTTCTGTTAAATTGACTCAGTATGCCCTTGTAATGTGGCAACAAATGCTTAATAAGTGCATCAATATCTAAGTTATATATGTAGAATCAAATCTAGATAATTGTTTTGGTTTCGACAATTTGATTCTTCATCAGACTATGCAGCTTTAATAATGCATTATTGTGAAAAAAAGTTTCTCTTAACACGTGTGACATCTCCATTTACAATTGCTAAAACCTCGATTTAGATCTGAGTCATGTTTTCTTATTGTATTCACGTTTTCACTTTATGATCGTTTATAGCAAGTACACAGAATGGGCTTGGTCCAGCTGTTATTTATTGCAAGCCTTTGAAGCAAGCCTTTGTTGACAAAATTGACATTCTCTACATTTAAATCCAGGCAATTCTAAACCTAGATATATTTAGATTTAGAGCTTGATATTCACAGAATTATTCATACCAGTTACTACCTATTGGCATATTTCTTATCAAGGAGCCAGAACAACATCAGACAAAGATAGTAATTTGAAGGAATTCATCTTATTTATTATCTATGAGATGGTTCCATAATCATTGGATTAAAGCTGCATATTCGGATGAAAACATCAAATTTTCAAAACCAAAGCAGTTATCTAGATTTGATTCTATTATCTTACTTAGATATTGTTGCACTTATTAAGCATTTGTTGCCACGTAGAAGGGAAAACTGAGTCAATTTAATAGAACCTGTTACTACAGAAGTCTGTGGTGTCAGAGTTTTGCTGTGCTTGCCAAAACTAATTTGACATGTTTGCACTTCAACTATTTTTTTTTGTTTTTGGTCAAGTATTTATTCATCTGAATATGACATTTGTCAGCCCCGGAGCACTGGTCTTCCGGCCATCTTACTATTGGAATTGACATTCTAAATAATCTAAGTTTGGTCAGTGCTGTATTAGTCACAGCACCGATCCTGTAGAATTAAGGGAGTGGCTCCTGCTGTATAATGTACAGCACCAGTCACTGTGGTTCATGCAAAAATGGGGAGCAGCAACTATCTAAAATGTTATCCATTTAAGATAAATGCCACTTCAAACTAAAGTAAGGTAGATTATAACGATGAGCCTAATATATTTATTTCAGGAAATGTCAGAAACACAAAACCATCGAACTATGCAATTTTAATTAAATAAACCAAGCTTTATTTTACTTTACTTTATATATATATATATAATGCAGAATAAGTGGCTACATGAATATATATATATATATATATATATATATTCATGTAGCAACTTATTGTCAAATTCCTGTCTAAATTACTAGCACCACGGACTCCTTCAGAGAGTAGATTGCACACTGTACTAGGCATGTCCAATGCTATGCCTATTTGCGAGGAAAAGGTTGGGGTGGGAGTGACCGGAGTGCTTAATGTAGACAAACAACACTTAGTAAGCCTATACCACCACGCTATAGACCGCCCCCAACAGCACACGCCGGGACGGTGACCAATATGACTGTGGGAGTTATTCATGTAATGTTTATTAGAAACACAATCATTCCATCTCTGTTACGGGCAATGTGGAGGTCCCTGGCTGCAACACACCGTGCAGCATTGAGCGTGGCAGTCGTGACCTCTCCTCTCTCCCCCAACCCCAGTCTCACCTCCAATTTGCCTTTCTGTGGCTGCCATCGTGGGTTCGAGTCCCGGTCGAGTCAAACCAATGACTTTAAAATTGATACTTGTTGCTTCCTAGCCAGGCGCTCGGCATTAATAGGATAGGGCAAGGACTGGTGTGCTCAGTGTCAGGATAATGTGACTGAGTGGGATACCAGGTCATGGTGCCGGCGGCCTGGTTTCCCAGTGGGACAGCACTATAAAGTTGCCATGAGTGCGCACTGTCACAAGTCGGTACCCGTCCTGATATGACCTTAGATGTTGCTAGGACGTAAAACAACAACAAACAAACAAACAAACAAACCAATTTGCCGGAAGCGATAGAAAATGGCGGCCATTAGGGTCAGAGCGTCGGTGCGCATTCTCTTTTTTATGGAATGGACATCAGCAGTTTGTGTACTGAGTGGCAACGGGTGTTATAAGGCGGGGGGTGGGGTGCGGGGGGGGGGGGGTGAGGGACGTGTGTGGACTGTGTGGTAAATGTCATGGATTGTTGGTTGGTTGTTGGAGTTTTACATCGTGGCAGCATCAAAGGTAATATCAGGACGGCTACCGACTTGTGACAGTGCACACTCACGGCAACTTTTATAGTGCTGCCCCACTGGGAGACCAGGCCACCAGCACCAATTATCCTGACACCGAACCAACCAATCCTTGCCCTGTTCTAATAATGCCAAGTGCCTGGCTAGGAAGTGACAAGTATAAATTTGATAAGTCATTGGTTTGACTTGACCGGGAATTGAACTCCCGACCTTCCACACGGGAGGCTTGCTCTCTACTGATTCTGACACCGCGTCCGGTCCATAGAGGTTGGATGTAGACTGTGTTGTTATGGGTGATGTCAAGGTGTCGTAGTCTTTACAGTGGGATGTGATCATCAGATATGGTTTGATTGATTGTTTCTTTTATGCTTTGCATCCTATGAATATCTACGGTCATATGAGGACAGGTGCAGACTTGTGACAGTGTGCACACTCATTGTGACGTATTGTCCCACTAGGACACAGGCCACCGGCTGCCAGCCACATTAATCCTGATACTGAGCAAACCAGTCGTTGCCCAATCCTGGTATTGCTGAGCACCAGGGTGGGTAGCGCCATGTGTCTATTTTGTAAGTGATTTGTTTGGCTCGGTCGGGGTTCGAACCCCCGACCTCCCGGATGGAAAGCCAGGCAGCGCTCTTACCGATTCCACTACTCTAGCCGGTCTCAAAGAAGGAAAGGCAGGGGCTCGCTATTGTATGCGTCTCAAACTTCAAAGCAGATCAGCTGCTTTGCAATCCCTAAATAAATTGACACATTTTCTTTTTATAACAAGATAGCTTCCAATAATATAGCAGGTCGTGGGATCAAATCCAGGCCGAGTCAGACCAAAGTCTTGCAAAATTGATACTTGTCACTAATCTTGCTTGGTGCTGTGCATTAACCTTCTTTGGTGCTATGAATGACTAGGATAGAGTAAGAACTGGTTGATTCAGTGTCAGGATAATGTGACTGAGTGGAGTATCAGGTCAGGGTGCTGCTGACACATTATCCCAGTGATGCAGCACTACAGCTTACAGTCACCATGAGTGCGTACTGTCACAAGTCACAATAGATCGAGCTATTTCACAGGATGTAAGCATTATAACTGAACCGATTCTCTACAGGGTACTGATTAATCAAGACCAGGGAACCCCAAGAAAAGAATAAATGGACCCAGCATAGGCCTCATGGACGGGAACTGGACTCCGACCAATGCTCTTCAAGCACAGCTTGGGGAGAGAGTGCTGAGGTTGGCTCTTCCTACTGTGTTGTAGTTAATCCAATAGCACTGTCAGGGCTTCTAGACATCCCAATATATAAAAATTTCAGAACTTGCAAGCTAAAGTTCAAATGCTTATTTATCATAAGCAACTATTTTGGGATGAATAATCTATTAAATCATTCCAATAGACATTACAAGTTGAATTAAGAGCTTTCTGTGGCTGCCATCTTGGTGGTTCCACTGGATTCCTCTGTCTGTGGGGAACCCCTGTAGGTCATGTGATGAGGAAATCCCACTGATGATGTCATTCATTCATTACACACCTCAGGACTCTCTCCCCACATGTTCAGTTGCATGAACTGAAAAACTAAGCAAAAGTGTCCTTGGAGAGCTTTTGATACCAGAATCGCTGGTGTCGCTGATTAGAACTATTAGGACTTTGTTTGTCTCTCAGTGAGCTAATGAGAGCGGCTTGAAAGTGAAACACAATTCACCTGTAGTTATATATTAGCTCTGCCTAATATTTGTCATATTTTCAACAAAATAGTGCTGTCAATTGATGATCAAATTAGGTCATGACCGACATTGCTCAGCTTAGCCGTTCTGAACCAAATAACGACTAGCAAAGGCTCCAAGTAGTCACTATAGTCAGCATAAGCACAATGCTTTAAGTCATTGTCACACCTCACCGGACTGAGCACCGGAGACCACCGGACAAAGAATTTTCTTGTCTGGTGAAGAAATCTATGGAAATGTATCGAAATGGAGTGTAAAATTGAGTTAATTGCCACCGGACAACCGGATAAGTACCGTACATGTACCGTACATGTACCGGACGAGAACCATACGAGAACTGGGCACATAACGGATGGGTACCGGACATGTACCGGACAAAACGGACAAACCGGACACCAACGGATGGGTACCGGACATGTATGGATGGGTACCAGACACCAACCAGACACCTCAGTCCGGCGGTGTCCGGTAGAAGTTTTGTGCATGTTACCGGACGGTACCCGAACATCGCTGTACACAACCGGACAGTGTCCGGTTCTCATCCGGTTCCCCAGTCCGGCAAGGTCTGACAGGGCCTTAAGCATGGGGAGGGACACCATCCGATGATGTAATCGTAACCAACATTGTCCGACATGAGTAATATACATGATCAAAATAAACTTAATTTGAGATTATTTGATCAAATTCCTGACCAAACAGAGATGTGTGCGTGTATGTCCATTTAGGAGCACCCACCGTGACGATACGTCGATATCGTCGTATCGTTCAGGGGACAACCAGCCAACCAGCTTATCAGTTCAGCCATGAAGAACAAAGGAGGACTGAAGACAACATGCCCGGAGGTAGATCCTATACTCTTCATGGCGAACACGCCCTTAATTAATAAGCACTTCACCCAGTTAGAGATGATATCATATCTTGGTAAGAGTTAATTACAGTAAAGTTAGATTGTCTGGTTATTTATGCCACATGCAATGGCTATTACAATGGGGCACATTTGTAGCTATCTGATGATTTGGCACGCCGGAACTACTTTAATCAGCAGATTAATGCGGATTCTTTTATATTACATACTTGCCTAAGTTATCAAAGTGACAGAAACACAAAGAACAGCATTCTGCTAATGGACAATAGAGGTGTATTTAGTGTGACAGATGCATTTAGATATGCATAGACTAGCGGATGTGGCTCTCAGTGAATAAATGTGTTCGGTAAATAATGCAGTAGGTTTGTAATCGCCACCCAAAGCTATATACAGTAAAACCTCCCTAACCGACAACCTCCACAGATCGACCACTCCCCTATATCAATCGCTTTATTTGGGTCCTAGCAATAGCATTGTACCCATATTCTAACTCCCTAAACCGACCACCTCCCTAAATGGACCACTTAAAGTCGGTCCCGGGGTCGGTCGATTTAGAGCGGTTTTACTGTATATATATTATGTCTAGGGAAATTGCATAAAGCTTGATATATCTACATATCTGTATGTATCCATTCTAAACGTGAAATAGTCATAATGACGTCAGAGAATATAATAGAGTAATAGTGAAATATACCTTGGGCTGGTGAATGTAGTGATATATATGTGTATATGCACATATCTATATCCCCACATTCAGTATATATCACGATATTCACACATGTATCTGTATATATGTCTGCATATATGCTGAATTGTCTCAGGAAAATTATGAATATCAGGAGGCAGGATAAGATCCCAAAGACTGAAGTTTTAGAGAGGGCAATAATGGTCAGCATTGACTGCATGGTCCTGAGAGCACAACTTAGGTGGACTGGCCATATAGTCCACATGGATGAGGAGAGAAGACCAAACACTCTCTTCTACTGTGAACTTGCAAAATGACGCATAAATCAAAGTGGTCAGAAGAAAAATTTCAAGGACTACCTTAAATGCAACCTGAAGAAATGCAATGTCAACACTGAAACCTGGGAAATAGTGGACAATGACAGGGATTCATGGTGCACAACTATTCGGCAAAGCACAACACAGTTTGAAACTGATCGTATGTCTTAAGCTAACCAAAAGCGACAGCAGATAAAAAATCTTCACCTCCCAAACTCTCTGACTGCAGCTACACACACATGTCGAACGTACTGCCGCACATTTTGAGCACAAATTGGACTATTTTAAATTGCTAACAATGGGGAGATTTGAAGTACAAACATGCTAAAATTCTGACACCATAGGTTTCAGTAGTAACACATTTGATTAAGTTGGTTTAGCGTCCCCTTCTATGCTTCAACAAATACCCAACACATGTGCAACTAGCTAACTTGGATATGTAGGATCAAATCTAGGGAAATGAGGGTCACCTTTAATTCACAAGGTGGGGCGACACTCACTATTCACAGAAGCTCTGAATATGTCTGTTGTTGGTATTAACTATTAATGTGGATAAGAAGGCATTGTGTGAGAAGGCATTGTGTCTTACCGTGGGAACATTATAAATAATTCCACCAGACAATGAGCCACAAACCAACTAAAGCAGGACTGTTAAGTGTTATATTACTCCTCCCCATCACCACCCTTGCCTTAAAGCACATGTTACATGAGCACATGACACAACCCATCCATCTTTTAGTAGGACAACATCCAGAAAGAATGATCCTGCCAAGAATCTCTGTGCAATTACCAGTATTCATAAGCAAACCTTGTCAAAACTCTTGGACAATTTACTGACAAAAGCCAACGTAATCAGATCACAATGTAAATAAATATTAAGGACAACCTGAAAATAATGAGGAACAATGCATTACAGCATAAAACTTGCCATGAAATCTGAGTAAGCTACTAAAATTGCTGAACACTCCAGGGTAGTAATTGTCGTTACCTCAATTCATCATACCATATTACACACGTCATATTACCTGCATTGCCTAAATAATTGTAGATGGCACCCCATAAGAAAGATCTGCCTCATGCTATGCTCGATTAAATTATGGACATTATATATCTTATATATATATTATGTAGTGTTGGAACAAAACGCGAGACAGGAAAGCACCAAATTCTATAATAAACCAGGTCTGCCCATGCAAGGAGCAGTTTAAGGAGAAAGACCAATTGCACAAAATTGAAATTTCCACTGCTTAATAAATGAATAAATAATTTTTTTTAAACCATAGAAAAACAACATATGCTATGCTTTGCTACGGAAGAAATTCTGCTGAAGTACAAAGCATGTTGTGGATATTATAGGAAAACGATGGCACATATGTGCTATAGGGAAGGAAATAGCATGTTGTGAACATAACAAATGTTTTGCTAAGTTTACTGGGGGTGCGGAGCTCTTACGTCCTATCGACATTGAAGATCATATTAGAACGGGGTATTAATATAACGAGAAATATGGATGTTGGTGGGGGAAAGTATGGTCTGTAGAGCAGATCCTCATTGTCCATGTTAGCGCTGACATAGGTAATTCGCGGCAGGACTTGGGGTGGTAGACCCTTCAAGCATTCTCAATGACACTGCCATGCCATCTGCCGGCTTTCAGGCTAACTAATTATTCAGGTACTTGTGTTGCCACCTAGCGTTAACTTTCTGTCCTGCTCCAGTTCCCTCTGCCAGCCACTGCCGCCACCTACCCGCTTAACTTTGCATCATACGAAGCCAAATTCTCGCCACCTAGCGGGTTCGGTCTGCCGGCACTGACATCACAACATGGCCCACAGCTCTCGGTTGCCACTTGGACACGCGGACCTTATTTTGCCACCATGCACCCTCAACTACAATAGAGACATTAGATTGCGAGGGTTGAGATTGCCGAGTGGTCCATTTGCCTGATTAAATTCTGACCTGCCTTGTAAACTGTCTGACTGTTCTGTTCCGAATAAATGCAAATTATACCACACCTGTCTCGTCGTGAATTATTCGACTACAACCGAAGTGCAGTGCATCGGTACTGAACAAGTGTTTATATTCTACTGAATAACTTGTTGACCAACCTCCCATCCCCCCCCCCCCCCCAGATATATTATATCACAGTGTGTCTGTGTTGTCACACTTCCTAATGGCAGGCGGTCTGGTGTGTGTATGCTTGTTTGAAGGTGTGCGGCTGATATTGAAGGTAGATTATGTGTTGGTGGATAGACCAGGGCTGTAGCTAGTATGGGGGTGGGGAGAGGGGCACCTCCCTCCCCCCGCCCCCTCCCCTCGCCCCCAAGAGAACAACGCACTCCCCCCCCCCCCCCCCCCCCCCCCCCCCCCCCCAAAACCCCAACAACAACAACTACCCAGAATGTAACCTCCCTGAAAGGGCTGGAAGTGGCATTACAAAGCCTCTAGATAAATCTATTTCCTGAGATGGCAGGGTGGGGCTGTATGCCCACCCACCCTCTAGGGCATCACCCCTTTGGCACTTGTCTATTCCAAGAAGTTATCTCTGGCCCAACAGAAAATGTCCTAGCTACGGCTTTGTAGATGATAGCAGGTAGAAAGCAGAAAGCAAAAGGATTGCTGTGTCACCGACCTGTAGAGACGCCAAGCACTGGGCTGCGTGAATGTGTGTGGAACGCGGGTGTTGGGGACTGGTTAGTCTCGCGGGAAGTCACGTGTCAATCCATCTTATCTGGCGTTCACAGGGCGTCGTCTTTACAAAGCCTACATTGCATAACATGCGTCAAACCGACTTAATTTGCTACTTATCATTCAGGGGCTCGGTCACACGGAGGCGCTATATCATCGTTGGCCTGGCCCACAACCCACACAGACTGCTGTTGTGTTTAAGACCATACTTAAGCAATACTTCAGTTGTTAAGGATATGCTGTCAGCCACCCACTCTGCTACATGATTCAATTTAATCCTGGTTATGCTCTCCACCCCCGCCCACCCCCTGGTAATTTGTTAAGATTCTATTTTTAGGAATGTGATGGGTCTGTAAGGTGGATGGCTGACATTCACAGTTTGTGATAGGGGTTGGTTGGCTGTTGGAGTTTTACATCCTGGCAACATCTAATGTCATATCAGGACGGGTACCGACTTGTGACAGTGTGCGCTCATGGTGACATTTTAGTGCTGCCCCACTGGGAAGTCAGGTCACCGGTACCATGAGCCAATGTCCCACTCAATCATATTATCCTGACACTGAGCTAACCAGTCCTTGCCCTATCATATTAATGCCAAGTGTCAGGCTAGGACATGACAATTATCAATTTAATAAGTCATTTGTTTGACTCGACTGGGAGCCAAACTCCCGATCTCCCACACGCAAGGTCCACGCTCTATGATAGAGGTAAATGAGACTGTCTCAAAAGGTGATAATCAAAATGGGACAAAACCTTGTCCATTAAAACGATCAATCTACTATCTGTTTATGACACAAATATGCATTTGATCAGGATAACCTGATTTGATTTTGTACATAGTCTACAATACTCTCAATAGAATACATATTGATTTGAAGCAAATATCTTTGTCTGTGTTTTCAGTATAACCGATTCTGTGCTGTTTAGTGTCGATCGTTATGCGGACAAAGAAATGAATTATCTCATTTTGACGGTCGATTTATATTAATCTAGGCAGCGGATATATTGACAGTAATTGTCGCCACGTCAATGCATCCAAGCATATTACATACTACACATTAACTACATTGCCTAAATAATTGTACCTGGTATCACAAATGGAAAAGTTCCTGTGTACTGTGTTCAATAGTAAACCAGGAACACGTTTGGGTGAACATGTTTGGGTGAACATGTTTGAGTGAACATGTTTGGGTGAACATGTTTGGTGAACATGTTTGAGTGAACATGTTTGAGTGAACATGTTTGGGTGAACATGTTTGGGTGAACATGTTTGGGTGAACATGTTTGGGTGAACATGTTTGGGTGAACATGTTTGGGGGAACATGTTTGGGTGAACGCTCTCAATGAGCTTTGTCTGATGTGGTAAAATGGGTCACTAAAGCAGGTATATTTATGTAATAATATGACTGTATAATATATTATTCAATTATCATTTATATATATACGGAAATACGATATCCCTGGTGAGTGGTTGGGCTAATGTATTGAGCACATACAGATGGAGACATTGTGTTCTCCATAGCGAATTGCTCGTTATTTGCGCGGGTGGGGTTACTTAGACTGGGAGTAGATATTGCATTTATGTATTGGCACAGCATACGTATTGAAAGTGCATATATATTATACTTGTTATATATATTATATATTATACAATATAGATATTATATACATTTTATGTAATATATATAATATATATAATATATAATATATATATAATATAATAAAATATATATAATATATACATAATATATAATATATATATGTAATATAATAGATGTAATATATATAATATATATAACATTGATCATGGGCACATTAGAGAGAGAGGCTGAGATGGGTGGAACAAGACTTTTATTCGCACGCAACCCACCCGGCGGCATGTACATTGCTCATGATTGGGTGTCAGACAGAAAGCGGTCGAGCGAAGGTCATGCTATTAATGGGAGGGGGAATGAGAATGTGATGAGGGGAGATGGAACATATGAGCGAGGTAACATGGAATGAGCAAAAACAGAGTTAACATATATAGAGTAGATATGTATAACTGTATAATAAATGTTAATAGCATGAGAAATAATTATATGATAATTAATTATATGATAAATAATTAGGGTCAACTGCTCGGGTGTCAGTTGTGTAATTGTTTGAAAGTAAAGTTTATGTTTTTAGAGTAAATGATTTGATTTGTTGATTGTTTGTTGATTGGCATGGTGCCAATCTAAGGCCAAGCCATAGTTGTTGTTATTGTTATTTGGTGGCTCAAATTAGGGTGGCATTGACTGTGTTGGAATCTTTAGTGATTATATATTGTTTGTGGGCGTTGGAGCCCCAGCCTCCAAAGTGCTGTACCTCCAGCTCGGTGCTTCCGGACGTGAAGGCGACTGTTGCAGCCGCCTTGCATATGGCGTGGAGTGTGTGGGGCTGTTGGAGTCCATTGTGGTACTGGGCTATTTTCCATTGCCTGGCGATGTATGGTATCGCCATGGTTGCCCCATCCTTGGGGAAGACGAGGAGGGATTGTAGGTTGTGGGTGGTTGGCAATTCTCGTATCATCTGTGTGTAGGCTGCTACCGGGCAGAAGTGTGGGTCTTGTGATGGTGCCAGCCTGCATATTCTTGGCCCATTTCTGGTGAATGCGCAGCTGTCTCCCCTTGTAGCATGTCTAGTGTGGTCAAAGGTCGCTACGGATCGGAGGGGGGGGACCTCTGACTGCCTGGCTCCTGTGAAAAACATTATCAGGATTGCTGTCGTGACCACCCTACCCTCCTTGTTGCGATTGCGGGTGCGTCCTGGCCCGGCCATGGCATGTGCGATTTCAATCTTCTGAGGGCATCGAGGGCGAGCTTGACTGTTATGTGGTCCAGGGGTCTTGTTGCTGCCTCGTGCATACTTATGCTCGATGCAGAGTTGGCGACCGAGGATGGGCACTGTTGGGCCGCTAGCTCCTCGAGCCAGCTGCATACCTCCATGGGTGTGGGCTGGAGGGCCACTCCGTACTTGTGGCAATGTCTCTTGTACATTGCGACTGTGGTGCCCTGGCCTCTGTCTGGGTGGCCTCTGCCACCTCAGTCAGCCTGGTGTATTCCGGGTCTGCATGAGAGAATGGGAGAGAGTTGTTGGTATGCATTGAGCGAGGGTTTTATTAGGGCTATGTGGCGTTCAATGCATATTCGGGCGGCAGTTTGGCGGTGTTCGTGGCTAATGTGGGCCCTGCTTAGGGCATCTGCTAGGACGTTATCAGTGCCCGGTATGTGCAGGTAGGTGATGCAGATATTGTGGATGGCTTGGAACAGCCAGTCGGCCCTGGCTATTTGTAGTAAGTAGGGATTGTGACCTCATCTGGTTGTGAGGACTTGTACCATGTTATCACATTGTATGACGATGTGGCAGCTGGCGTCACTGTGGCATACATTGGCTGTACCAGTACATTGGCTTCCTCTAGCTGGGTTATGCTGTCATCGTCATCTGCTGCGTGTTCTTGGAGGCGGGCCGATTAGGCATGTTTTTCATTGGCCCCGCCAATGCCCCCCCATACATGCATCAGCTAGGATCTCTCTGTCGGGCTTGTTGGGGGGTATTATGCAGGTGCCGTTCCATTGGTGGGCAAACTTGGGGAACCAGGCCATGTCCCACCTCATCTCGTCGGTGACTCTTGTGTGGTTATTGTCCATCTCCCTGAGTCCCTGTAGGAGGCGGCTGACGAAGAGCCTGGCAGGGGAGACACATTTGCACAAGTGTAGGAGCATTCTGAGCAGGGACTGGAGTTGCTTCCTGGTGATTTTTTGCTTGTCTGTTGTGACTTGAACGAGTTTGATTGTGCTGTCAATCTTGTCATTAGGCATGGTGAGTGGTGGGTGCATTGATGCAGATGCAGAGCCACTTGACACCTGGGGCTGGTGGATGGGTTTTGTCGACCGAGCTGGCTGAATACATCACGTGCTATGTGGAATTGTTCGTCACAGGTCTTCTTGTCTGGTGCTACCACGATGAGGTTGTCGAAATACATGGTAGCTTTGATGCCATTGTTTCGGAGGATGTAGGCGATGGCCTTGGCGACCCATTGGACATGGCAACTGAGCCCCGGGCCCCGAAGGGTACGGAGATATCGAGTTGTCTCCCCAACAGGCGCCGAGGATGGGCCAGTCAAGGGGGCAGGACCGAAAGTACTTATAGGCCCTGCTGATGTCCATTGTGAAAATGTGGCTCCCTCGACCAGCATCACGGAACTCCCTGGTGAAGCTGACAACTGTGCGGAGGCAATGCTCAGGCGTGTGGCCGAGTGCTGTATTCTTTATAATATATGCGTTGATGGATTCTTCGCAGGGGAAGGACATGTCCGCAATGATGTGGCGCTTTTGGGGATTGGCCTTCTCGTGGGTCATCAGCGGTGATGCATGAAACCATCGTACAAAGGTGGCTTTTTGTAGGGGGCATAGAGGGCGCCGCAGCTGACCTCCTTGTCGATGTAGTCATCTACTGCGGTGGGGTGTTGGCATGCCCTCAGGTGGTTTTTAGGTTGGCCAGTTCCGGACTCGGGCCCCATGTACCCGAGGGGGAATCGTACTGGATAAAATCTATGAGCTGTTGGTGATCGAGTGATTGTGAGAGGTAGTCTCTCCAGCGTTTGATGTTTAAGCCGGATGGGACTGGCACACAAGCATGAGTGGCGTTGGGCATGCCAGTGCTGCATACAGTGCAGTAGATGTCGGCGATGTGCCGGTCTAGTGCGTCATGTCATTGTTACCCCCTTTTCAGTTATTTTGCATGTTGTAGCGTGTCTTCCTGTGACACTGCTGCTCCGCATGGTCATAGAACGCCTGTGTGATGTGGTATCAGTATGTGCAGGCGTGCATGACATCATTCATGCCCTCCTGGTGGTGTTGTTTGAGGTTGCACCTCTTGGATGAATTAAATGTGGCACAGGGCCATTCATGGGCCTCAGTCTCAATGCGTCCCCTAGCATTTCTGTCTGCTGCCGGGTGGGCATTGGAGCGGCCGTTTCTTGAGTGTGTGGGGTTGTAGCTGTGCGTCGGCATGAAGTTTGCTCTGTCGTTTAGAAGTTTCTGGCAGTCATGCCAGGTGATGGTGTCGCTCTCGACCATGTCGAAGATGTTTTGGGACCGTTCCCTCATGACTGCCCACGGCTTGCGCACACAATCATCCACTATGCAATTTAGGTGGGCGAACATCTGGAGGAAGTCCTGACTGTCATAGGCTGCATGGTCATCGAGAAGAGCCATGAACGCCCTGATGTACTCCCTCTCCATCATAGATCCTTGTGGCACCAGCTTCTGAGGGACTGAGTGCCATTCAGGGTGTTTAATGTACATGTAGGGCTTTGATATGGGATGTGTAATAAACATGTCATGTCGCACCGCTCTCCTACCTCCTATCCTCCTGTATCTAGCGTGGTGCCTGTCGAGGTCATCCTCCGAGTTGGCGTCATGGTCGTGGTGTTTGGGACATCGGCATCGCTCCACCCTGGTCGGGGAGTGGCGGCATCGTTCGGTCCTGCTCAGGGAGCAGTGGGGTTGCTGTTATACCGTGGGAGGTGGGGGAGAATGTGCTGCCTGTGCTTGCCCCTCCTCCTGTCCGGCGAACGCTCTTGGGAGGAGGAGGGGGCCCTTGCATGTCTCCCCCATCGCCACGGTCGTCCCGTCTCGTCCTTGCTGCATCTTGTCTCCTGTTGTCGTCGTCTGGCTCGGCTGCCCACCTTCTCCGCTGGGGTGTGGGCGAGTGGCGTCTCCGTTCCCTGGGCAGTGGTGACCGGTCCTGGGCCGATGGGTCGCGCCCAGGCAGCCTGTTAGCTATACCCCTGATCGATGAGTCGTGCAGGCATGGGGTTTGGGCGCACTTGTGGTGGCACGGGGCGTGCTGCTGCTGCCTCCGTGGTTCTCAATGTCATCGCTATCCCGCATGTGGAGTAGTATCGGCAGTGTGGTTGACCCCGATGCTCCTGCCTGGGGCCGCGTCTTGGCTGGCAGACCGTGGCCTCTCTTCTCGGCTGATCCTTGACGCGGCATCTCCAACTTACTGCGTTGGCTTAGGTGATGCCAACCTAAGCCAACGGTGACTTTATAGTGCTGCCTATGGGAGCTGATAGTATGCCCTAGCGTAAACATGGCCATCAGCGGTGTTGGCTTAGGTTGCAGATATTGCATGCCATCTTGGCATGCAATATCTGCAACCTCCGTGGTGCCAGCCTGCACCACGGAGCTGGGAAGTGATCAGTGCGGGAGGTTGAGGCGGACTGACCAGCTGAGGCCTGGTGTCGGGGCACCCATAATTTGTTGTTTGCTGATTGGCTGAGGAGTGCAGCGAGTGATTCTTGGGTGGAGGGAGTGTCGAGGCGAGGGGGAGCCCCCATTCCAGTGGGCTGGGGGGGGGGGGGGGGAGGTGGAGAGCGGGGCGGGGGGGGGGTGTCGAGAACCCCCCCCCTGGGGGTCGGGGGGGAGGTGAGTGGTTTGGATGCTGTCAGCCTCGAGTCTCCCGTGTCCAGCAATAAACCCGAATGAGCGCTTACGCCCATTCCAGACTACGTATAATATATAATATATATATGTATAATATATAATATATATATAATAATTAATATATATATAATATCTATATAATATACAAATAATATATATAATATAATATATTATATTATGTATAATATATATAATATATATATTATATATTATATATATTATATATATTATATATATATTATATTCGCAATCCATGTCAGGAATCTTTCTTTGTCTGTATCCTTGTTCGGATGTACATGGAAGCAGATCGGAACGGTGTTTCATCCACTCTTGCATTGAGGGACACACCAGTACACCATGACACTGCTAGGGCTTTCCTTCGATCAGGAAGACAACTAACATCGGTTTCGAATCAAGATGGCATGAATATTGGATAAGTCGATTGCCTGCAATTAAAATTGTCCATACTTCCTCAGCAAATGCAAAAGAAAAAATATATATCATAGTCCAAATTAACATGGTGTTACGTCACCAACACTTTTCCAAGACACAGACACTTTTCGAAACCTACCACCACCATCAATATGTCAGCCGGAAAAAGCCCAGTCTACTTATGGACCAATCTATTTCATAGCCACCTGTCTCTGCTCAGCATTAATAGGACAGGGCAAGCACTGGTCATTACATCATCAGGATAATGTAATTGTATGGGATATCAGATCATGGTGCTAGCGAGCCTGGCATGGTCTCTCAGTGAGGCAGCACTATAAAGTCACCATGAGTGCGCACTGTCACAAGTCAGTATCCATTATGTTATGACCTTAGATGTTGCCTGGACATAAAACAACAACCATCAACCATCTCGGCAAACACGGCACGCGGCTGTCTGCGTGAAATGTGGCAACACTGACTGAATCTCTGGCTTTCTTGAGCCATTAACTCATGGCAAAATAGTAAATGGCCAGGATTACTTCTAGTGACTGTCAATGGAATATTACACTAGGAAGCTGTCTTTAGCTTGCCGCATTGCACATCTCCGGTTGCCATAGTAACGGAGAAAAAGACGGCGGACCAAGATGTGTTAGCACATTTGGCTACATTACCAGGGATTAGAAAGACAACATATACGTCCTACCTTTTAGTTCCAGACTTTGAATCTTTCTCAGGAAGATCATTGAGTCCGAACTGAACATAGCATCACCATTAAATATAACTCACAGATGAATGACATGGTGAAGTTCTCTAGATATGAGTGAGTTTCTACCATTTTTTCTGAGATTAATATATTAATTTGATCGTCATAATCTACCTTAATTTCGATTGTAGTAACTGGCGAACCTTTTAGATATTTGAAGTGAAAACATGTAAAATTAGTTTTGGCAAGCACACCAAAACTCTGACACTATAGGTTTCTGCAGTAACAGGTTTTATGAAATTGGCTCAGTATTCCCTTCTATGTGGCCACACAATATTTAATACATGCATCACTATCTAAGTTAGATAAGTAGAATCATTTCTAGCTGAGTGTTTTGGGTTTGAAAATTTGATGCTTCAGCAGACTATGCAGCTTTAAACAATTAACGTCAACATACGTTCCTATTTACCAGCCACTATTCACAACTTGTTATTAATCCCCCAACACCGCCTTCAGAAATACCCGCGCAGCTTGGGCTTTGAAATGTCAAGTTTGCACACTATCTTTTACATCACAATACAAACATTGCAGGTTTATGACCACAAATAATAAGCCTACATTATCAGATGTCCCATTCAGAGCAGCAATGAACAATACTCCGCCTTCAGAAATACATCTGCAGCTTTGGATTTGTAATTTCAAGTTTGCACACTATCTTTAACATCGCAATACAATCATTGCAGGTTTATGACCACAAATAATAGGCCTACCTTATGAGATGTCCCATTCAGAGAGCGGCAATGAACAATACTCCTTTGACAGTGCTCTGCGAACAATTACACTGAGAACAGTTATTTAGCCGCTTTCCCCTCATCTTCGTCTCTCGGTTTTGTACCTGCAGAATTGCGTGCACACTGAAAAAGGCCATTATTCTTATTAGGCTAATAACTTCTTAACCTGTGGCTTGTTTAGGCTAATCATTTTGTTCAGCTCTTGCGCATTTATTTCTTCTTCAGCGCACCCGCAGTATTTTAATTTCATTTGGTTTTAATCACAAACGGTGCCCATTGAGCCTGGGATGCACAGTGAGAACTGCACCCGGTGCGCTACACACGCTTCATTTGTTTAATTTTTACTTACATAGTAGTGGCATAAATATGCACACTAGGGAGACCGGATGTGGGATGCACAGTGTGCTTGTTAAGATGGTAGCTGACTGCATCCACTTCAACATCCGGGCATCCAGATCAAAACAGGAGAGGTGCAGTGTTGACTTCCCTGGGTGGCATTTGCCGAGATTTGTCTCATATTATATCACCATGCCTTGCAACATGCACAATTCCCTTCCTGATATTGCCTTAGATGGTGCCAGGACGTAAAACTCCAACAACGAACATGTACAACATGTACAAATAGCTTGACTACTGTACATCCCATTGAAGAAGTTGAAATAAAACACTAATTCGTTCATCATCATCATCATCATCATCATCATCATCATCATCATCATCATCATCATCATAATCATCATCATCATCATCATCACCACCACCATCATCATCATCATGCTGTCGGTCGCGATGTGACAAAGACTGCTTTCATTACTTGACTGCCGCTCTCCATTTAGCTCTCTTCGTTCATAAAACCACATTAAAAGAAGGCATTCTTCGATTTGTTCTGCTTGCCACGAAGTATTCCGCTATGTATTTTCTTTGTCTGTCAGAGAATCTCTTGCAGATTCGTAGCTAATGGTATATTCATGCTTCTCTACAACACAACGAAATTAATCAAGGACATACAATTATTATCTCCCTTAGCATTTTTTTCTTAGTTATTCTCTGCCATTTTCTGAAATAAATGCATTATATTGACCATTATGCTGTACATTACTTTAGTTTCAAGTGACTCTTTTAAATGGCTAAATTCAGAGATATTCAAAATGAAAACATGCTAAAATTAATGTTGGCAAGCGCATCACAATTCTGACACCACAACCTTCAGTAGTTACAGGTTCTATTAAATTGGCTTTGTATCCACTTCTATGCAGCAGCAACTGCTTAAAGCTGCATAGTCCAATGAAAACATCAAATTGTCAAAACCAAAACAATTACAGTATAACCCCGTTAAACCAAACTTGAAGGGACCCTAGAATTTTCTTTGGATTAACCGATCATTGGTTTAACCAAGCTTTGGCTTTAACTTTGACTTTGAGTAAGTGTGTATTGCACATGTAATATACAATATATGTGGACTATTTGATTATTGTTTTTTTATGTATATACATTATAACCCCGTTAAAACCAAGCTCGGTTAAACCAAACGATCGGTTAATCCAAACCTTTTTCGGCGGCCTAGCAAAACACTACCATTTATCATATAAAAAAGTCAGCGGGGTCTCAGATGACCTTATAATCACATGAAAGTTTGGTTTAACCATACCGGAGTAGCCTGGGGGCCGACAATTCCGTTTGGATTAACCGATAATTTTGATTGTCCGACTTTGGTTTAACCAAAGTTTTTATATGATGAATGGTAGTATTTTGCTGGGCCGCCGAAAAAAGTTTGGATTAACCGATTGTTTGGTTTAACCGAGCTTGGTTTAACGGGGTTGTACTGTGTACAGATTTGATTATATATATATATCCACCTTAGGTACTGGTGCACATATTAAGCACTTGTTGCCATATAGAAGGGCATACAGAGTCAATTTAATAGAACCTGTTACCTCAGAAGCCTATGGTGCCCGAGTTTGGTGTGCTTCCCAAAATTATTTGTGGACGGTTGCACTTCAAATATCTCAAAAGTTAGACATCTAAAATAAAAGTTACTTCAAACTAACATAAGGTAGTATATAACAATCAATTTAATATATTTAACTCAGAAAATGACAGAAACTCAAAACCATCGGACTGTGCAACTTTAATAAATGCACCTGCATCAATCACCCGAACTTCCGCACCCGAGGCCCGCGCTCTACCGATTCGGCCACCGCGCCATGTAGCTAAACAGAGATATTCTAGTGAGGTATATGCATTAAATATATAAAACCCTAAGATATCCACCAAAATAAGCTGTAAAATATACATATATGTACTCACATAATCTCCATTTAACCAGGCACATGGAACCGTAATTGATTCAGGCAGCAGTTGATATACACACTCCGGGAATGAGGGCAACAATCAGAGTGCCAATGCATCATTTGTGCATTTCTTTTGTGGAATGCTCACAAATAATGCATCAGCCACTCACGTTCTATTTACGTGCACGTGACGTCCCTGCTGACGAAATGAGCTGAGGAACTAATCAGCCAGCAGCCAGATAGCACACCACACAGCTACGTACAAGCCTATGATATGTAAATAGGAGTAGGCTAGTCTAGTAATAAGAGTAGAAAAAATAAAGCACATATATGCCAAGAAAATCCAAACAAATTAACATAGACTACTAACCAGACCAACCAACCATCTATCTGCTACTGAAATACAGGCAATCAAATACCTTATCAGCAGCTACTGTGTATTAAGATAACACCAACACTACAGCTGGCCAGCATTGAAAACAAGCCTGAATACCCAGGCTTATATGCTATGGACAGTATAAATACAGCCTCAATAAAAAAAAGAAAAAAAAGAAGAAATCCGACAGGGGGCGCCGTGACGCAATTGGCGCAGTTCATGCAGACCTGTGTGGCATTTATTAGTAGAGTGGAAGCTAAGCACAGGTTGGAACCGGAAGACGAAGGCAGTGCGGGGTTCGGCACTGCATTAATTAGCCACGGGGAGGAGGAGGGACATGCATATGCAAGGTACATAAACAAGATATGCTGTAAAAGAACTTATGTGAATATAAATCAATGGACGTTCTGAGCTTATTCCAGCGCGCAAGTGACAGTATCTCGCGCCACTGGTAGGGTTGGGGGGGGGGGGGGTGGCGCCACCTGGCCCAACTGTGAAAAGGGGTCACCCATAAAGTAGTAAACAACATATGGGTGATCATATAGGGAATATTCCCTTTCATGCCTTTATACTCGCACAATTCTTAAACATAATATCCGTGTATGCTGTTCCATATCCCTTCCTCCTGCTCAGCAGCATTGGTGGAGTACCCCCCCTCTCTCTAGGGCGTTTTGTAACTGGGTGTCCCCCCATGCGCCACTTTATATATATATATATATATATATACGGTATATGTAACATATCATTTATTATATCTAGATAAATAGGCGGGCTTTCTCCTACCTTATTTAATTATTTATTAATTATTCTCGATTGTTCTATATATTCTGCGGTCTTAGCATTTTGCTCCGCTGCTACGGCGCTGCCGCCGCTTTTCATTCATTTGTGCTGGCGCTCAGCTCGCTGCTACTACACAATTTTAGCATATATATATATATATATATATATATATATATATATATATATTTAGGCCTACCCTCTCCGATTGACGCTGACGCCCCCACCTGTCGTTCACCCTCACTACAACCTACACGGGTTTTGTGTTTGAATCGACCGGGAATCGAACTCCCGATCGCACGCATGTGTGGCCTGCGATCTAGCGATTCAGTCACTGCGTCCAGTTTATGCATAACATGGACACTGTAAACTATACACCGACACCACCAATACTTACTGTACCTTAATGCACCATATCATGTTGCACACGACCTGTTATCTACATACCGTATGTTCTGGTGCGCAACACACAATAGACACATGTTTCATAAAACGCATTTCCCTTTCGATCGAGAGTAGTGACCGAATGAATTAGAGCGCAGGCTACCCATCCGGAATGTTTGGAGTTCGAATCCTAGTCAAGTCAAACCAATGGCTTTCAAAATTGATACTTGTCACTACCTAGCCTAGTGCACTACATTACTAGGGTAGGGAAAGGACTGATTAGCTCAGTGCTAGGATAATGTGACTCAGTGGGATATTTGGTCATGGTGTTAGTGGCATGGTCTCCCAGTGGGGAAGAACTAAACAGGTCACCATGAGTGCGCGCTGTCAGCAGTCGCTGCTTTTATTACTTGACTGTCGCTCTCCATTTAGCTCTCTGCTGTGAGAGTGATGTACACATTTCCTAAAAGCTGCCTGCAAAAGTGTTGTTGTGCTGCTGGCTTTTGCAAGTTACCAGCGGCACTCTCTCAGGGAGCAAATAGCGTTTTTATACCGGCAAGAACATGTCCAGACAGGTGCAAAACTATTTGTCCCTGCAGTGGCTGGTCGGGAGATGTTGGGAGTTCCATACATCAACTGCCCTTGATGCTGCCACAGTGACATGGTTTTCTGTTTAGGGTTTTCTCCCTTAGCCTTCGGTTCTGTCAAGAACCTGTACCACAAGGCAGTGGTTTACAACTCTGCATGGCAGGGGCATCAAACTCCGTGAGGTATTGCAATACCTGCATACCAACAGTCGGTACTCATCCTGATATGACCTTAGATGTTGCCAGAATGTAAAGGCCAAACATATCCCTTTGACATTCAACCTAGAGTAGGATTGCAAATGTCTGACACTTTGCTGAAAGTACAGGAAGTTTGAGAGGACGTAGAAATGTATCCCGGGGACATATGACTGAAACAACTCAAAACAAAATCCACATCCTATTTCTTCTTCCTACCTTATCGAATTTTTCAGATTTTACTTTTAAGGAAGGGCTCTTTTATTAAGGGGATTTAAAATGCGTATATTCACAGAAAAAAAAGTGGCCGGGTTGGAAAGAGGATTATATAGGATTTAGTCGACAGTGGAGCGGATTGTAGTTACACATAGCAACAGGCTTTTGAGATATTAATCAACTGTAGCAAAATTTCCAAAGCGCTAAGACCATTGAGTCCAACGAGGCTTTCAGTAAAACTGCTCCGTAAAAAGTTGACGAGCTTTTAACTAAATGTGGTCCATTCAAGATCTCACCACCTGCTTTTAACATGTGTTCCTTACTTGACTGGCATATCAGAGCCGTAGCCAGCTTCTTGTTTGGGTCGTCGGATTTGCTTGGGCGGTGGAAGAAACGGTACACAACATTAAGAGGATCTCGGCGTATGTCCTCCAGGAAATTTTGAAAGCTAGAGGCTCTGAAATGTCATTTCCAGCCATTTTACGAAGGTTAGACACTGGGTATTTTTTAGGGGGGGGGGCAACTTTCCTGTCCGCCCTCGCTAGCTGGCTACGGCACTGTATATCTTAACATATTCACATTCTACACATATCAAATGCAGTAAGAACTATTATGAACAGATATCTAGTCAGATTAATTATTCCGTATCTACTGGGTTATATGTCTTGAAGATTTATACTGCCTACTATGGATAAGTTTGAATAGACTTGTTTTCACCATTAGACAGTCTGTTGATAGAAAACCTGAACCTACACTTTTACCAACCCAAGGGATTTTTAACCTCCCACACCACGTAGACATGGTATGAGAGCAACTGGCCTTTGAAGACACTGAAAATTATACACAGCGGTGTATATGGAACTCAAGTAGCCTATTTTGTGACGTTAGTTAGGGAGGGACAGGTGGAATTTCATAGTTTATAATATATAGTCAAAGGGGTTAAAATCGATTATTATTCAAAGTAGTCTGCTTATTTGTCCTTTTCTCAATTGATCACTATTGTAGTGAACTACTTTTAATTTGTTTAAAATATAACTTTACGCTATAATTAATTACGCATCCCGGAAACCAGGATAAATAGGGTGCAGTTCTATTTAATAGAAAAAAGCCTCTCCAACTGTGTCAGCATTCCCTGGCTTACGTCACTCTAACAACATCCAAGGTGGGCACTTAAGGCTGAATCATTGTAATAGCGACACCTTAATTTCAATGGCCTTCATTATTGATTAGTCCTAAATAATTAATAGATACTAGGTTGTTTCAAGATATATACTCAACTTGGATAGCTATTTTCGAAAATTATAATTGTGAAAAAGGAAAGCGGTGTCAGTCACGTTACTGAACCTTTAAGGGGGACTGGATGCAATGACTTGCAAAACTAATACTTGTCACTTCCTAGCTTTATGCTCGGCATTAATAGGATAGGGAAAAGACTGGTTAGCGCAGTGTCAGGATAAAGTGAGTGAGTGAGTGAGATATCGAGTCATGCTACTGGCAGTTTGATTTCCCAGTGGAGCAGGACTATAAAAATCGCCATGAATGCGCACTGTCACAAGTCGGTAGCCATCCTGATATAACCTTAGATGCTGGCAGGACGTAAAACTCCACCAACCAACCAACCTTTATGACTATGAGGACATTGCTAGCTCGTGTGCCACTGAGAGAAGTGTCTGTTAATACATATATGCTTACATCGGTCTAATTGGGCCAGGTTGGCTGCCTTTGTGAAGCTGCCACGCTTTGTTCTCGGTCCCATGAAGGAGCTGACAAAGACATACGTTGTACCCCTACATCTCATTAGAATGAACTTAAAATAATCCATTGTATATGTTGAGCGCATCTGAGCCAGCACCTCAACTTTTACAGACCGTCTGAAAGTAAATATGGGTCTTCGGCGTGCGTACTGTTGTTTGTTTACACAATCTTCAATATTTCTATATTAACAAGTCATATTCGAAATGTTACATCGTTACCCATCCATTGCTTTCAGGATTTACAACATATTGGAATGAGCAACTTTATCACGAGATTCGCTAATTCGCAATCGATCTTATTTCCCCCCGCATAATCCAACGTGCATATATATATATATATATACATATATCAATTTTGTAAGTTATTGGTTTGACTCGGCCAGGTTTCGAACTTCTGAGATTCTGCAAGGGAAGCGTACGCTCTTACCGATTCAGCCACCCCATTAAACAAAAACCAAGCAACCCTCCTCTGGTGACTTTGTCACTCGCTGTATATATAGATATATATGTTTATGTATATACAGATGAACCTCGATCCAACGGACTAATAGGGGGGAGCAGTTGTCCGTTAAAGCCGTTTGTCCATTGCAGTGACAACATTTTCCGGGGGGTACGAAAATAAACACAAAATGCAGACTAAGGTTGATAAAAAGTGCTACCCACGATCAGTTAGTAAACCATGTAAATAGAGGCTGGAGTTCAGAAGACTGGGGTTCAGGAGGCTGGGGTTCTTGGAAGATTTTCTTGGAAGATTTATACTGCCTATTATGGATAAGCCTGAATAGACTTGTTTTCACCATTAGACAGTTTGTTGATAGAAAGCCCGAGCCTACACTTTCAGAATGCTGGGGTTCAGGATCCTTGCGTTTAAAAAATGTGTCAAGTTTCAACTGCTTGCCTCGCTTATAGTGCGCAAATGTTCAGATATTCACTCTAGCGGATTGTGTCCGTTGGATCCGGAATCCGTTGCATCAGTGTCCGTTGGATCGAGGTTCATCTGTATATATATATATATACAGTACAACCTCTCTAACCGACCACCTCCACATATCGACCACTCCCCTATATCGACCACTTTATGTGGGTCCCAACAATACCATTGTAAAGATATTCTAACTCCCTAAACCGACCACCTCCCTAAATGGACCACTTAGAGTCGGTCCGATGGTCGGTCGATTTAGAGAGGTTTTACTGTATATATAAATACAAATATATAATATGTGTGTGATAGACCGGGTCCTCCTGCTCCAACTTGAGAAATAACGAGTAACGTTGATTTTGCTTTAAACTCCAGGGTATATTCCCTGGTTTATTCTGTCAAGGTCAGAATAGAAGTGACCTGTCACTGTCTACCTGAGTAGCATATAATCTTTCGTGGAAGGGTGGCTGCTAGTCTTGGGTGGAACGGTCCACCCTACGGACTGTTCCTGCTATTGTGCTGCCACCTGGTATTACTTCTCAACAAGAGGGGTCAGTGTAGTCGAGACTGCCACGGTATGGCAGTGGCACTCATGCCAGACTACTACTACTACTACTACTACTACTACTACTACTACTACTACTACTACTACTACTACTACTATTACTACTAAAAAAAGAAATCCTCCGGTGTGACTGACACTGGTCAACATCCGGTGGAGGGGAGGTTGGCCGAGTTGGCGCCACTGGTAAAGTGTTGCGTCTTACGGAGTATAACAATACTACTACTAATAATAAATAATATTCCTTTCTGTATCTTTATATCCGCATAATACGTTGTGCATCACACATATACAAACTCCAACAAACCACCAACCAACATATATATGGCTAAGCCTAGATACTGGTGCATTGAATGGGCGTTCGCCTTTGCATTAGAAGGGGACATTCTGCCAATTTAACAGATCCTGTTTACTACCGAAGCCTAAGGTGTCAACATTTCTACGTGCATGTTCAAGGTTAAGAATATCTTTTTTTTAAAGTTACTTCAAACTAAGGTTAGATTAGATTAGAGTGTTTGAGCTATATGCTCAGGCCAAGTCGGAGACTCCACCATCAGAGCCCATCACATGAGGTGAGGATGCTCTGTTCAGTTTTGTCATGTGCAGTAATGAGTTTGAATTTGCTGGCATTAGCTAGGTGTATCCTGGAATCTGTGGTTCATCTGGTATTGTTGTCAAGCAGTCTTTTGAATGATTGTACACTGCAGTTTGATTGTTTCTAGTTAGTTCGATTATAGTGATCAACATACTGTATTTATCTCTTTTTTATATTTTGTTGTTGTTATTATTATTATTATTATTATTATTATTATTATTATTATTATTATTATTATTATTATTATCCTCCTCCTCATAATAATAATAATCATATTAATCATCATTATTATCATTATTATCATTATTATCATTATCATCATTATCATTATTATCATCACCATATCATTAATATCATTGTTATCAGTATTATCATTGTTATCATCAGTATCATCATTATCATAATCATCATTATCATAGTTATTATCATTATTATCATTATTATCATTATTATCATTATTATCATAATTATAATAAAATAATTTATACGAAATTTAAGAAATTCAAGAGCATCGGACTGTGGAACTCATGACGAAGCGCATCTTTGTCTACCGGTACCATGACGTATTTATCTATCAATCATAATCAACACAAATAACAACAGACTGCACTGTGTCATTAACAAGTCTTATCATTTTAAGAAAAACGACGAAAGAAAGGTTGCTTAAGGGGCTGTCACATTAGGGTTTTTTGCGGGAGCGTATGGTGGCATAGGCGCGTTACGTCATATACGTCGGCATACGCCATATACACTACTCATACGCTATGCATAAGCTACTCATACGCTACTCATACGCCGCCAGATGCTGCCAGATGCCGGCTTATGTGAAGCGTATGAGGCATACACCGCCATACGCTTTCATAAATCCGTCCGTCCAAATTTGTTTGTGCATGCTAAAATAATCTCGACCTATGAGGGCATATGGCCCATACGCTGCTCATACGCTACTCATACGCCGGCATATGCTCCTCATATGCCGGCTTACGATCCTCGTATGCTAGGGGTACACCGGCATAGGTTTTTCATATGCTCAACTTGCGTCACCGGCGTATCTCTACCGTATGTAGCGTACGCATAACCTACGAGTTACGTATGGGAGCGTACTCCTAGCGTATGCACAGCGTATGCACAGCGTATTCCAAGCATATGCCATAGGTCTCGACATCGATCTTGACTCATACGCTACTCATACGCTCATACGCTATGCATACGCTACGCATACGCTATGCATACGCTACGCATACGCTACGCATAGGTTCCATATGCCAATCAAAACCGTCAAAAAATGTCACAGTACGCTCTCATACGCTCCTCGTACGCTCCTCTTACGCTCCTCGTATGCTCCTCGTACGCTCCTCATAGGTTACGCATATGCTCAAAAACACCCGATAGGTCATGATAGGCCGGCACGTGCAGGACATACGTAGGTTTTCAATACGCTACTGCCATACGACGTAATGTGACAGGGCCTTTAGTCTTCATTGCAGAGACACCGATGTCTAATATCGCTTAAGGGCATTCAACACCAATCTGGTTCTGAGTACTGAAATAAAACTATCGGAATACCCCATTGTCTACTGGGACAACACCTGCCACTACACGCCTACATCAATTCCCCAGACCAGACGGAATTTCCGAATGAGTTGAGCGTCCGTCTCCTGTTTTGGTAGATCGTGCGATTCGAACCCACGGGTTCGGACCCTGGTCGAATCAAACTAGTGACCTAAAATTGGTACTTGTCGCTTCCTAGCCAGGTGTTTGGCATTATTAGGATATGGCAAGGACTGGTTGGGTAAGTGTCAGGATAATCTGACTGAGTGGGATATCAGGTCATGGTGCTGGCAGCGTGGCCTCCCAGTGGGGAAGAACTATAAAGTCACCATGAGTGAACACTGTCACAAATCAGTACCCGTCCTGATATAACCTTAAATGTTGCCAGGACGTAAAACTCCAACAACCAACCTACCAACCAATAAATCCCCCAAGTGGAGATGGCAAGCAGAGCAGATCCATAGAATGCTAAAAACATATTTAAATCCACATCCACCAGTGAAATACGCTTTTGTGAATTAGCCTGCATTAAGGGGACACAGTGTCATATATAGGCTAATTACCGCAGCGTGCATATGCCCTTCGTCAGCCTTTTTGATTAATGAGACTCCCATAATTAAATTAGTAAGCAGGGGAAGTAGGTGCATTAACACGATGAGGTTTTAGTAGAAGGTGAAGAAGAATTAAAAAAAAGAAGAAAGTAGAGCAAGAAGAAAAAACACATACAATAAAGAACAAATTAATTTAATTTGAAATATTACCTTGAGAATCAATGACACATGTTTACACTTATCGGATTGGACGCAGAAATTTGATATAATACCTACAACATGGTCATGCCACGGGCCTGTTGTTTCCTCTTGAAGTTGATTCAAATTCAGGTCATTGACTCACTCATCACGCCTAATATAAAGCAGTTAGTGAAGTGTAGGCAGAGCGGACCTCCCCCCTCTCCCTATAGCGACATTTCTTTACACACACGCACCTCGGCAAAAAGCAAAATGGACCTTCGGATATTGCTCCGCTGATAGACTATGTATAAGAAGAGTTAGGACATAGCTACAGCTAGAATAACTTAGCTTATAACCTAGCACACAATTACAGCCAGACAGGTGCTTACAATCCACTCGGCTGCTTTTCCAAAATCCCCAAAAGCTAGACAACTCTCCCCGAGGGCTAGACAACTATCCCCGAGGGCTAGGCAACTCTTCTTACCGAGGGCTAGACAACTTTTTCCGAAGACGAGATAACTCTTGCTGAGGTCTAGAAACTATTCTCATGGGCTAAGCAACTGTTCCAGAAAGCTAGACAACTAGGGCTAGAAACTCTTCTCCCCGCGGTCTAAGCAACTCTTTCCGAGGGCTTGACAGCTCTTCCCGAGGGCTAGGCAACTCTTCTTCCCCAGGGCTAGACAACTCTTTCCGAGGGCTAGAAAACTCTTCTCGAGGACTAGAAGACTCTTTCCAAGGGCTAGACAACTCTGTCTGAGGGCTAGACAATTCTTCCAGAGGGCTATGCTACTCTTCCCGATGGGTAGACAACTTCTTCCCGAGGGTAGTCTTCATGAAGACTAGAAACTCTTCGCGATGACTAGAAAACACTTTCCAAGGGCTAGACAGCTCTTTCTGAGGGCTAGACAATTCTTCCAGAGAGTTATGCGCCTCTTCATGGGGTCTAGATAAGTCTTCCCGAGAGCCAGTAACTATTCCCGATGGCCTTGCCAGAAGGTGGAGTTCTCTATTTGTCAGCCTCAGTGAAGGTTCATGAGAACGGGGCATCCTATTGATATTCCACCACAATATTCTATAAGTAAATGTTACCTCACCTTACCATCCCACTACTTGGTGCTGGTTTTGCCTATTCGTGTGACTAGGTTCGATAAATGGCTTAGAGTTGCTAAAAGAATCCCGTTTCTAGGTTTTAGATTTGCTAAGACTATTGACTATTTTGTTCTTATCATTAGCATTTGTCGTTTTATGGCCCTGTCACACTACGACGTGACTACGTCAGCGTAGGCAGAACGTGAAAATAATTATATTACGTCGACGTTATGGGCGTAATATGCAAATTGTGGACGTGAGCGTAACGTGAAAGTAACGTTGGTGTACGTCGTGACCTTAGCTGTAACGTGACAACGTTAGGGGGGAGGGGTAATTGGCGACGTGACCGGGCGTTAGTGTAACGTGAGCGTAACGTCGCCGTAACGGGTGCGACGTGGACGTAACGTGACCGTAACGCCACCGTAACGTGACCGTAACGTGACCGTAACGTGACCGTAACGTGACCGTAACGTGACCGTAACGTGACCGTAACCGTGACCGTAACGTGACCGTAAAGTGACCGTAACGTGACCGTAACGTGACCGTAACGTGCAAAACGCTGCCCACACGTTGCTCCCACCCGGGCCGTCGGTCTGACGTGACATAACGTGACTCTAACGTCATTTACGCTGCTATAACGATCGCGGAACGTCAACCTAACGTCATTGTCACGTCATCCCAACGTAACGGCTTCACGTTGAGATACGTCGAAAGTTTTGAACAGGTTCAAAACCTCGACGCGCGCCGACGTAACACGACGTAACATGACGTAGCTCGACGTCACTCTAACGTCATTATGACGTCATCATAACGTGACCCAACGTACGGCAACGTAATGACGAAAAATCATCACGTTAGGCTCACGTTGGCTCGTTACGTCGTAGTGTGACAGGGGTATAAGCGGAGGAACAATTTGTTTTTCCTCATTTCACTGCTCTTTTCCCTGTCCTAGTAATGCTGCGTGCCAGGTTTGGAGCACATGGCAGAAGGCGAGGCCAAGGTCAGGGGACTTGTAAGTACACTGTAGCAATTTTTAAATCATTGATTGGACTCGGCCAGAAAGATCCATAACTACACATGTTATTTATTCAATTTCAGTTCAAAGGTTAATTCTAAAACACAGAGATAAGACTTACAAATCCAATCAATTTACAAAAATAATCAGTCAAAATGTAATGCATTAATAATATAAAATCTGACTTGGTCTATATGTGGAGTTATATTGTAACTTTCCCAACTCAAATGCTTTCACTTATATTTCTCAGTGAGCTTAGTCTAAAATAATCAGCTTCACCTATTCTTTGGGAGAAACAGGGTGGCGGTACATGCAACGCGTTTCTCTAGGATTAGTTAACTAAACATGTGTGTGAAGTATTAGCAAAACAGTGCTGGGGTGCAGAATGCGCAGCTCCATTACGGACACATGCCCAAAACCAGCGACATTATGCTCCAGCACTCAGGGGTCACGTGAGTGGGAAGGACCGTGGAGGAGCACTTCGCACATTATGAAGCGAATGGGAGCAGTGTCGCAAGTATGCTGTGTGTGTAAGAGCTGGACTGCCTGAGCGCAATCATACTTGAGTGGCATTTTCACCTATCTGTCCATCGATCATGTCTCGGTGAGTGAGAAATTGATTAAAATGCTTCCGTGAAAGGAACCCCCATGCAGCGTTAATATATGTGTGGCAGTCGAGGAAAACCCACCGGAAGTGGCTGGGTTCATTCACGAGTTAATCCACTGTGATGTTAAAAATATATTGAAGATTCATCCGATGATAATGTTGAGATTGTTTGTGTGTTAAATATTCAATAAAGGTCTGATTAGCACTATTTTCAATTATCTTTTTTTTTTATAAAGGCTATTGTTTGTTCTTTTTTGAGAGCATGTGACTCTCCAAAATTTCTTTGAAAAAAATAATGGTCTCATGTTCACCTCGAGGAGTCAATCTGAAAATGGACTAAGAAAATATATTGTGAAGAATGCATGAAAATAATAAGCGGTTTCATGAAAAAGGCTCCCAGTGTGAATGTCAGTGCTCAGATTTAGTCAAATGTGTGGAATAAATAAAGCACAACTTTCAAACCCATTTTCCTCAGTTCGGCTTTTTGCTCTTCAACGACATGACAAGCTAAGCCATCTTTAAACATTCATAACATCGGTTCTAGAAAAGATATTAGAACAATACCAACAAATCTGTGCTCTACTAAATCTGTAGATTCAGAAACAAACACAAAAAGCACATGTCAATTTTGAACCATTTGCAGAGTTTTCTGAGACTGCCACACCTATAAAGGCATTCTGGTGCACTCCGATATTAAATTGGCTACATGCACAGATGTGCTTTTCGTAGGGTGATCGGTGGGGATGTCACAAATAAGACCTAACACAATAAATTTCTCTCAAACCCCTTCTCTCTCTCTCTCTCTCTCTATTTTCCCTCCCCTCTTTGTTTCTCCCCATTCTTCATTTTCTTATTTCTTCTCGTTTCATTAGATCAATATCTGAAGAATGATTAACTATTTATTGCAAGCTGCATTGATGAGGTTTTAATCGTAAATATTGAAACCCATATCGGCATCTTGCCGGCATCATGTTTCTTCTTCTTCTTCTTCTCCTTCTTTTATTTCTCAGTTTTCCTCCTTTTCCCTTTCTTCTTCCCTTTCTCTTGTTCTTGTTCTCGTTGTTGTTGTTCTAATAATAATAATATAAAATGTAACTAATTATATACTGAACTATGACAATAAAGCTTGACTACCCTTACTGAAGATTTGTACTTCGTGTGGCAATCACTTAAATGCTTATAGTTAATCCACTATGTGCATTATAATTGCTCTTTAATCATGTTAAAACACATAAACAAATTTAGTCTAACTGTGCCAAATTACAACTGAAAGATCAATGCTACAATATTGAGAAAACACCTATAAATAACATACATTTACCGAAATAAACATACCAACATTGTTAATAATAATAATAACCGTATGAAATTTTCATTATTGAAATCTACATAATATTATCCCATCTACACCACTATTAGCCATACCATATTGTAAAATATTCCGATAATGATGCATTGGTAGGGGAATGCAAATGTTCTATTTGTGAAACAGGTATATAGGGCCAGGTGCATAGATGTGTTTATATCGTTGCTGGTGGTACTTGACTCATTGGTAAATAGACATTGTGGTGCTAGTAAGATAGTGTGTAATTTACATACGGGAACAGAAGAGGACAAGGCAGAAATGGAAATAACCAAATTTATTGGAGAACATAACCTGCAGGCAGGTCGGTCTTGGCTGGAGAACATATCGGTATCGTGTATCGTGTCTGGTGTCATAGTTAAATGACCATGATATTAGTGTGGTATCGTATAGAGTACCAATCAGGTTAAATGATGTCAAGATAAGTATCAAGCATATCGAACAATGATTAATCAATTAGGAATGAGACTAGTTACATGTTGAAAAGTTGAGAGGAAATGTTATGATCAAGAAAGAGATGAGAGAGAGAATAACTAGCACAGACAACCAGCAGCCCTCAACCCAAAATAGAGGCGAGGGCTGATGGGACGGTAAAAATTACCATATGAGGAAGATAGGCGGAGACAGCATTACTACTCCACGGTCCCGCTTCATTAATCTTGGCTGGAGAACATATCGGTATCGTGTATCGTGTCATGAGTTAATTGACAATGATGTTATTGAGGTATCGTATAGAGTACCAGCAAGGTTAGGTCGGTCTTGGCTGGCGAACATATCGGTATGGTGTATCGTGTCATGAGTTAAATGAGAATGATGTTATTGAGTTATCGGATAGAGTACCAGCAAGGTTAAATGATGTCATGATAAGTGTCAGGCATATCGAACAATTGATTAGTGATTAGAGATGAGAGTAGTTAAATGTTATGTTGGGAGGAAAATGGAAAGGTCAGGAAAAAGATGAGAGAGAAGAACTAGCACGGAACCAGCAGCCCTCAACCCAAAATAGAGGCGAGGGCTGCTGGTACTGCAGAGAATAACGTCTTCGGGCGGAAGGCTGTAACAGCATCACTGCTCCAGGGCCCCGCTTCTTTTATCACACTAAGTGATACACCTGCCGTTATGCAGGCCTGCACTTCGCCCCTTTGAAGGCTATGCAGAGTAAATGGGCGTTCAGGCCCAAACAGCAGATTAGCAGAAGCAACAAGGACTTTTGTTAGAGACACTGATGGCAAAAGTCCACCTGACAGCAGGAGGAACGCTGGACTGGTCAGAGCAGGATTACAGAAGTTTTTATACCTCACCCATGCACTAACAGGGCAACATGAGGATGGTAGTCTTGGGAGAAGATAAGTAAGCGGAGGTTGTGAGGTAGTGCGAGTCTTTGAGGAAGTAACTGAGACTTGAAGTCCCTGATTAGTAAGAACAATATCAGCAGCTCGACTGGTATGTGGACCAATCAAGGCAGACGATGGTGTCGTTACATTACTCTGGCGAGATAATGTAAAATAGATTATTAGGAGAGCAGTGACATATACAAGTGATTGCTCATTAAAAGTGGTAAGATATGAAATTATCATCTTAAGGTCATTAGGAGACAGCAGAGTTGCTTGTGATAGAATATGAGTTGAGTTTTACAACTCCTTCAAAATGGTAACATGGTAAGCATTAAAGTTATTAACATCACCACCAAGAGCCTGAACACAGGTATTAGCACCACTCAGATGATTAGGCACGGATCCTGGAGATCTCAGAAATGAGTTAAGGAACATTATATATGACAGGATGTCATAGACCGAAGGCTTCAGCGTGTCGACATGATGCCTCAAGCAGAAGCTCTCATATGTTTGAAGATGCAGGCGTTTCTTTGCCCACGTCCCTCTGGACAGAGCCTCCGACAATGCAGAGACTAGTTGTAGATGATGTCAAGCTGTATCGAGTTTTGGAGGTGTAGACATCTAGCAGAGCCCGAGCCGGAGACTGGGAGCATCATATGGAGGCAGCTATCAGAGACCGTTCTGGATTCAGACATCCCTCTGGGAGCTATGAGCATCATAGCGAGCCGGTACCACACTCATTCTTACTGGTGTCACAACGAGTCGGGTCACTGCGGAAAAAGAGATTAAGAATAATAATAAGCAAAAAAACACAATGGAAATTCACTGCTTCAGAGCAAGTCTATTGATCAGGACTATTCATTGGTAGGAACGACTTCTGTAATCGGTGAGGCTGACATCCATTCAAGTCAAATCTTTATTCAGATTCAGATTTATTGTACTTATGTAATTTAGTCATAGTAGATAGGGAAAAAAAAAAAAAAAAAAAAAAAAAAAAAATAAAGTGAATAGGATATATCACCTCAATAACCAAACCCGTGATGAGAGCAATTGCTACAGAAACACATTTTACATTGCTTCAGGTCAGATTCTGATATTAGTGTAAGTATTCAGTACTAGAATATCATTCTGTTACTTATGAGCATGACTCAAAAATACTGAGGGTGGTAAAACGAAAACATTGTAACACTCCATCGGCGTGGAGTAGGGAGGAAATCTGGGACATTGGGTGATGACAGCTAGGAGTGACAGCTATCCAACCCTGTGAAGCGTGGAAACAGCCCACCGGCCGAAAACCGGAAGGAGCTGGGAAACGACGAGTCAGCAGGTGACAGCTAGGAGACCGTGCAGCTGGGAGTCATCCCACCAGCAGCTCCCGGAGTGGACGCCCGGAGTGGAAGCCCGGGTGAAGCCTTTGACGGTGAGTCACAGAACGCCAGCCGAGCTGGTTGCAGTTGTTTGCTCTGACGACCCTGTTCAAAACTTACATCAAGAAATGGAGCGATGAGCAGCAGTCACTTTCAAGAAGATAACAGATCGCTACAATTCACAAAGACTTTGCACCGGCGAGCAGCAGACACTGCCACCGTGGTAGAGAGACATGACAAGGTTGTACCTATCATATGTCTAGATACCTTGTTTAATTAAATTGAAATAATAATTTGTTAATTACAACAGTCAAAGAACCTCCCATGGAGTAGGTGTGTGAACAAAATTCCAACATCAGCAGTTTCAAGCATACATATAACATTGCCCCGTTAATGGAAAAACCTTTCTCATGCAGCCTACCCAATCATCGTGTGACAATTATTAAGTAATTGTGACACTTTATACAGGGTTTCTAAGGGTAATTTTTGTCTATTGCTTCAATGGAAACTAGTTGAAAACTATTACCATCTCATGACGCAAAAGGCTCATTACTGAACCACCTCACGGTAAATGGTAATATGGGTCACAACTTTTAGCTGGTTTACTAACGCAGAAAGGGCCCATAATAAGGCATATTTTTCACGTTCAAATCGATGTAACTTTCTTGATATTGACATTTGCAAACTTATATGACTACCAAGCTTAATGTCTCTTCAAGCTCTTTCGATTGGTATATGTTTGATTGAGATAAAATGCTTTTAACATAAATACGCACATAGCTCTATATAGGCTCGCAGCTTGGCTGCAGAAACGAAGGTGGGATAAGAATAACGAAATGATACTTCCACTACTTCAGTTGACATTCTGTTAATTAGGACGAGTCATTGCGGACACCAAACTCACTTAATACAATAGAGTCCGACAGAAGAACGGCTGCGAGTGTGCCTTAGCAGGGGCATTGACACTGTCACGGCGGTGCACATCCGCGAGCAAGATTGACGATAACAACACAGCGAGAAGGCACTGAAACATATTCATATTGCAATGCTTCATACACATTCTAATAATAGTAAGTATTCACTGCTAAGATTAACATCAGTTAATTATGACCATGAGAAAATACCTAACATGAAGAAAAAACAACTGGCAAGTGCCAACAGTTACTATTACCTTGGTACACACGGGAAGCGACATAGCTAGGCAGAGCTGCAGTGTCGGTGAATCAACTGACATTCACGTGTGCCTGTGCGTGAGCAGAAGTAACTGAGACTATAGGACGGTACACAGAGGCACGGAACGATAACAGAGCATAAAGAATACTACATGGTTCAAAACACATCCTAACAATACTAAACACAGTCTAAGGTTATACTCAGTCAAAAGAATTAGAAGAGAAAATACTTAGCATGAGGAAACGAGCTGGCACGTATCACCGTTACTGTTACAATCGTAGACACAGTGAAGCGACTTTGCAGCGCGTAGCGTGGGCATTCTCCAGGAGTCGATGAGATGGGCCCCTGGTGCGACACGGTCACACTTGATCGAGTACCTAACGCAGCTGGACCACTCGTCACAGGGACTCTACCAACACAGCGGGCTGGCGCTCATCACTGAGAGCGTCCTGCAGTATGCCGGCTACAA